>VWZV01008326.1:42216-148460 GCA_013397155.1 Irena cyanogastra
AGTGCGCGTCCGCGGGGGCGGCGGCTCCCGGGCTGTCCGAGAGGTGGGGGGTACCCGCCGGAGGTGGGAGCCGCCGCCACCGGGGAACGGGTTGGGGGAGCGAGGTGAGGAGTAGAAAAAAAAGTACGCCCGGTTTTGCCCTCGGCGTTCTGCAACCCGTGGAAAAGTTGCAGCAAACGGTCGGACCAGCGGCCGAGCCTTGGGAGATCTCGGAAGGCACTGGGGAAAATTGCCGTAGTAAATCAATTGTCTGTGTTACCCTAACGAGTGCGAGAACATGAAATAATCGGGGGCAGCAGTGCAGTGGCTGCGGTTCCCGGTGTCTCCCTGCACGCCGCTCCAGCGTGCGGCGCCGGGCGGATGCTGTGGGAACCCCGGCATTTCGCCCTTCGTCCTCCCGCATCCCGCTGGGAATCAGTGCCGCTGCGGGGACCATTGCCATTATTTCTGCAGGTTCTGTAGACATTTCAGTCTCTATACTGTGCGTTCTTTAGAAGGAAGCAAGGGATAGACAGGAGTGGAAAATTGTAACAAGAAGCGGCTCAAGGAAACTCTGACGGGAGAAAGTTTAAGGCTGGACTTCGCAAGGTGCCGATACCCTCTATCCGGGCAGACCCCAGCGAGAGCCAGGACTGCTCCGGGAGAGAACAATGCATGGACACGTACACCGCTGCCTCTGCGCTGGGGGCTTTTCCCTCCTCCTACATTTCTGGGTTAGAAGCGAGATACTTTTTGCCTTCGTCTGTTTCTTGGCAATTGCTGGGTCACCTTACACACCAGTGAAGACCCTTCAGAATGCAGTCACTGGAAAAGACATAAATCATATTTTAAAAAAAAAGACCTTACCTATTTTGGGTAGTTAACTGATTTTTCAAGAGATGAGAGGAATTAGAAATACTCACTTTCTGAAATATTTAAATTTCACCTGGCCAAAGCACTGGAGAATGTACCCATGTTTAAGAACGTAAAACTTGGAGACCTAATTTTTGTGATGCTGAAGTACACCGGGGTTTTTTCTTAAATTATCATCTCTGAATTTTAGCAATGTATATCCATTGCTGTTATTCACATTAGATTACTATAGGTGCCCCAAACAAAGATGTTTCAGACCCTGTATACACAATTATTTAAATGTGCTGAATAGATTACTAATTGTGAAGGGTCTCTTAAAGTCTGAGAGCCATGTTTATGTGTTTACAAATGAGGATTTATGGTTGGAAGCAGTCAAGCATTTTATTACATTTGAACTGTAAACTTATAAAAATCAACAGACTACTTTTACAAATTCAGAGCAAAGCAGGAACAATCCCACTCTCCCAGTAAACTGGGAAAGACAGGCAGTCTTGGCATTCAGGACCATATGGCTTGACTCAGGGGCTCACAAGCTGTAGCCTGTGGAACAGCTTCTTGTCATGGTGGTGAAGCATCTGTCAGCCTTCAAGCAGTTATGCTTCCTGCTTTTTGGAGGCACTGACAGACTCCTAGTTCTCCAAAGGGTTGTTTCCTATATTTTAAGGAGTAGCAAACAAATGTGATACCAAACCATTAATCATTCCAAGAGAATCAGAGCAGGAGATACTTCAAGAAGACTTGCCATTAAAACCATGAAGACCCTGGCAAAGAGAGAGAGCAAGCAAAGTGGGTACAAGAAAGAGGACTTAAGCACATGAAAGCACTCGACACATTAAAGTAAATCTTAGTTTATATGATCTCCTGTGGCTACTTCTGTCATTGTCTAGACTGGTAACTGTCATAGTGGAAAGAACAAGATTGGAAAATCAGGAAAGAAGTTAATGTTCCTTACAATAAAATATTCTGCAATAGACATAGTACAGAAAACAAGAACCACACACTGAGCCTTGCAAACATTTGGTAATGCCTGGATATTGTTTAAAATAAATCAGGGATTTTGATCTTTGAGGTAATGTTGCAGAGTGATAATATATAACTAGCAGCTGAAGGAGTAGCTGAGTCATACGTCAGTACAACGAAAGTGCTGAAATAAGAGTCGTGTTGAGCACTAGACTCACTGTGAGCAAGTTGGTCCGTTTATTTAAATCAGTCTTAACCTGAGAAACCACAGGAACAGCAGAAGCACATTCCCCAACAGTGTCAGTGCTAGAAGTGATGTTTATGAAACTCCATGGTTTGATGGATACATAACCCCCCTGTTTTAAACATACCAACACCTGGATTTTTCTTCGTAAGTCATGATTTCCTTAAAGAAGTGATTAAGCATTTAGGGTTCAGTCATATAAATCCTTTTTCAATGAGGCTATTTCCATGAATTAATCTTATTGAAGGATTACTTGGATGAGAGGATTTGTTGGCTTATATACTTAGTAATTAAAACTATTATCAGAAGTGAGTTTATGTCATTTTGCATGCTAATATGACAACAAATAAAATGTCACTGATGTCTGGACAGCCTTTTACAATTTGAATAAAACAGGGCTAGTGATGCCAGTGTGATATGGTCTTGCAAAAACACGTAGCAGTTTTCTGATTAGCTTGTTCTTTGTGTCATTTGAAGACAATCTAAATAGGATTAAGTTACTAAGAAATATATTGCAAAGAGGGGTCACCTGTGGGGTAGCTCTGAAGGCTGATAAGTTAAGGTGTCACAGATACATGGTTCAGGCACTTGATCTCCTGCAGTACATTAGATGCACATCCTCTTAGAAACCTCAATATTAAAAGTGTCTTAGATTTCAGCACAGCTTTCTACCTCTGAACATGTGCATTATTGTTGGCAGTTAAATTCCCATCTTAGATTGTCCTATATGTATGTTTGTATCACTAAAGTGGAAACCTCTGTAGAAATCATTGTGGACTGGTACCTGGCAAAAGAATTAGTACTTAAATCGGCACTTCTAGTCTCATATCAGCAGGCTAAATCAGAAATGCAAATCAGATATCTGGTACCTTGGTGTGAGCTTGCTTTTAGGGGAAATAGTGACTTCTGATCGTCAGTCTTTCTTGCTCATTCTGCAAAAAAAAAAGAACACTAGGCACTGGAAGACATTTGGAGCTCATGGCAGGTATATGTCAGCTGCTCATTAAACAGAAAAAGAGAATTTGCTGTAGCCAGACAGATGCTGTCCTATTTATGTTAAACAATGGACTAAGGTCTCCTCTGTTACCCTGGTTGTGCCTCTGCTCAAGGGAAGCAGTTTGCAAGTACTGCAGCTAGAAAGAACATCCTGGAATAAAGAGTTGTATGGAGAATAAGCAGCAGACGATCTGAAAGATTCAGGGGTGGGGGAGCATTTTGTAATGCATGTTTAGTGATCTTTTTATTTATTTCTTTTCCTCACCTGCTTTTATTATGCGCCACAAGTTTTTATCTTTGTGAACTATTTGGCACTTGGCTTTGTCATTTAAAGTGAGGCTAGTAACCCAGTCTTCTCCTGACCCAGTTTTGCCATTGCACTGAAATCTGATTTTTCCCTTTATGCACTTCATGTCAGTCCTTCAGGTACGGCTCTGCAAGCTGACAGTGCCATTCTCCAAGTTTTGTTATGTGATTTAATGGTATGCTGGCTCATGTAATCACCATATTGTATGAAAGTTAAGAGTTGGCAAGATGCAGCCCTTGGCTTCGCATGGGCAATGCTCAGTATGCAGTATGTAAACACAACACCCATTTATTAGAAGCAAAGGAAGGAAAATTCTCCCTACGCAATTCCATTTGAGTGTTGTGGGAGCTGACATGAAAACGAAAGTGCTTGTTCTCGCCCTGGTCTTTGGCGTGCCAAACCTGAGATTAGTCAGCCTTTTAAATGCACTGTAAAACCACTTGGTTTTTGTTGGTTGTGTTTTTCTCCATGTGTTTGTGGGAAAAGGAGATGGATGAATGTAAGGTGAGTGGCAAGGGGTAGCACTTCTCTTTAATTTTGTTGTTTGGTCCATGTTTGTATTGCCTATCCAGTCATTTGTAGACCTGCTCAACGGACTTTTTGTAAATATTACTGATGCTGAAATAACTGGCTGCAGGGAGCACATGAAATACAGATTTCTTTGCTGGATGGTTTTACTTATTGACAAATGTAAATACTATCAGACATCTATTAGTATGTGAATGAAAATATGAGAAAACAAAAATGGTGCCAAGTATTTTATTTTAATAAAGCTGGTAGCTGTATAATATCAGAGGTCATTGATAGTATGATAATAAAATAGAATTAATGAAGACATTAATTCTACTGTATGTCTGAATAAAAGCCAGTTTAGGAGTTCAGATTTATGAACACTTTGGATCAAATTAGTATAAGAAATAACTGTCATCTGATTTCCTACACTTATCTAATAATCACTGGGTGAATGATTGGTTGCTGTTTCTGTTTAAACCAGGTTTAAATTATATGAGGTAGATGAATACAGTAATGATTTTAAATCTCATTAGGAATTTTCTGCTCTATATGTATTTTGCCATTATTGTTGCTGTGTGGAGCAGACCTAATTTTGTGTGCAAGGTGAAAATAGCATCAGGTCTAGCATCAGCAAGCTATCACTGCAGGTAATGCCTGAAGAAGTCCCTTATAGTTCTTACTACTTTGCAGCCGTACTGTGGAGCACACTGTTTTACAAAGTGGGGAGGTAAATCCTTAGCTTTGAGCTATTTCATCACCATTTGAAGCAACAGTAAAAGTGAGACCATGTGGTGCAGGCTTGGGGGACTGAGTGCAGGCTCCTCTGTTGAAGGGCCAGTTGCTGACTGCTGCTTCATGGTGGTCGGTGCCCCTGCAAGGATTTTTGAAGCGGGTCTTCTGAAAGGTCACCTTTCACTTACCTCCCAGCCCTAAACTTTCACGGCTGCTAAGGAACACTTGGTTATTTTTCTTTTTCTTCACTTTTGATGCAAAACCTTCTCAATGGAGAAGATCAAGTTTAGGACCCTCAAGATAATATTTAGCCCAAGCCACAAGAGCCGCCCTTTCTCCCACCTGTGATTTGGTACCTGTATGGCAGTCATTCACATGCATTTGTTAATGTTTCAGTAAAGAATTTTTAGGAGTCCAGCTGGGTATCTCAGTCTTCTTCTTCTTTCACTGGCTTCTCACTGGTTTTGGGCAGCAGAGCTGGGAAGTCAGGGAGGGGTGTTGTGTCCTGGCAGCCTTGGAGTTGGGCCAGGCGGTGGGCTGCACTCTTCAGCTTAGACTGATGCTCTGCAAAGTATGCAGGTTTAGTATGGGCTGTCACAAAAGGATGCATGGATGGTCTACAGCAATTAACTCTGAGTTTGTGAACAACTTTGATTCAATTCAGACTGAAAAGCTAATCTAGAAACGTTTACGTGAGCATACACACTAGAGTGAGAGAGACACACGTTCCCATGTTTTCCTGGGTAGCATCCTAAGTCTCTGGGAAGGTTCTGACTATCTAGTTTATCTTGTTGAAGCTGTTCTGTTGAAGGTTTTTTTTTTCAATCTTGAGGGTGGCTTACACATGAGCTAAGAATGTGGGGGAGACTGTATTTCAGACCACAACTCCTGATTCACAGATTGTGAATCATGCCACCCTCTGAACCTCCATTCAGAAAGATTTAAGCATTTTCAGGTCAGAGTGTGAAAATATCGATCTATCTGTCTTATCTGTTCTTGTAGCTTGGCTGATCCCATGTGACTGAACCTGGCTTCAATCACCTTAACAGTCTTAGTGACAATGAACCCTTATCCATTGTCTTAGCAGGCCTTCTGCCTTTCATTTGTTCTGCTGCCATCAGCTCCAGGGACATCAGCTCACTGACAGTTAAGGCCAAGGATAAATTTAGTCCAGTTAGCTCTGTCATCTCTTCTTTAGATAAACTTTGAGAAGTTTTTAGAAGCATCCTAAACACAACTTGAGAGATATATGAAGTGTATGCGGTGCATTTATTGTGGACCTAGATTCTGCATTTGCTATGGCTGGAATCTCTGTACTTGATGTGGTCAGGATGACTTGTACTGATAATCTTCCAGTGCCTTTCCTCCTAAATGAATTACACTGTTTTGTAACTTTTCTCACTAGCTTGTGCTTGCTTCGTAGCAGCAGACCAAGGTATGTCTTCCTTTTATGTTTGCAGTGTGATACATCATTGCTGGATGGATTCTTTGGTCTGTTTAGTAACACATGACCTCTTAATTACTTTTGGAAAAAAGTTATTCTGGCAGTATAAGTCAGACTGTAAAACCAAGTTGTGCATGTCCTGGCAATCTGTCTCTGTTTAAAACACAAAATGAACTCTGTGCAAAGCATGCAGCAACTCTTTATATAAGAGTTGTTCCAGGACAAAAGAATGAACTTGACGATGAGTATGTAACACATTCTGAAAATGTGGTGTAATACTCTGATATAAAAATTTCATTTAAAAGAAATAAATATATTTAAACTTTAAATATGATATTAGTGTGTAATACTGATAAAAATAATATATAATGTTTAATGATTTAATGTTGCAAAGTACCTGTAAATGTGGAGGGTTTAAAGTGTGTAGAAAAGTTTCTTCCTCCATTTCATGTTGGTCCAAAAAAATTACTGACTCTTTATGAAGATTTCATAATTGTATAAAATGGAAGTATGATACCAAGGTGCTGGCTTTTGTGGTCTATCTGAAGTAAGACACCAAGGAGTCTGGCATGATACATTTAAATTAATAATATGCTGTATATATGCAAAATAATTCACTAAATGAAAAGAAGTGCTTAGAAATTTAGGGAGGTTGAAATTTAAACATGCTAATAGTCTATTGTAAAAAAGTCCTAAGTTCCAACCCTCTAATTTCCACCCTTCATTTGCTCATTATTAAGTGAACTCAGCAAAATTTGTCTGTTGAATTAAATAGCAAGCAGACAACATTATGCATTATGTCTTTAATCTGATACAGATCTGAATGTCAGTTCTTCCTGAGATTTGTTTTTCTTTTACTACTTTGAAGCAGGAATAGGAACATTAGTCAGCCAAATGAATTTAGGAAGCTTGTATAACGCTGCTTGGCACCCTCTTTCGTTTGGACTAAAAAACATGTTCCTGAATAAACAGAGCTTTTTGGTGGTTATTTTAAAAAGGAGGGGAAAAAATGTGTCTCCAGTATTCATAATTGGTGTATTTTTTAAGTTACTGTGCTTCAGCAAGGTGTGGATTGCATTTCTGTTCTAACAGCAAAAACTACCAGTGCTGTATTTGGCACCAGTTTAAATGATTCTGATGGGCATTGCTTTATTTTCTAAGAAATGCAAACCTTTCTTATAAACTGTAAATTTAAATACTGTCACTGGAGGTGCTTTGATCTTCTGTATTATAATCTCTGGCAAAGAATGTGCCCTAGATTTGCCATGCACTCTCTAAAAGTTCTGGCCATAATTGTAGTTTGTTCCAAACCATTTAGATATATTTCTTCAGTGTTTGTTCCATTAATAGTTAATAGTTTAGTTTCAGGCTACTAAAATCAGTGAAAAACTTGCTATTTTTAAAAATTGACTCCAATCTCAAGTCAGATGATGTTCATAATACTCCATCCATTATCTTCTGGATTTTTTTCCCCTATCATCATAGCTCAAGGCCACATCTGAAAATGACTGCAAGTTTCTCACCTCTTCCCCTTAAGACAGAAAACTGCTTTCATTTCTTTGTGCACCTTTCCTGACTTCTACTGTGTTTAAGTCAGTGTCCTCAACCCTCACAACAGAACTTTGCACTTCTAGTATCCACAGTTTTGAAGGTGTGTCTGTCAGCATCTTGTTTGCTCCCATACAGCTTAAGCTTCGTCTCCAGTGTATGTTCTCTATATTTTTTCTGTCATTTTTATTTCTCATTACCTTTTGGGACCCACTTCAAATATTAGTCCTCTGAATAACCTGTTGTCATTGCATTTTGTATGATCTATAGAAATAAAGTGTCTCTTTGGACAGGATTAGAATGAATCCATTGGTCTGTGGAATGTGTTGGGTTTTTTGTTTTGCAACACTTGCAAGCGATTATTACAGTTAGGAAGAGCCCTCTGAAATACTGGTCTGCCATTTCTAGAAGTAATAATACTTTTTTTCTCTGTAAAGTCAGTAATTTTCTTAATATATTAATAATAAGAAAATCCTTGGTTTTTCCTTTTTTTTTTTAATGGTCAGATACTTATCGAGACCAAAGGAAATAATTTTAGAAGTAGTTGTTATTGCTTTCCCCTGTACCACTCAGCTCTGTTACCTAACCAAGTGAGAAATACCTGATTTGGTGCTTTCATTTTACTTTTAAAAAGTTCTGGTCTAATAAGTTCTTTAAATAATTGAAGTGAAATTCTATCTTCTCATTCTCCTCAGTGCATTAAAAAAAAAAATCTCTTCTCACATGCAGGTGTCAGGGATCAGGTAAACATTTGCCAGTACTGGTCAGATTCTCTGCAGTACTCTTGGTCAATTCCCACTGGAACAGAATGTTGTTGACATTTGCAAATGGCCTGAGACATATGTGAAGTTAATCTGTTTTTAGGCTACTAAAATCTGGTTTATTTCTATTGAAACAAGTCCATTGCATCCAAGAACACTGTTTCAGTTCCTGTTGAATTAGTACCTGTTCAAAGTGCTATTTGTCAAACAATTATGTTCTTTTTGGCTTTATTCACTGTGATGGAGTCATCTTCTTAACATACATACTCCATTACGTATTTCAAAGTAAATGGCACAATTCCTATAAAACTGGAAAGATTTTTTTTCCTGTAAAAATTGATGTGTCACTCAAGTAAATTTGCTAAAAATTTGTATCAATTATGAGAATGCATAACTGGTTTTACTGGAATTTTAGAGAGTAGACATTGAAAAGTATATGCTCTGAGGATATTTAATCTTCTCAACAAAGGGTTATATTTTCTGTGAGATTAATTATGGAAGCCAAAGAAATTTCATAATAGGCCAGGCAAATTAACGTGTCTTTTTTAATGAGTGATCATAGGAAGTATTTGAGAGCTAGGTGTAAAAATAATCCAAGAAACCATATTATATTGTGTCAATATTTGTATGAGTTTTTCTATAAGCACATCTGTAACAAGGATGCTGTTCAACATGTACCAGAATAATTTCACTACTGACAGCTGCCATTCTTTCTAATTCACATGAATACTTTTGACCAAGTCTAAAGCACTACAGGTGATTCACAATTCCACTTTCTAATGAGTAACTCCTGTGAAAGTTATCAGTAGAAGTAAGGTAAAATAGCTGTTTTTTCAAAGTGTTGTGTTTTGTTGTATTGTTGCAGATGCTGTGAGAATCCCTAATATTTCATATTAGTTATTTAACTAAATTCATAATACTGTGTTACTGGTGTAAGAGTTATGTTTTATAGGCATCTGTATCTAATAGGCATTTAAATTTCTTCAAAATTATACAGACTTAGGGAGCTTTTTTCTCAGATTTTTTTTGTCCAGTTATGTGTGTACTTCCATTGTCATACCAAAGTGTAAGCTGAATGACTTAATTTCTTTTTGGAATGTTTACTCCACAATTTCTGTGGCTTTTTTTTTAAGAAAAGCCACAAGTGGAGCTTCAGATTTAAGATTAGATATTTACAGTTCTCTCTAGTTAGCATAACTCAAACAAAAACATTGCGATATCATGTGAATGACATTCATATTAATTCTGTGGTCACAAATCTGTGATGATGAAGTTAGCTAGGATTTGTCCTGTGTCTCTTAACTGTAAGCTGAGATCACTTGCCTGTTGGTATGCATCATAGTAATGTGCCTGTTCTGCCTGGACACATAGGAGAATTGTGGGGAAACACTGGAATATCAGAAACACTTTGATGGAGTTTGTAGTTGTTAGTCTTTACAAATCCCAATCAAAACCAAAAACAAACAAACAAAAAAACAACCAAAAAACCCTCTAAACCCAGCCACAAACCACCAGGATATTAAAAATACAGTTTGTGTGAGCAGATGTAAAGCTAAGGGCACGACATAAATTGTAAGTTGAGTTAATTTTATGGTAAAGACAAGGTGATTATAACGTCATAGAAATAGGTGGACATGGTGTTTTTTACATTGTCTTAAATATATAGTACCTCTTAACACATTAACTCTTAATTCTTGTCTTTAGAATTAATGAGTATGTCCAGAGTTGAAAAGAATTTTTCTTACCAGCTTGCCTCTATTGTTGCATTGCTAGCAGATCTTGCTGTATTTAATTTGCTTGGTAGAAGGCAGATGGGAACTCTGTATTAATAGAGTTCAATGAAAGAAATAGAAAAGCCCAGTTTCTGTAAAAGCAATGCATTCAACACACAAAATACATTTGTGTTTCAAAATGGATGAACAAGGAGAAGGAATGGAAATTACTTATTTAGATTCCTAAAAAATAAAGACCTAATAAAAAACCCAAGTAGCCCTGTAGTATATCTCTTTTATCGTAACAGTTTGAGGGAAAAAAATTAATTAGGACAGAAAGCAAAGTGTAGGAACAAGTCATTAATTTATAACATGGCAAAAACCTAAAAGGTAATGTTTTCTAATTGTCAGTAACCTCATGTAGTTCAATCTGGTAATAGGGTTCACAGATTGATGACAACATGTGCAAGCTACATAAATTACTCAGGTTAATTGAAACTAAAAGAGATTCTTAGGAACTTTGTAAAGGTTTAGAGGAGATGGGAGGCCAGATGGCATGATGGCAAGTGGAGTTTGTTGTGTTGAAGAGCAAGAGGGCTGCATTTTGGAAGGAATGTTTTGAACTAATTGTAACTGAATTAATAACGGTCATTTCAATTACTTCTAAAAGCTACTTACAAGCTCTTATTTATGTTCTTGTGGCAATGCTTGGTCAGGAAAATGAATGAAAAATCCCTATATCGTGCCCATAGTAGAACAAATCAGACAGCATATCGCGATGCAGTAGTAGCAGAAAGAGAAATTTGAAAGGGGAGTGCTTTTATGATAGTGATCATCAGCCATCCTGAAAAAAGTTCTGGTTTTCCCATTGAAAAAATGAGCATAACAGAAATAGGGATCTTAAAATAGGCAAAAGTGTTACAAAGGAGAAATTTGCATATGAAGAGAGACTGAAAGTTGATTGCAAGAAACTACTAAATTATATGCAGAAAGTAGTAGAGAGAATGATTGCTGGACATTACTGATCCTTTCTTGGTACAAGAATAAATAAATGTTTAACAGAAGAGGCTAAAACTGGCAATGCTGCCTTAGCACGAAATTACAGTCTGGAAAGGTTTTTGACACTAGCTATAATATGGCTTGAAATGCAGCTTGATAGATGTTAGAGCGAGCCCAAGAGGTCACATCCAGAAAGGGGTAGTCCTAGTCTTCTCATCCTTGCACATCTCATCTCCTCCTTTGCTCGTTCCTCAGGGACTACCTTTTGTCTCTCAGCTGAATTGGCTAGTCACCGTCTTTGAATTTACTGGCTTGCTTAGGGGTCAGGTGAATGTCAGAGGGAGGGAAGCAGCAGAGAAGGAGACCTCTCTCAGCACCAGGGAGCTGTTAGATGGCTTCAGAACATCTCATTAGCCTCGACTGAAGAAAAATGGATTATACACTTAAGTAGGTAAAACGGCATGGTTATTTTAGTCTACATTCTGTGCATGAAATGTTTCTTATCTTCTAATTCATGCGGTTCAGAAGAAATTTTCATATAGGCAATATATTCTGTAAATCTGAATGGTCAGTTTTCTACAGTTTTCGATGGGCACCAGACTAATCGTGTACTGATCTGACACTTCTTATTTTCCAAATCTTCATTGCCTTAATTGTACAAGTCAGGTTTAGCCTAATTATAAACTCAGTTTCATATACAGCCATCTGCCAAAATTACCATCTGTAACAATTCAGCCTTTAGCTTAGAGGAAAGGAAAACACTCTAAGATATATTGTAGCTGAACTTCAATTACATGTGAAAGTAATGACAGCTGAGGTGTTTACATTGAAATAGCGTTCTTTTAGCATGTGACTGTCAATGGTGAGTAGTCAAAATTTTATGTAAAGTTGTTGCACAGCTCTAGCCATTGAAAACCAGTGGAGTTTCTATGCACCATCCCTGAAAGATACCCTTGTACAGCACTTCAGTGTTAGCAGGAAAAAGCACTTAAAAGTGTGTCCGCTTTTAGAGGTGCATAGGAATGAAAAATATGCTGGAGTTTCTGATGCCGTAATGCAGTTGCTGGATTTTTGTGTTAAAGGAAGCATTTTGATCAGTCCCACCCCATTTTTGCCATCTTAAACTTACATTTTCCTGGAAAAACCTTACACATCGGTTGAAATTCTTAAAATGGCCATTCTGACAATTTGCTTTCTTAAAAAAACCAGCAACATATGTCTCAGGAAATAATTTCAGAAAGAATTTTTAGAATTAACAATGGTATGATGCATTTTAGTACATCTTGAAAAAGAAATTGATGCTTGTTTTCTACTGTAAAAATACGCAGTTAGAATAATGATAACAACTAAACTATTTTTGATGTATGGAAATGCTTTTGGTTTAGATCAAAAACCTGAAAAAAATATAGTTGATTTTTCTACTAATATACTAATGTAATTACTTTAAGACAAGGCATAATGTGTTTGTAATTCCAGCTTGCTGAGGTAAATGGCTTATTGGCTGCCCAGTGCTTACGTTGTCTTGCAAGCATACTTAAATGTTTTGAAGATTAGTTTCTAATTTGATGTGTCTCTTACCTGATTTGTCTGCAGTCTCACAAGCTTCAAGGCATTTGAGAATAATCTCATACATTGGTCTATTGCTTTGGATAAATATTCTTTTTGCAAAAAAATGTAGATCCATTCTTAATATACTTACATTCTAATAACAGTGTAAATGTAATGTATCCTTTTACAGATCATTTACCTTAAAGCTAAATTGTTTACTTTGGTTTTGCATATGTATAGGAAGACATGCAATTCAAATTATGTAGGAAATAAAATGTTGTCTGACATATGAGAGAAGGAAGCTGAAATCAGGATGTGGAAAAAGTTATGGCATTTTGTGGGGCTTTTTTCCCAGGCAGAAAGTGTTTTAAACCTGATTTTGTCTTACTCTGAGTTATTTGGGAACAGCTAAGATAAACTTGCATGATTCTCACAAACATTTCTTGGAGCACTGCTAGTACATGCAGCTCAGCTTCTCAGGTAAACTCATAAGAAGTACATATTCAAGATCTAATGAAAGTTCAGAAATGTATGGTTTTAGGGGAAGTGGAAGCCTAGCAGTGTTTTTGTGATCAGCTCATTGAAACTTTGGTTATTGACAAATATGGAATCACGGGCTCCAAGTGTTTGAATTTATGGTAAGGTTTAAACTTACACATTTCCAAGGGAAATACCTTGACACACATTATGCTGGCTAATGGTCAGGTAACTACTGTACCAAGAAATGCTCTGTACAAAGAACAGAATTTTTGTTGTGACAAAGATGTTCAATATGTTGAAAGTACTCAGGGGTTTTCTTGTATGTTTTGATGAAGGAAGATGAAAACTTAATACCAAGGGCAGGAGATACAGGTTTCATTTTTCACTTTTTTGTTTTTTTAGTATGCTGGCTCTTAAGCAGCTTGCCTGTAAGTGCTTTTAATCTTTTCCCCTGACAAAGTATCTTACCAAAACTGATGCCTTGTGAAGGCTGACTTAGAACAGAGGCTAGACAGAGCTAAAGAATAAAGTAGATATTTATTAGAAGGCCTCAATGGATACACTTTGGGCAGCACGAGAGCTCAGCTAGGGCTACATCCAAGATGAATCCAAAATGGTCACAAAAATGGACGACCGGTCATGAGGTCTCACAATTTTATAAGTTCAGGTCCATTTGCATATTGGAGTTGTCCAGTAATAGTTTTAGCTTATGAAGTCCTGTCCTTCTTGTTTTTCTCTCTTGTTGTCTATGCTTTTGGGCCTGAGGTTTGGATCATTTGTCCTTGGTCCCCAGCTAGAGAAGGAATTGTTTTGTTTACTTACTCTGTGAAGAGAGCTTACTATCACCTAATATGAAGCTCAGAATTACACACTAAAGCAGTACAGAATCAGAAAAATATAAAAGCTAAAACCTGAGGTATCAAAACCTTTGGCAATTTTTGTAAAAATTGAATATGGATAATTGTTAAAATGTCTGCGGAGGCTATTTATGGGACCAGAGGCTGACTTCATTGCATAACAAAATGTTATGTTTGAAACAGACAGAACATGGAAAGGATTATGTATTTTATTTAAATCTCAAACTGTTTCTGGCAAACAAGGCACTGTTTTGTTGAATTTTCCTCATTCATTCTCTTATGGCACAATGTACAAAGTGCTTGTAAAACATAGCATTCAATGTGGAAAGTCATTTTGCTAAATCATGGATGGCAGATCATTAATGGACATGTGGGATATAGTAAATTTTTAGATGAAAAATAGTGAAAAGGAGCAGAAACTCAGGCTTCACAATGGAAGACCTTGCCCCATTTCTGCAGCTGAGTTGTGTAATGGCACTCCCTCGTGCTACAGGTGATCAGTGTGTTCAAAATACTTTTCATCCTTGATACGTGCCCCAAGGTAATAATTTAGGTTTAGAATAATGCTTATAAAAGAATCTTTTGAATTCTGAAAGAATGAATAACAGTTTATATTACTTATGTTTAAAATTTTAGGTGCCACTACTGATGATAGAAGGAAACCTAAAATATCTCTTATTTATTTCCCAAAAGATCCAAGATATAATGCAGCTGTAGAGCAGAATGACCTTCTTTCATCAGTGTTGTAGTTGGTGTTGAAAACTTTCACCACAGGCCTGGCTAACTCTCTGGTTGGTTTGTTGTTTATTTTTTCAAATCTCTTTGTCGGGTTTTGGGCAGGGATAGAGGTAATTTTCTTCTTAATAGCTGGTACAGCGTTGTGTTTTGGATTTAGTATGAGAATAATGTTGATGACATAAATGTCTTTAGTTGTTGCTAAGTAGAGCTTGCCCTAAGTCAAAGGCTTCTCAGCTTCTCATGCCTGGCCAGTGAGAAGGCTGGATGGGCACAAGAAGCTGGGAGAGGACACAGCCAGCACAGGTGACCCAAGGACATTCCAAAGCATATTCATCATGGTCACCATATGAGCTGGGGGGAAAGCTGGCTGAGGGCCACTGCTGCTTGGGAACTGGCAGGTCAGTAGGTGGTGAGCAATTGCATCGTGCATCACTAGTTTTGTATATTCTAATTATTTTGTTACTATTGTTACCCTTATTATTTTCTTCTTTTTATGTCCCCTTAAGCTGTCTTGATCTCAACTTATGGGTTTTCTCACTTTTACTCTTCCAATGCTCTCCCAGATCCCGCTGGGGAGGAAGAGTGAATGAGCAGCTGTGTGGTGCTTAGTTGCCATCTGGGGTTAAACCACAACACTCTTCAAAATACAAAATCACTTTCCTCCCCAACATACATGTTACATCATAATTTGGAAAGTTCTCAGCTGGGGTTTTTGGTGGATCAAAGTGAAAACTTTTTATTTCCTGTTTCAAACCTTTTTAAGTTGATGCAGGTGCTGCTGTCTGGAATATATCCAAAGAAGCCAGCTTTTGTGAAAGGTAGATTTGGTTTACTTTTTACGTCAACATTTACTTATCAATGGGAGAAACTGCTCTGACTAATGACCATTTAAAGGTTGCGTGACTTCATGCTGGTTTGCTTCAGAAGCAACCACCTGGTTAGATACTGCACCCATTGTGACAGTTGTAACAATACTTAGTAAGAGTTAGGGCAATCCTATATTTACACTTTCTGGAACGGAGAGTGTGTGAAACTAAGGTACTGTAGAAAGCAAATAAATAAGATTTGTAATCTGAGAAGAGGTAAGAGAGAAAATTTTGTTTATTCTCAGGAGGTTTGGGGGGAGTTTATGTTGCTTTTTTGTCATGAAGCAATGAAAGTTGAATGGACTTTTTAATTAGGCATAGCAAATACTCATATAGTAGGGCTGATTTTCATAAGTACATGAAGACAACACACCAGAAAGATGGGAGTACAAATACACAAGCAAAGGAGCAGCATTGCCATGAGAATGCATTGATATAAGCCACTGTCACTTACACTGGACAGTACCAGGCTTTTAACCATCAGAACAGAGAAGATCTGGGATAATTTCCCAAGATTCACTTCAGATTCTCTGTTCAGTTCTGAAGACCTCACTACAAGGAAGACACTGAGGTGCTGGAGCGTGTCCAGAGGACAGCAGAGCTGGTGATGGGTCCGGAGCACAAGTCTCAAGAGAAACAGCTAAGGAAGTTGGGGAGCTGTTTCACCTGGAGAAAAGGAAGCTCAGGAGAGTGATAAGCTCTCTACAGTCACCAGAAAGGAGTTTGTAGCCAGGTGAGAATTGATCTCTTCTCCCAAGTAAGGAGCAATAGAACAAGAGGAAATGGTCTCAAGTTGTGCCGTGGAGAGTTTAGATTGGATAGCAGGAAAAATTTCTTTACCAAAATGGTGGCCAAGCACTGGCACAGGCTGCCAAGGGAAGTGGTTGAGTTAGCAGCCCTGGAGGTATTTTAAAGATGTATAGATATGATGTTTAGAGACATGGTATAGTGGCGGCAATGATCAGTTTACAGTTGGATTTGATCTTAGGGGTGTTTTCCAACCTGAATGATTCTGTGATTATTCCCTCCAATCCCACTTTACTCCACTCTTTCTATTTGGTTTTAGCCAGTCCTATTAAAAATATAAGCTATCTTATCAAAGGAGTGGGATACAAAAAAAATGTTATCTGGAGCTACCTATCCCAGGAGTTACCTGAAGCCTGCAATGTCTTTGAAAACTGATACCTGCTGTGGTGTGGGGCAGGTAAAGTTAATGAAGAGATTTATGCTCCAAGAATAGCAATCTCCTGTCAAGGAGGACTGGCTAGACTTATCCCTGTATGTTGGAATTCAGGTTGCTGATATAATTTGCCTCTAGAAGCAGATGATGCCAAAGCCATTCTGAATGGACCACAGAGGACCACATTTGTCTGATGTTGGTCATGAGACCTTCACAATGACAGAGGGACTGAGGAAAGCTTCTGGGGCTGGATCCCATGATCTTCATCATGATAAAAACCATATCATTAAGGCAAACTCTATTTCCTCACCTTATTCTGAGTGTTCTTGTAGATCACTAATGTAGACAGCAACTATAAAAAGTCAGGAAATGAAAAATCTTACAATTGTCATCCATCAGCACTGTCAAAGCTTATACTGGTGTTAGCATATCAAAGAGCTCCAAACAGTGTTCTTTAATCACAACTAAGCTTGTAATTCTAAAAATGTAATACAGCTGAGGTAGGTGCATGAAACACAGTCTCTACTATACTGGCATCTAGTTTCAGTCTGTGTTCTGCAATTACCCTTTTGTAACAAGGTCTCATATCAAGCAGGTCAGAGAAATTAGTTCTGGATTTATATTCCTATAAAGGTACAGCCTGTCAGGGATGTTACCAAAAATTCAGAGTCCAGAAACAGAACAGTGTCTTTCTGTGAACATCTTTGGTTTAAAACCAAGTTGATGATTCTTTGATTTAAATTTCAAAAATCATCCCTTGCTTACACAAAAAAGTATAAATGGATTGAAAAGAAAGAAAAAAAAAAAAGAAAAGCACCTAAACTCTTTTTCATTTTGTATAAGGATTTTTTTCCTGATGTTTGCTTTCCACAGGCTGGAGCATGAACCAAAAACTCTTCAGATTTATAGTGCAGTTTATTTTCTAGCAAAGTTTCTGTGCATGAAAGAGTAAGAATGCACTTAACATGTTTTGCTTCATACTAAGAAGGGAGATATAGAAGGGAAGACACTTTCATCATGTACATGGATTCTGGTGTATGCCAAGTATCAAAATAGCTGTTTTCACTTTTCTAAATTATTTTATTTATTTTAATTTATTTTGTCAGTGTAACAGTTCTTCCAACCCAAACACCATATAATTTGTAGCAGATGGGAAAAATTAAAGATCCAGTACAGAATTTCTGTAACAAGTCTTATTTCCTTTCCTTTACTAGTGCTTGAAAGTCCAAGATTAAAGAAGATTGCTTGGTATATATTTTCATTATCATTCAAAAGAATATTCAATATAGTAGACTTTTTTTTACATGAACTTGGCAAACAAGCAAGACCTCTGAAATAGAGCTTTAGAAAAAATCTTTAATTAAATGTTTTATCTTAGAGAATGTCTTTTCATTGCCTGAGGAAGTCAGAACATCCACCTCCATACAGTGTGAGGAGTTGTCCTCTCTGCAAAGATAATCTTGTATCTTATGTTGCCTTCCCTTTTAAATTACTTAAAAATGCCTTTGGATCTATGCTAGAATTCCATAAGTTCCCAATAGGGAAAAAAAAATACAACTTCCTCTATGTAGTTTTTGGGAGGTTTTGTTGAGTCAACTGAAGTCTGGTTTTCTGCTAATTTCTGTTTTATTGTGCAGGTATTTGGATCTCAGTGCCTTTGTTACAGAACAAAAAAGCATTTATCACTCTATAGATAGAAAGATGAAAAATTTCAGTATCAGTCCTGGATGTTTGCTATGAGGTTTCTCAAGCAGTGGAAAAGAAAATCTCTCTTGCCAGTACATATGTCCTGAAAAGACTGCTAAGTGCAGGACCTCTGGAGAGCCTCATAATCTCTGATTCTGACTTAATAAGAAGATTTCTTTCAAAATACAGGAGTTTTTAAAATTCTTATCCTTTCTTCTAACTGAAACACTTTTGTCCTTTAAATTTCCTGGCTCTTTCACTGAACTAGAATGCCACCTGATGGATTATTATCAGTAAATATTTATTCAGATGCTTTTAGCACAAGTTCCAGAGGCAACATTCATGTATAATTACCTGTCTCTTGGTAACTTCACTTCCCACTACTTGGGAACTAAACAAACTGGCTGTCATCCAGGACAAGTTTAGGATGCATGGAAACTGCCTGAATCCCTGATTGTCAAGTGAGATGAAAGAGTGGACAAAATTTATTATGGATCAGATAACATTTTTAAAGAACCAGAGCTTATATTTTTAGAACAGCCAAATATTTTGCAATGCTATCCTTATAGACATTGAAAATAAATATGTTAATTTACACATTAAAAAAACTTTTTTGTAGTTTACTGAACATAATTGCAAAATACCTCAGTTGCATCGATTTGCAAGGCAAACTCTATATCAATTTACAGTTCGTGCTTATCACATTCATCTTGGTTTCAGCTGAAGCACACAAACCAAACTCAGCAGGAGTTTGGGTGCTCCTTATCAAGTGCAGCAGTAGCACATTGGCTGAAGCAGCCAGCTGCATCTGTCAAGAAGAGCTGCAAGGGGTAGAGGATAATAGCAATTGGCCTGAGGTCCTGTGAAATGAAGTTGGCCTATAGTCTTAAGCAGCTTCTTGGTTTTCCCAAGGTCTGGATGATGGGAAATAATGGTGTGACTCATCATTTTCTCAGCACTGTCAAGACTATGTATCTTACATTTGTCTGATTCAGGAAATAGATGTGCATAATTTGGCAGAACTAGAGAATGGCTTCTCCTTCCAGCTGAAAAATAAAAATATTGGAGAAAAAGTAGTTCTGCATTAGCACTTAACAGGTTTGGGACTACCTTTTATCAATTGACTGGAATAGAATTATTTCCAGTTCATTAAGAGTGTACCTTAGAAGGGAACTGGCCTAAAAGCATCTGAATACAGCAATTGGCTTTGCTTTTGCACATATGGCTGGTGGAGTCTAGCAAGTGCCACCTTAACATCCTGCCACCAAATGAACAGTTAGATGGAAACTCCCATTATTCTCATTCTAGGAGTCCCCTGTGGATACACAAGTGAGTACAAAGGCATTCTAGGAGTCCCCTGTGGATACACAAGTGAGTGTAAAGGTGTGGGGGAAGAGGTTCTAGGGTTGGGAAAGTCACAAGAGGGCAAATACAGTATTGCCACAAAAAGATCCAACAGCTATGAAAGCAGATTGCCTGTTGAAATCATTTGAATGTAGGTAGCAGTGGCACCTCTTCCTGCTTATATTTGTAGCACTAACTTGTTAATTTCCTTCCCCTTAACCCCTTGAAGTACTCTCATGTTATGTATTTTAGATATTATATGCAGAACTGAGTAGAAAATATACTGTTTTGTAAATGTACTGTGTTTTGTATATGTTCAAATATTTTGTATCCAAAACATTCTAAAACTTACTCTGAAAAAGAATGATTAGTATTTCTGTAGTCTGTGTTTAAATCAAAATGCAGAAAAATTACTCTGACACTCTCTGTTGCTTACTTTTATCACCATATTCCTTACTACACATCATTGTTAAAAAAAATAAAGGGTGGTATCAGTCACTAGAAAAGTATGTATCTGGATTTTGTAGTCATAACAAAGCATGGAGGGCGTGATCCAGAGATTTTTAGGTGTCTCACCCCTGCAGAGTGGTGACTCACTGAGCTGGCAGTTTGCATTTTGTTCATTGGACTGCCAAAAGGTTGTTCAAGAAAACTCACATATTGACTGGGGAGCTTTGCAGAAGTTAGGGTGCCCAGATGGAAGAGCATGTGTGAGACAAAGATACACACAGACATTCTGATGCCTGTTAGTGAAAATGTCTATTTTCCTAGATATTGGCTTGACAATGTAAAATGCATAAAAGCTGTGAGAAATAAGGGTCAGGAGTACCAGTGTACCCCTCGTTTGCCCCTTTTGGCCAGGAAGCCATAACAGACAGGAAATCACTCCAGTGCCAGATGTGTAGATGTGGCACTTAGGGACATGGTCTTCTGGTGCATTTGGCAGTGCTGGCTTTATGGTTGGACTTGATGATCTTAGAGGTCTTCTCCAACCTAAATGAATCTATGATTCCATGGTAATTACAAGGTAGGTGTATCAGAGGATCACAGCTCAACTCCCATGCGTTGGAATTACCTTGGTTACCGGAGATGTAACCCAGGTCTGTCACTTAGAGACCACCCTAGTTGAGAGGCTATTGGATTTGGTAAGACTAGTGCCAGTTTTGATGGTGTACACTAGACTTAATACTTAACTATTCAGCAGTGCTTCCTTCAGCTACTCTGAAGTAATTTCCTGGATACTTGAGAGTGTGCAGGGGACATTGACAGTTCCAAATGTGCTTGCCAAGTAGTTCATTGTTTCCAGAACTAGGTGGTCGGGAGTGGGTGACTTCTTTTTCCACACTTAACTCACTTTTTTGGGGCCTTGAGCAATGTTTAGCACTGAAGCAGTATTTAGGCATGGCCATGTTGGGTATTAAAGTCAGCACTGCCATTTGCAGGTGTGAAGGTGTCACTGAATACTGTGAAAATGGTAATTGGATTACATTCTGTATAAATGCTCTCCTTTCATTTAAAGATTTTTCTATGCTGGCAGTCAATTTCTAAATTGATTTAAGACAGTTCTTCCATGACTTTAATTATTTAATCTCTATCACAGTTAAATAATTAAATAGACGTAGGAAAGAATTACTACACTTCTATGCATCTGGATGCTTTGTGGTTAAAAAAAAAAAGGGCAAGAAATGTGTTTTCTTGCTATTTATGTTTTCTCTAAATCTTCTTACAAAAGGCTTTTCGAGGCATAAGTATGAACATTAAGTTAGCTGTCCATGACTGACACAAGCTGTGTCTCAGCAAAGCAGCATGTAAACGCTGTCTGAGGGGCCAATATTTAAAGGTGCTCCTACTGCAGCGTTAACAGAAGTGAAAAAAAACTGGGAAGCCTATCCCAGAGTGAATATTTTTCCACATTGTCAACTAACCTCCTTCAGCTGTGGCTTAGTTGTGGTTAACTGGGTGATTTGCTCAGGAAAGTGGGCTGAAAAATTCCATGGCTAATATGATTTGAATATAAGAAATTTTAAAATGGCGAATCTGTTCATCTGTGTAGTTACTACCTCTCCCTGTACTTAATGTTTTTTTGTGGTTTGTTATTTGCTATTTTTTATGACTTCTTCCTTCTTTGATTAGAAGTGTTATCAGGACAAACTAAATATTTGGGAATGTCCAGACTTTCCAAAGTATGGTTTATTTAGCAATGTGGTATTCCCCTTGCTGCTTTCCACATAAGGAATTAGCTGAACATTAACATGATTATCTTTCTTAGCATACTGTGAAAGAGATGCTAAACCACTCACTCAGCAGCCTTTGTCAACACTTCAGACTGTAAATGAAGAACATAAATCAAAAGGATGTTGATTTACAACTGAAAGGGTGGTCTTCAACACATTGGATCGCTAGCTAAGCTTCTAAAATGCTGTTTACTGAAATTCTAGATTATGGTTTACACAATAAGCCATATTTGCACAATAGTGCAAATCATTTGCAGAATAAACAAATGTGTATACTTGAAATCTTTAGTTTTAATTATCCTTTTGAATCTAATCATTATTTTTTTCCCCTTGCACAAGCTTAAATATTCAGTATTTAAGAGATTTCAGAATCTAAAGACAATTGAATCATTTTTGAGCTAAAAATAGGAAGAGGCACTTTGGTATACAGATCTGCCTCCTGTCTGCTGTATATCTTCAATTTCATGCTAATAAATGATGTGTGATTAAATTCTGAGGCCAGCTTTGAAAAATCCCATGTTAACTTAGGGGTAATTAAATATGGAAATCTGTTATTAGTGCTGTGTAGGTAACTTTTATTTATGCTTAGTAAAGTATAAAATGGGCATCTCTATTTATAAAGCTATTGTTTAAGGTTCCCATTTGTTCTGACCCTGAGTTAATTCAGTCTATTCAAGTTTTGCTCAAACAGCAGGTTTGGTCATTAGTAAATAACACAAAAATAGCTCAACTCTTTGATCTGTACTGTCCTTACATATAATATGCCTCAAGACATGCGTAATGTAAATATTTTGTAAGTGCAAATAATTAAAAGATTTTGTATAATAGACATGTTGAAACTAGCAGTATTTTGAAGATTCCCTGTGTTGAATGAGACAGGGAGAAAATAAGCAAGAAAAACCTCAATCTCAAAATTTACAAATAGTTTGGTTTTAATAGCAGTTATAAAATTATTATGCTTTTAAATTCCAGTATTTACATAGGAGAAAAAGTATTCTTATTTATTTACATAATTATATAATGTACGGTGATTTTAAGCTTCTTGTATGGGCTGTCTTTATATTCAGAAGTACAAAAATTGACAAGGTGCATCAAAGTTCTGGTTATATTTGGAGTGTGCTACTGTGTTTATTATTACTTAGTTGATCTGCTGAAAAAACATTTCTAGTGGAAGAATATTGTCACTTTTTTGATTATTAGACTGTTAGGTTGAACATCATCCTATGACTGTGACACAGTTCAGTGAACAAATTCCATCTTTACATGCTAATCAATACTGAGGAATCCAATAAAGAAATTGTCAGTTCCTGGTGTAAACTCCATCTCCAATGAGCACGTCAGGGAAAAGTCCCTGCCAGTGTAACTGCAAATGCACTGTTTTACTCCAAAGGTTGAACTACTCAGTTTTCATCCTTGAAAGCAGTATGGTTATTTCCTTTTGGGGCTAGTTGTCATTAACTCCTTGCCCTTTTTACAGCAATTTTTTTTCCAAAAGTTGTGGATGAGGAGTAGCCTGTTAACTTGAGGTCACCTCTAGTTTCCTCTGTGAGTCTGGAGCTTATGTAGGAAAGGGAGATGTTTCACTTGATCACTTAAAACTAGTTCTTAAACAGCTTTGAGCTCTAATACACTGCAAGGAGTATTAAAACTACCAGCATCTTCCCATTTCCCCAGAGCTCAAATTGTTCATATATACATATAACTGCAGAGCTTTGTGTAGCTTAAAATACAGAGATTTTGTAAGATGAACTATTAATTATTCTCAATCCTTCACACTGGTAGTTTTTCTCAGTAATTATTTGTACAAATATTGAAATAAAAGTATTTCTAAATGCTACTTTTGTTGAAGCAAGAGACATTCTCAAAAGACATGTTGCATATTGTAAACGCACTTTGCTCAGAATACTTTTGATTTCTTTCTCTGTGGTGTCTGAGGGTACAGTTTAGAGACAGGCAAGTGCAGGCTCCATTGAAATCAGCAGTCCTGGCTTGTCTCATTTTTGACAGAACATTTCAGCTATGTCACTTACTTGGATGAGAAAGCTGAAAAATACAGGAAAACAAAAATGGAAGTTGTCTGCCTGGTACAACTGACTAAACCATCACTGCCATTGCAAGAGGTAGGGAGAGGAGGCTGGATCATCTTTTCTACCAGCAGGCCACACTGGTTTTACCTAAATGTGTCAGGAAGCTGTATTCTAAGAAAGCAAATGAACAGTTTTATTTGTAGGATAGATAAAAGATTTAAGAGATAAAAGATGCAAGAAAGAGATAACTCTTGTCATTTAACAGCTCTTTTAGGTAAAGCGCCTGGCACTTTTCTGTCAAGTTTATGAAATTCCTGAGCAATCTTTATTATCATTCTTTCTTAGGCCCTCTAGATTACTATAATGATACATCTTTTTAATCCGTGATTTTTCTTTTGTTTTCCTAGAGAATTGTGTCGCTGTTGTTTCATTTGCTTTGGTCTTTAATTGAAAGGTCGGAGAGCATATGAAGGCAAGTCTGGAGGCTGGAGTTCTCTACCTGTCACAGAGAACAGACGGAGCTGAGCTGTATCTTAGTTTGTGCAAAAGCAAATTCTGATCTCAGTCCTGCCCTTATGGAGGCTGAGGAGCCTGCACAGGCAAATTCCATACTTGCCATAAATGTACACCATCATCGGCTTTTGCTGACAGCCTCAGTCAGCTGGCAGAAGAAGCTTCACAACCCGAGGCAACTTTTGATTATCCATAACTTAAATGCTTTAACATTCTGGAAATAAAGATCTGCAGCTTAAACTTGGCACAGGGCTCTGTGGGAAACCAATGAAGCACAAGGAACAACAGAAGGCGAGAAGTTCAGGCAGTGTAGCCAAGGAGACACCCAGGTGCATCGCAGCTAGTTATCTGCTGCTTTTCTGTGTGAGTCTCACAAGCCTGTGTGCTTGTGAGCACATTGACTTGCTGTTTCCAATAGGATTTAGGAGGGGAATGTTGTGCCAAAGCCAAGCTGGCACTCCTGAGAGGCCAGAGCACGTCACTTGGAGAAGATGTACTGTACTGCTGCTTGAGATGTCAGTATTTGGGCAGAGTCCAGTTGTGGGTTTGCTTGAAGTTTAAGTACTCAAATGAAATGGCTGTGATAATGAACTTTCTCCTTTTGTCTTGATGTAGTCTAAGATAATTTTGTTCCTTATCATTTATCACATTAGAGCCACAGATCTGTCAAATGACAAGTATGTAATCAAGTGTATTTTGATGATAAGGAATATTGCAAAGTTTGTATCTCTCTCTTCTTTGGTATCCGTAAACTTTGCAAAAACCCAGCTAAGCATGATCCTGGGCAAGTAACCTGGTGGCTCAACACTAGGTTTTCTGTTAATACTCTAAAGATGTTTGCTTCCAGAAAAGATCAATTAAGTGCATTTTCATAGATTCCTGCCACGAAGATGACACTGTAATGGTACAAGTATGACTTCATGAAGGATAAAGAGTATTGTTGCCTCTAGGCTTCGATCTCTTGCTACTTCATATTTGGCGGTTGCTTACTTGGGGTTTCTTGTTTATTTTTTTTTTACCCAACAGACTTGGATTATCACTTGCTTTTGTCTTCAACTACTCCTACTTAATCCTCTTGTCAAAGCCCAGAGTTCCTGCGGGAATCCAGTCACAGATGATGTGAATGACATTGCAAAATTGGTAAGTACCTTTTATTTTACATTATTCTGTATGTTAAAAATAGTTAGTGTCTAAGGGCACTTACACTTCTAAGCAACGTTAGTAAATCTGTATTGGAACTAGGGGAATATTAAAAGAAAATCCATCAACATCTGTCACTTGAACAAAACCTTTTTTTGCCGTGAAAGTAGTTCCAGTGTTAATTGAAAAGATTACCTTGACCAAAATGGAATGTATGTACATACGTCATTTCCTGGCTCCAAACTCCAATAAAAATTGTCAAAAATCTTTATTTCCTCAAACATTCTTTCAGAGTAGATTGTTCCCCATACAGATGAAAGGTTTTTGCCTTTGTGTTACTGACTTGCATGGAGCAGATTGGCAGCAAACACAGCTGAATTGAAGCAGAAGTCTTTACCTTGGGTATATGAATGACAAGTGCCATATATAAAAATAGTGTGATATTAGACATCCTTGTAGCAATCAAAGCAACAACAATTGAACAGGTTTTGCAGTCTCTGGGTGTGAGTGGGTTACATGCATTATGTATTTCTCTACTTGCTGTACTCAGAAATTTAAGTCTGAAGGACTCACAGCTTCATATAAAAACTAAATTCATGTAAGGAAGTTTTAATTGTTACTTAACACTGCATTAACTTGAAAAACTGCATCTGCTTGTGAAGTCAATTGGTGTTTAGCTCCACTAAAACTAATAATTATGCTATTTTGCAGTCATGCAGTATATAACACTGAAGTTTTTAAGAAATAATATATATGGAATGCTTAGAAAGCATACCTTCATCTGCATATTGAATCTGGCTGAAAATTGTGGCTTCATTGTGGGAAAAAAGTTGCAACATCAGTGTTATTATTAACACTTATATTGAAACCCCTAGCATTTGCTGCCTGTGCAGTGTTCTTAACTTTTCTTTGGTCCTTTTTATATACATTGGCACATAGTGTAAATCTCTAGGGGTGCTCTATAGTCCTACTTAAATGTTTAGTGCTTCAAATTAGTCCCTTTAGGCATAATTTTGAAGTATTGGCTTATTTATTCCAGATAATATTTCATCTCTTGGAAGAGCATTAAGCTTTGATGTAAACCTGTTGAAAGCATGCGAGAACAACAGAATTCCTGTGAGGGCTGGTGTAGTGCAAGTATAGTAACAACTTTTTGTCAATTATGTGTCCTGAGAGCAAATGCTTTAACTTTCCCTTTAGTACAATTTAAACTTCAAGATTGTATAAATACAGATTACAGAAAATGTGCAAGCAGCTTCAGTAATCACACTGTCCAGGTTACACTGTTCTTCTGCTACTGCCAAGCTTGAGTAGAGTGGGGTTGGGCTGATCTTCTTTGGACACTCCTCCATGAGGATGCTGTATGGTCATTCTCCTGGCTTAGACCCATATCTTTCAGATCACCCTACAAATGCAAAATTGAGGTCAAGTTTCCAAGCAAGTTCAAAGATACTTTGAGTTGGAGAAATAACAGAGAGATGCAGAAAGTACAAAGCCCCAGACACATAGATTCTCTCTGTTTTGAGTTGCATGAGTTGTTCTGAGAATGTTTTGAGGGTAGTCTCTCTCCCTGTTTTGTCTGTGTTAATATTTGCAGAAATAATTTCAATAAAGTCACTTAAGAATTAAAAGGATAAGGTGAAAATAAGTTTAGTACCCTCAATTTAGTATAAGAACCCTTTGTTTCAATTAATGTGACTATATTGCATGTTGATCATTCTCTTTTGAAATTCTACAACATGGCATCTAGACATTGAGAACAAAAATTTTAAATTTTAAATTTTAAAAATACATAATAAGGTTTAAAGCACTTTTAAAACAAAACTTCATTAGCTGGCAGTATATATGAGAATGGAGAAGCCAACAGAGAATACTGACTGATCATACTACTTTGTAGCAAGTACAGGTTTTTTTGTGCTCTATGAACTATATCCTTAGTAAATATAAAAAGGACTCCAACATGGTTTTACTTAAAAATATGGTTCAGAAGACCTAAAACTCTTGCAAATTGAAGTAAAAATTTTGTACCATTTCTGCTTTTTGAAACACAATATACTCATTGAATTAAGGAATGATATTCTGATGATGTGTATCTTCAAAATTTAACCCAATCCCTCAGCCACTCCTCATATGACTCACTGTCTAGACCCCATCCCAGCTTTGCTGCCCTTCTCTGTTGTTCCTCTTGCAGTCAGGGGCCCAGAACTGGACAAAGGACTTGAGCTGAGACAATCACTTCCCTCGTCCTGCTGGCCACTGTATTGCTGATACTGGCCAAGATACTGATAGCCTTCTTGGCCACCTGGGCACATGTTGGACCATTTTCAGCCAGCTCTCAACCAGCACCCCGAGGTCCTTTTCCTCCAGGCAGCCACAGTTCCCCTAGTCTGTAGCACAGGATAGAGTTGTTGTGACGAGTGCAGGACCTGGCACTTCACTTTATTGAGCCTCAGACAACTGGTCCCAGTTGACTGATGGAGCCTGTTCAGTTCCTCCTGCAGAGCCTTCTTACTTTCCAGCAGATCAACTCTGCCACCCAACTTAATGACTAAGACTGTTCTTGGTCACCTTGTCCAGATCATCAGTAAAGATAATAAACTGATACTGGCTGACCCCAATAATGAGCCCTGGGGAACACTAATCACCACCTGGTTCTGGCACCATTCACCATCAGTCTCTGGGCCCGGCCAGCCAGACAGTTTTTACCCAGTGAAAGGTGTACTTGTTCAAAGGATGAGCTGCCAGCTTCTCCAGGAGTATGCTGTGGGAGACAGTATCAAGGGCCTTACTGAAATCCAGGTAGACAACATCTACAGCCTTTCCCTTTGTCTGGAGATACTATGGGCCTTTAAGTAAAAGGCCTTTTTTTTCTTTGCTGATCCAAAGAATCTGTGCCTGTAGAACATAGGATCTTTAATAAATATCCTTCCCTTTCACACTGAGAACAAAATGTAGCCTGGAGGATTTCACAGAAGTGCTATGTGTACAGTTATTGCTCACAATTATTATGATGTTATCCAAAAACTCTGTCACATTTGGACATAGTGATATAATAGTTGTTCCTAAATGCTCCATTCTCAGCCAGACTGTCATGTTCTTTAACCCTTTTTGTCCACATTCATGAGTATAGTCCTATCTCTGTGTGCAATAAACTATCTGTCCAGTGGTATTGCACAAATCTCATCACTTAAGGATATTGACCTCTCTTCCTCCTGTCTCATCACAAATTATCAGACATCACTAGTCTATAGCCTAGATTCAGTTTGGCATGACTCCTTCTTGGAGGCAGAGTATGATCTCTTTCATCTCCCCAAAATGTTGGTCTTTCCTGGGCCATTTCTCCTCACTGTAAAGTTACATCACCATCTCTCCCCAGCCATTCAGGTCTTCAACAAAGGTGTCTGATTTGGCTCTTGATGCTTCACAGACCCTTCAAAGTTCACTTTTAAAATCTTCATTGTTTTTCTTGTCATAATAAGTCAAAATTTTTTGTAGTTCTCTGGACAAACAAATACATTTTTCTTCCAAATTCTTAGTGGATAAAAATCCAGTCTATGAAAAATCTTTTTTCTAGCTTCAGCTTCTGTAATTTTGCTCTTCTGTCTGTTCACATGCTGCTTTGACCCTTTATCTTCTACTTATTTCCTTCAAGCTGTTCCTCCTTTTTTTTCCACTTTCAATGACAAACTTCTTGGGTTTATCTTCCAAGGTACTATTAACACCGCCTGTGTTGTCATAACACATGCTGAGTTTGCCCTCAGCTTCTCCTCCATATTTCCATGGTATCTGTTACATTGTTTGTGGCCGCAGGCAAAATGCTCCTTGATAAACTCCAGGCAGATTCCCATCCTCTTCCTGTCTCATGCTAAAATTCTTTGCAGTATGAATCCACATCCCTCGTTTGGCTTTTTCTTCAGTATGTTTTCCTCCCCCCACACACGCTTCTACTGCAGTGCACCTACAGCTTGATAAACGGCGCCGCAGTTCCCTACCTAGTCTTTGTTTATTTGGTACTGGGCTTGCTCCAAGTAGTGGAAACCTTCTACATCACTCGTAGAAAACTCCTGAGCATGACTAGAGCTGTGTTCTGCTCGACTTTTTTGTACTATAGGGATATGAGAACATGCCTCTGTCAAGACCCCCTGTGAATATAAATGTGAGATGTCTACTAAGCCTAAGCTATTGGAGAATAAGTAAGGCATGCTGTGCAGTGCCTGAAAATGTGGGTCATTTGCCTAATCAACTTTGTTTTGGGTAATAAACTGAGGACAGATGTGTGGTGTAACTTGTTTTCAGTGGTCTTAAGCTGGATTTTCACTAGGATCATGCTAGACTCACACCAGAAGAAAGAATTAGAAAGAAAGAAATTCAATAACCATAAGGTTTCTGAGCATTAATCAATGTAAGACCAAACCAGACTGGTATCTCTTCATAAAAAAATGACTTGTATATTTTAAAAGATTAAATTTATTCACATCTAGGTAATACAATTTTGTCATAGAAAGAATATATCCTAAGTAAAATGATCTTAAGAAGCAAAGAACAATTGAACAATCATTTTTGTTTTTTAATGGTGAGAAGTTTAAAATTAGAGTATAATTTCATACCTATAAAGAATGAAAGTATTTAGAGAGCATTCATTCTGCACTGCTTATCACGTGATCTCCTGCTTCTTTTGTAATGATGATGTCTGGAGGGAAGCACATTACTTGATGAGCAAATGTTCCGTATTATGAAACTGTAATTGCAGTACCTGTCAATAAAGTCTGTCCCCATTGTTCTTTTCAGCACAGTAAGTCAGCAGAAAGCTGCATCTCTTTAATTGTGCATTTGATTTTGCATAAGAATAGGAATCAGCTGTATATATGTTTGTTAAATATGAACATCAAAACCTACATATAATTAGAATTTTCACTTAGCTATGCAGTACATACAGAATATACCTACATATTTTTTTTTTAATCCATTAACAAAATCTAAGATACCTCTTCTTCCCTGAACTACTTCTCTAAAGCAATTTTCTTCTTTTGTACATTGGAAGCCCAAACAACAGTCAGGATTTACTGACCAGTTCCTTGCTTGAGATATGCTGTCAAATACTTTGCTTTCACATTACATCTTTGCTGTAAATATGTACTCTACACTCTATGCCACATTTGATTTTTATTTTTAAATGGATTTAACTCTCCTGAGTGAAGGGGTTATAAAAAATTATCCAGAGTTGTTATGCTGCAAATAATCTGCCACTATGACTGTAAAAAGTGTGAACGGAAATCGTTAGCATGTTGTCTTAAGCCAAATGATGAAGATTTTATTAACTGCTTCATTAGCAGATGAGATGGAGTGGATTGCAGAGATGAAGGACAGACAGTGGAAGCTCCTGCAGGAAAACAAAAGCCAGGGAAGCAGTGAGAAAGAGCTGGAGAGGGACTTTTGACAGGGGCATGTAGTGCTAGGACAATGGGGAATGGCTTTAAACTGAAAGAGGAGAAATTTAGATTAGATATAAGCAAGAAATTCTTTACTGTGAGGGTGGTGAGGCACTGGAGCAGGTTGCCCAGAGGAGTGGTGGGTGGCCCTTCCCTGGAAAAGTGTCAGGACCAAGTTGAATGGGGCTTTGAGCACCCTGGTGTAGTGGAAGATGTCCCTGTCCATGGTAGGGGGTGGAACCAGGTGATCTTTCCAAGGCCCTTTCCAACCCAAACCATTCTGTTATTCTATGAAAAGAACAGGAAAAGGAAAACGCATAGAGAGAAATTCAAGGTAGAAATTCTATCCAAAAGGAAAGTACGTTTTTTCCCATCATATGCTTCAGAGTAAAAAAGGAAACACTGGCAATGGAAAATGGTAATTTTATTTTATTAACATACTTTATTTTTTATATGTGTATAAAAAAATTCTATCTTTGCTTGTCTCCTTATAGTTTTCATAACAATCACAATAAAGGGAATTTTCAAGAGCAGTGGCCCTCATTTCAAAGCATGTGACTGCTGATAGGTCATCTCTCATGTCTGCTGTTGCAATGAAAGAGTAGTTTATGGAACCCAAATCACTTTTACATCCTTTTTTCATCTCCCCATCTATGTGACCGTGAGCATTTTTTAAAACATGTTTGGGTTATGCAATGTTAACAGAGCTGTATTAAATATTCAAACCTCTCTATGTAAAAGTAATCTTACATTCCCCAGTTTGAGATTTTGTTACAACAGGGAATATAGCACTTATTGTTGGGTTTATACGGATTTAAAGATGTAAGTCTAGGTTCCCTGCTCTGCAACTCTTCTCAGCCTGTTAGGATAATCACACACAGATACAAAATCAGAGAAAAATTTTGTGACATTTTAATTGCAATTGAACGCTTTTGGTTCTGTACATTCCTTTGCAAGATTATAGGTTGACATTTTCTATAATAATCAAAACTGTTACTTCTGTTTAAATCAAGGTAAGTCATGCAGGCAAGTGTTTTGTGGCTTCCCCGGATTTGTCACTGTACTCATGGAGTTTAGTAGAGGAACTAATAAAAAAGCCATTCCAGGACTCAGGTGGTTTCAAGGGACGGTTCTTTTCCAAACACCTTTGCTCAGGCAGAGCCTCCTTGTCACCTGCTCCTTGTTGGAAGCCACAGCAGTCAGGCACCCTGCACAGAGTGGGTGTGCAGACTCCATTCATTCCTTTCAGGGTCATTTCAGCAGATGAAAATCCAGTGGTTGAGTTTGGATCAGAGTCTTGGTTGTTAGTGTTCAACAAAATTTCAAGATACATTGCAGACATATAGACATATCCTTCACTCTTACATCAGAGGCTTTACCCTATTTTCTGTGTGTGAGTTGGGAAGCCCAAGTGAGACACAAAAGTAACTCCCCCACTTTGACTGAGATCCATCGTTTACCATCACAGCATCTGACATGTGGACTTCAGTCAACAAAACTTTAACAAGTTTCATCTTGAGGCAGTGCATGTATTTTGTTTTTGACACCCTCCTCCCAGTGATCTTCATTTTTAGTAGTAAATACAAAAATATCTTATCTGATTCACAGTCTGTCAAGGAGAGAAATATCTGAGGCTGAGCTGTATGCTCCAGCTCTGATTGAGAAGGCGTAAGAGCTTTTGGGCACTTAAATTTTTTTAACTGTGCGTGAAAAGTGCTTGAAAGGCTCTGATGCCAGGAAAGTAGATTGTATACATAATGCATATCAATTCTGGTAGTGTTCATTGATATGGAACAAATTTAATCTTCCAGTGACCTTTCTTAAAGAACAGTGGTTTTGCTGGCATAGCTAAGTGTGGAATCCCTGTAGAGTGAGTATGGGAAACTTTGCACATAGAGTAGCATCTTCACTATCTGTGCTGCTTGAAGTGCTGCTAATCCTACTTCTCTAGGCATGCAAAGGAAGCTAGAAAAAAATGGAATGTCTATTAGTACACTGTGATGCCGTGATGTTTTAAAGCAAGGAATAATAGACAAAAAATTGGATGAGGATTTAGAATAAATCTGATGCTATACAAATATATTGAAATGTTCTTTCAGTATTTATAGCATCTTGAATCAACTCCCCAAAATTCCAGGAAAATAGAAATTATAATAGAGAATTCCAGTGGTGCTTCTGCTTTGGGAATGTGTAGGTATAAAAATAAAAGAAGAATAAAAGAAGAAACAAAACTGATTTATGTGAGGGAATTTTTAAGGATCATTTATACAGTAACTGTTCTAAAGCTGTAGGAGAAAGATAGATGTAATTGAGCTGAAAAATTGTAGTTTAGCCCACATAAATTAAAAATTGTTTGGAATTCACTTGTGTTTGGCTGTGTATAAGTATTGCCCTTGATCATTTCTAGAACCATAATGTTTTGAAATAACTGGTTTAATTTTCAAATGAAACAAAATTTTAATTAAGGAATAAAACATTATGTTTTGCCAAATAAAATACTACCTAAAAACTGCTCAGGGGGAAAAGAAATCCCTCTGCTGGTTGCTATAGCAGCAGAATCAAAAGCAGCCATAACAGAATGATCTTTAACCTGAAGAAGAAATACTTTTGCACCAAAGGAGCTACATCTGTGCATATGGTTTTTGACTATGTGGATTTCAAACCAGAATGAGAAATATCAATTGATGCTTTCATTGACAGAAGACAGCTTTACTGTATCATTAAGCATCATATTATGGCTAAACCTTTTGAAAAAAAATTTCAGAAGACTGTGGATTTGTAGCAGTCCAGTCACTGTCGGGCTGTTCATCTTCCAACCCAGCACATTCTCCAGATGCTCAGCCATGTCTCACAGTGTAGTGGTGGATCCCATCTGTGGCAGTTTGTGTAGGATAATTCAGCGGGAACCCTTCTTCCACTCCTTGCTTTGCTGCAGCACACTTCGTGCTCACCCACATCTGCAAAGTTGCAGCTTATGTGTGTGGAAACTCTCCTTTGCCCCAGGACATTGCTATGATATAATGATATTATTCATCATTAGTAAGAAGCACAACTCCAAAGTTAAAATTGTGCTCAAGTGTTTTCTGATCTGGTACATAACTAAAAACAAGGCAGGCAAATATTTAGGTTCAGATGCATGTTCAAGTTGGATGTTTTTTGAACTAAAAAGGGTTAGATACTTCTGGGTCCTTTACAGTAGAAGTTGTCATGTAAACACTTCAAGGCATTAAAAGACAGAAGGGTAGTGGAGTTTCTGCAGTAATGAAAAACGTCAGATCATTTCTTCCCAATCCATTGTTGACTTTGGCTTTAATTCTTCTGGGAAGCAGTAGCGCTGACCATGATCAGATCAGATCAGATCTGGGCATATTACAGAGCTGTGGAAAGAGGTTCACTTGTGAGTAAATAAGTGTCAATAGCAGTTCCAGAGGAAAGTGAGTATGTAAGTAACTGGTTTTGCCTCCACCTGGTAAATGACTGAAAATTTGTGTTGAATATTTGGTTGATTTTGTTGAATGCAGTAATGGAAATAAAGTCTTTGTGTAGTAAGTAACAACATTTTTATTATCTGTTTATTGTAGGTTGGAAATCTCCCAAATGATTATATGATAACCCTTAAATATGTCCCGAAGATGGATAGTCTGGTATGTACAACCACTTCAAGTTATTCCAAATAAAATAGCCTGCTGGAACCAGTGATGCCTGTAACATTTTGTACCTAGTCCTATGTCTTAGCAAGTTACAGTTAAATAATGTTTATTTCACTTTTCATATGGTTCCCAAATATTTATTTAAAAGAAATGTGGAGAGATTCCTGAAGACCCTTAAAACTTCTTTAATTACAGGAATTCTAGGAAAGTATTTCTTCATATTAAATTTTTTAACTTTTTCTTTTTGTGAAAAGTCAGATTTTCATTGTGTTATTATTTCATCAATATTATTTCATTGTGTTAATTGAAAAATATTGGTTCCTTAAATAAATAGGCTCTCTGTAATTGTACTTTGGAACCTACTGTAAAAGTCCTTCTTGTTTCAGCCAGTGGAAATGCCATTAGAGCACAACAAGTATTAAGTAGCCAGTAAAGAGAACCCCAAGTTCGGCAAATGATAGCATCAGTAACAAAACAAACCAGTAGGATTTCAAACATACTTTGTATTATTCTTTCTATATAATCCAATATTTAATACATAGTGGTACTTTCAAATAAGCATTATCTATACACCTTAAAATTTTATAACATTTTTATTTAAAAATCACATTATTTTATTGCTCAATCTACTAAATAATTTTTGGTTTTCCTCAATTCAACAAAACAATTGAAATTATGTATTGAAAACTTGGTTGTTGCATACATTGCAACATAAAGGAGAAAAGGAAACGAGGTGAAAGTACAAATTATGCTGAATGCTATATTGTTTTAAGGCAAGGAAAAAAGTAAGGAAATTATGATTTTGTCAGCTAAATTGAACAATACTGTGCCTGTCTTAAGAATTAATCACTGTACACATACATGAGTAGCTGAAAATTATCTGCTAGATGTAAGAAGCTGTTTTATGTCTGTATGAAGTTTTTTGTGTCTGTACGAAGTTTTCACTGTAAAAATCCAATTTGTATGTGACACACATGCAAAAATGCATCCTACCCTACAACAGTGTGGCAAATCTAGCAATATTCCCTATTGATATCGGAAAATGATGCCAGAAGCAACATTCAGTCCTGAATAACAAGAAGATGGGAGGAGAAGGAAGCTGCAGGATGGTGAAGGGCCCTGAGTTGTGAGGTTATGAAGGGTTGTATCAGATGTAGAAGTGTTTCTAAGAATTTTGGTGGAAGCTTGAGGCTTTCACTAAAACCTAGAATACTTTGGAAAACCCAGTTTAAAGTTGGTTCTTTAGGCAGGAAAACTCTGCAGAACAAATGTTGTGGAAGTCAGGTACTAGATCCTATATAAATAAAACTAATGGAAAATTTTCCATTTCTTATAATAGCCAATATTTAGAGAAAAAAGAAGCAAGACTGGCGTGTGATGATATTCACATCTGTGGAGGACAGCTGTAGCCTGAGTGCTGTTTCCCCAGCTTCCAGCCCATTAGCTGTTGGGCTGGATTGAGGCTGTTCCCTCCACTGCACTCCTGGGGGTGCTGGCAGATGAAGAAGGCCAGGGAACCTGCTTGAGCAATGAGTCCTGGTTGTTCTCACTCTTGCTTCTCTCCATAGTTCAGCTTTGACTGCCAGCATGCAGTTTCTTTTCCATTTTTTTCGGTGCTTTGTCATCTTGATGCACCATACCCAGAAATTTAGATCCAGTTTACACTTACAACAAGCAGACAAGAACTAAAAAGGAAGAAAAGTTCAGAGCTGAGATTTCCATGTTCCTTTTGCACACCACTTTCAGTCAGGGTAAGGCAGGTGCAGCTCTTGGCCACATGCCTTCACAGGAGGAAGTATTCAGCAGTATTCAGATCCCACTTTGCCAAATTCCTCTCTGGGAATTTCAGGTTGTGTTATGCATACCACAGCAAGGCTTGCTGAATAAGTAGGCTTTGCTGTGGTCCGTGCAAGCTGGGAAACCCACGGCTTTGCCTAAAGTAAATGCCCTTTGCTCAGCTCTGAGGGGATTGAAATGGTGCTCTGCAATTTTTTTCAAGAGATTTCAGTCTTCAGTGCGTGCATGAAGTGGGAAGTGTACCCAAGGTAGCAAGTCCCAAATGTAGATGACTAAAGGTAGGAAGGCAGGGTGAGCACAAGGCAGATGGGAAGCCAGTGTAGTGCATGTAACAGGAACAGACTGACCCATCCATTAAACAGAAGGGTTGTTGCATTATGCACTAGCTCAAGGCAACTGAGTGGCTTTAAAAGTAGTCTTGTGTAAACTGTGTAGTCGAACCTGAAGGTTAAAAGGCAGAGATGACAGCACAGGGTTGAATTCAGAAGAGGAGATAACATTCAAACTTTTACATAGATATAGAAAGTAAAAGCCAAATGAGAGCTACCCAGAAGTACAAGGGAAATCACATTTGCAATTGCCCTAAAATGTAAATCTTGGTCAAAGTTTACACAAAATATCAGAGTTGAACCTCCATTTCTCCTTGCAAATAACGTAATATTTTTCAATTTATCTCTGCGTTTGGTAGGTATTGACACAGCAAGTGATTGCAGAGCTTAACATTACTGAAAAGAGAACTTAGAGCTTTTGTGAAATACAGCTTTGTAGGTCAGAACAGTTCACTTAGAGGAGACTCCCACACATGCTAAACCACGGGAGCAACAAAATAGACTCCCTGCTGCAATTGCCAAATGCTTACTAGGAGAAGCAGCAAGCTTATGCTAGTCCCTGCCAGAGGAGAACGCTCACCCTCAAAGCAAAAGGTTTTCGAGGTTTCCAGTTCAGGGGAGCACAGCAGTTAGTTCTGTGTCAGTGTTCCTACTCCAAAGGAGAGGAAAGAAAATGTGTTGCCTGTCTCGTGGGGGCGGTGGGACATGGCACAGCATACACTGCTTGAACAGAATATGTTCCAACAAGATTTCTCTGATTTATTTGCTTCTGCCTCCCCCCTCACCTTGCTGTCCTCAAAGGAAAAAGGGGAAGCAAACTCAAGCCAAATGCTATCCATTTTGCTTTCTTAAGTCATTGTTGAGATAATTGCAAAAGGTTGTATCACTGACTTGCCACGGGTTATCATTGTGTGAGAGAGTTTTACACAGAAGTGGAAATTCAGGTGGAGCTGAACAATGTATTTACATTTGGTTCTCTAAGCCTGGAAGCCTAATAGTCTGATTAGTCTTCAGAAATGTGAAGTGTATTTTTTCTTGTCAGAAACATTTACACATCAAAGCAGAACACCTGTGGATTTTTTTTTTTTTAAGAATCTGTATGCAGGTTTATTGAAGAAATGGAGTAAATGAGATTAAGTTGAAAAGCATGTACATTGCCAAATATTTGCTGTGTGTTGCAGAAGGTGGATTCAGTGGGTGCTGCCTATCCACTGGGCAGCAGCTGGAAACTGGTTTAGTGATACTGAGAGTACTTAGGGTTCGTTGGGCCAAGATCTTTCTATCTGGAAAGCTTTAATGAGACATTTTCAATATTAGAAAAATAATGTCATATATGGAAAAAATTGTCATAACATTTGCCATTAAAAATTTAGCTTTTATTGGGAAGGTATTTACAGGTACAAATTGCAGTTGTGACTAATGCATTACCTGTATTTTTGCTGATCATACCATACCAGGGATTTTCCTGGGCTGGGTGACTTTCTTCTTGATTTGATTACTGTTATATATGTTATGTATATCTCAGTAAAAGAAGTTAATGACTAAGACAGCAAGATGAATTGCCAGGTTTCAGTATGTGAACAGCTGTATGAACTTTGCAAACTGATTGCATAGGTGTTAGTGCATACAGCAACAGGCTGTGCAGAACACTTTTGGTATCAAAGACTCAGGAAGAAGAAAGGCTTTTAGATCTAGAAACTGCAATGGCATGTAGTGAAAAAGCTGAAGAGAAGGAATTAACTCAGCTAACTAGTTTAAAGGTGGATAAAAACACACAGGGATTTCATGCAAAATTTTTAAGGAAACCCTCTTGATAAGAAATTTAAATCAAGGATCTTTGGGGTTAACTGAGTTGTGTAAGGTAACAACAATAAATGAAAACTGATATTTAAAGAATTGTTAAAGCAATAGGAATTGAAAAGAAAATAAATAGGTTAATGAAAGCATGGACTAGGGTTCATAGTAACATGTTCCAAGGCTTAAATGCTCAACACACTGACAATTGGCATTCATTGAAAATTTAATGAAGGGATAGCATTTAACAGACAACCATAAATATGTAAATATCAGTGAGAATTGAAATATTACCAAAAGGACTGAAGAGAAAATTGGCCACATTAAAGAAGATTTGTAATTTACACTTTTGAGATAGCTTAAATTGGAAAGAGCAGTCTAATTTACTTTTGCACATTGAGGTGTTTAACCAGTTTTTACAAATGTCTGATATTTAATTTACATCTGTTTCTCTTTTTATCCCCTGACAGCCTAATCACTGTTGGTTGCATTTGATGGTGCCTGAATTTTCAAAGAGTCTACATAATCTTCTCCAGAAATTTTCAGATATTCCAGATATGTCGGATGTTTTAAGCAACTATTCAATCATCAATAATCTCACAAGGATAATTAATGATCTTATGGCATGCCTTGCTTTTGATAAAAACAAGGTAATTTTATACAGAGTTTCAGCTTTTGTACTGGATATTTATTTTTTACTTTCTTTTGCACAATATTCAGTAACAGTTTAGGAATATCCAAGGCTTTATTAGATTTGTTTTCAATTCTATTTCTGTACATCTGAAATCCTACTTTGTTTAGAAATGCAGTGAGTACACTGTGCTAACATTGGCTAATTGTTACCTCTTGTTTCACAGAAAAAATGGCTTACAAGGAATTACCGTATATACAATGACCTATATGGAGTTATTTAAAATCAGAAATGCAGTGATCTTCCTTAAGATAATTAATGCATTCTGATCTTTTTGAAACTAGCAAAAATATTCCTTGTGTGTCCAGCGTAAATTATATATTTTGCTAGTGATCTTAATGTAAATTTAAAGATGATTTGGTTAAAGTTATTAATATAGTCTTAGTATGTGTCACAGCGTGTGAAGCTCTGAAAGCTTCTCCATGGTTTAATTAGCTTTTTTATACAAAGGCACAGCAAAGACCAGAGGATATTGGTCCATTTCCATGTGTTTCTGGATTCTGACAGCAGCTGGAAGGATTCTTGCTCGAGAGCTGTCTGATTCTCTGTGCAGGCAGGGAAGGGGGGAAGAAATTAATTTTCTAGTCCGTTATCCAGATTTAATTACTGACCAGGCTATCAGTAATTAAAAATAAGTTTTGTAGTTGAAAGTTTTGTCTCACTAAATAAAACAGGTAAAATCCACCATTTTCTTTAGAGCAAGTATTTTATCTTCCATATACAGTTATATTTATCACCTAAGTCCTTAGTTTTTGTAATTGCAGCTTTTAAATACCCAGAATGAATCAAATCACTAAAACACTCAGGTGCCTTTAGAGTGGAATAACCTTGTAAGCTTGCCATGTATTTGCATTTCATTGCTGTGAGTATTTAGATATTCCCTACTTTTCCATTTCAAACTGAATTATCTCCAGTCTTCGGTGTATATATTTTTTTTCTTTTCTATTTTTGTCCTGATGATTCAAAGCACTCAGCTGGGACGTGGTTGGGTAAGAGGAATTTTATTTTGTAGAATGGAAAAGTAAATATCCTGTAATTCAGCAAAACAACTAGCTATTGATTTCCTTAGAGAATAATGATCTTAAGTCCAGTACTTCCAGCATCAAACATAAAATAACTTTGGAGCCAAAACCAGGAGGTTTTCTGTAGGACATATTTAGACCATGTTCTTACCACTGTCCTCCTTCTTAAGAGTACAGAGTAACCCCAGACCAAACTTGACTTGCTGACATAAAAAAAAAGAAAACCGTCAATCATCAACACGGATCTCAATCATGTTGTTTAGTCTGGCATAACAAACTTGTCTGTCAGACCTCAGAGTGACTGGGCTTCCTTGTTTACAGTTGCTCTTATTTTTAGGTAGATTATCAGGGATCTCAGCCTGTTTATCAGCAGTGGTGTATCCCAGCTATTGTATTCTGTTCCTCATTCTGTTAATGACAATACCAATGATTGTTGTGTTCATGTGTTCAGATTAAAAGATTCGTGTGAAACTTCACAAAGTAAAGTTTTTTGTTTGTTTGTTTGTTTTTTTAAAATAAAAGTCTCTTGGTTTTCAGTATAGGATGGGAGACTTTCTTTCATTCCTTAGCAATTTTGCAACACTGTATTAATAATTCATTTCTGTTTGCAAAGCTAATTTGAAATCCTCAGATCAGAAGGCTTGTATGTTTTATGAAGATTGTATACAATAATTTGGTTGTCTGCAGGTCAAAAATTTAAACAATTTTATATCATCTTTGGCTATTTTTATCATTTCTTGAGGTGCTGAAATGAGCATCTCCCTTGACCTTCTTTCAAGCTGAACTCTATATTTTACTCTAGGATTTTGTAAAAGAAAATGGTCACCTTTATGAAGAAGGTCACTTCATTCCTGAGGATTTTTTTAGGCACTTTAATAGTACCATTGAGGTCTACAAAGAGTCTGCAGACAAATTGGATAAGAATGACTGTATTCTGCCTTCAACAGTAGGAACACCGGAGAATGGTAAGAGGGCTGTCCTTTCGGGAAGCAAAATCTAGGCAGATATAAATGTGTGATTTTCCTTGGATTTCAGAGGTGCTAAAGATCTGATAACATGCCTCCATGTCACCTTTTTACTGCAAATTAAAGTAACTACTGACACTGAAGGCTGTGTTTCTGTTCGAAGTCAAGTTCTAGTGCCATCACTCCTAGATACATCATTTCTCAGTATAATCAAAGTAACCTTGCATTATGCTGCTCTGTTTCTATTCATCCAAAATATATCCTGAATTGTCTTTTTTACATTCTTCTTCTTATCTTCTCTTAAAGCTCTATTTAGTTTTATAAGGTGGTAAAAGAGCCCAAGATTGCACAACTGAAAGGAGAGGAAGGTAGGATAAGCTGTAAATTGCAGGAGCCTCAAGTCACCTTCCATTTCATCCCACTTTTCCTGAACAGGGGCAATGTTTACTTCATTTAAACATTTTTACAAGCTCAGGTCAAGCTCCTGCAGCTCTTTCTTATCCTTCCAGTAAATGGAGGGTTTGTATTACCTTTTCTTTTACTCTCTCCAGTGACAGATACTAGCTTTTTAATTAGGGCAATGTGTCCAGTTGTACAGTTACATCAGTAGTAACTAGAAGCAGATCAGTGCCGTAACCTAAGAACTTGTAAGCAGTAACAGCTTTTCCAGATTAGCTATTCAGCAGCAGCTCAGCATGTAGACACTTCTGCCTCTTAATAAAACTGCCTTTTTTGACTTAATCCACTTTATGAACAGTCCTACAGCCGGCTTTTAAAACCGCCCTATAGCCACATCAGAGTAGTCCTGTAGCCCATTGTCTTATATAGAGGGAACTGTATTTTAAGTTTCATAATTCTGATACATTCATTTTCTATTTAGATTCCAGAGTGGCTGTCACAAAAACATTTTTGTTTCCTCCTGTTGCTGCCAGCTCTCTTAGGAATGACAGCATTGGCAGTAGCACTAGCAGTAACAGTAAGTACAAGTGATTGAATATATGTCTCCATTTTGTTCTGGTAGCTGGTTGTGAGAGCTCAGGGGAAAAGAATGTCATTAATTGTGCAAATTAATGGGAAGTTACATGTTCCTGATGGTGTACCATGTGTTTCTCAGCTGTCATACTGAAATGCAATGAACTTATCTAATCAAAATGTAGAGATGCTATCGAGTTACAATTATGTGACAGCAATCTACAACTTGGAGAGGGCAGGCCTCTTCGTTTTGGCTGTCATGAGGTCTCACTAGTCATATGGCCTCAGAAAATTTGGCCAGACATCTCATTTTAACTTTCAGAAAAAGAAGTTGCTCCAAATGAACAGAATAGCTATCCTAAATTGGACATGGGTGCTCACAGGAACAAAGAGGATACCTGTACATTGCATTCTGAGAGTACTGTCAATCCCAAGCTTTACACCAGCCCTGAGGACAGTCCTCATGTTTGTTTGCTGTAGTTGCAGTAGGGCCACCTCCACAGCATGCTTTCACTTGGGGTCAATGACAAAGTCACTACCTTTCTGGCAGGCTGTAATCTCCTCTCTGGCATACTGATGTCCATCTTTCTTACCTGTCTTGGACACTGTAACAACGTGACAGCTCCCTGATAAGAGTCCAGAATGGTTGCTGTAAGAGCCTCAACATTGCCTATCACAAGGTCAGAAAGGGTATAGGCATCTGAGGGGGAAGGAAACAGTAAAGTTTCAGGGGCTTTTAGTGACATCGTGTACAACAAGGTGAACACTATCTGGAGCTTCCCACGTGGACAAGAGGGGATTTTCCTTAGAGGTTCCTGAAATGTGATCAAAGTTTAACCTTGTTGTTTCCTTGTTCTCATTTCCCAGACACGTCAAGATGACATTGTGTATCTAGCTTTCTTTACAATTTCCCCTTTTCACATCACAAACTTCTATGTTATCTGAATGTGTGGTGATGAAATACGTGACTGGTACTCCCTGTGCTTAAGGAAACATGTGCAGAGGGGCAGACTGATGTAGTCTAGTGGGCACTATGGTAGCTCCTGATGGTGACACAGTTGCCACAAGGCCCGAGTTTTTTCTCATGCTCCTTCTCTTTGGAATGTGTAATCTAGTTACCCTCTGGGCTTTTCGCACCTTGCATGCTACCTCGCAGCTGGCTCACAGCTGCTATCAGATTTGAAGCCCTTCTTGATTGCTTTCTAATTAAGAGTAGGTCTTAAGTCATCATAGCCCAGAACCCTCAGAGTAGAAGGAATTAAAAAACCTCCCCCACTCCTGGCTGCCAGCCTGAGTCTTTGGAAAAGAGAAGACTTACTGCTGTAGATTCCTTGCCAGGAGGTCACAGAGCTGTCTGCAGATTACCTGATGAGCCCAGGGCCAGCTCTGAGGCACTAGGAAGGGGTTAAAGAATCATACCTGTCTCTCTCTCAGGTCTGAACATGTGATAATTTTTTGCTGTCATTGCTAGAGGAAAAATATTCAGCGACAGCCTGAAGCAATGGGAATGGATCAAGAAGCCAAAAGACAGATAGATTACAGGAGCAGCTCAGATGGAAGGAGTTTGACCCAGTGGAGTAACAGGAGGGGTGCCAGGCAGTGCCGTGGAGTGTGGCACCTGTGTCTGTGTTCTGGAGGAGAGTGCAGAAGCAGGATTATTAATCTTGTTTTATAATTGGAACTGATAATCAAGTAGGAAAAAAGCTTAATTAAAATAATGCAGTAAATTGCTTGGCTACCATATGCTGTACAGGTGTGTTTTAACTGATTATCATTCTCTTAAGCAATTTATTGGAAAATTGGATATCAGCTAACAGCCTTATGTAGAAATGACATGAGGATTGCATGTCTGGCTGGTTCTGGGGACAATTTGAACTCATAATCGGATTAAATTACATTAATTTGGATGCTGACTGGTTACAATATAGTTACTCGTTTGGAGGTTTTTTGCAGTGAGGGAGCTGTGGAATCTTTATTGACATCACTGTTTTGTTCCCTGAAATGTCCTTTAGTGCCAGTCTTAGTTTTGTCTTGAATTTATTGCTGTGAAAATTTTGGTTTTAGTTAATCCTTACCTTCTTAGAAGGAACAACAGTGAAAAAACCTTAGGACTTCCCCTCTGAAGACTCCCCAGCATAGCATTCCCCTGGCTTCAGTACTGTTCTCAGAAAAGCACCACTAGACTCAAATTTCAAAAAGGAAAACACTGAGAAGAGGGGAAGCCTGAAAAAAAGCATCTTCAGACACAAACTACAGGAATTTTTTTAAATTAACTCTTTAATTTTAAACAGTTTTAAGTTGAGTTATTTTTCAATTTAATCGTTTCTAGAGCATTTAGAAGCATTCAGTGCTTGCAAAAGAACCCCTCCAGATTAATATATTTTGATTCTATTAATACAGTCTGTGTAGTCAGATGACTTGAACTGCCCCCTTTCTAAATTTAACTTAGACAAACTTGAAGTGCCTCATCTAATAAAATAATTTGTGAAATATTTATCATAGAAATTGTATATAAATTAGATTTTTATTTTTGCTACTTTTATTGAGTCATATTTCATGGCTCCATCATACTTACACAACACTAAAATTAAACTAAAATAATAAAGTAGAATCTCAGCTAAATATACACAAAAAGTCTTAGCCCAGCTAATTGAAAAATAGAACAATTATGCTATTCTAATTGTTTTTTGAATGGTAATAGTGCTTTTCTCATTCTTGTAATATTGATTGTAGACTTGTAACATGTTTCCATTTCATCTTTTCCCCCATAAAATTCTCAAAAGATCACTGCCATCATCTCAAATTTATTTAGGCTGGTTTCTTTGTTCCTCTTTGTGCTACCTGATTGTAGTCCATTGAAGTTCCCATTAGCTATTAAAGTTCCAGTCTTGCTCATATTTCTCTGGATGATTGTACCACACATGGTCTAGAGAATGTAGATGATGTGATTCCTATGTAAAGAAGAAGTGTCAGGATAAGAAGTCTTGAGTCCTAAACTCTTCTTTCAGTGGTTGAACCCATCAGATGAATTTCATGTTGTTCTGATCAAAGCTTGAACTTAGTAGCTGTGACTAAAACTTCTCCTTCAATTGAATGCCATAACATTCCTTATAGTTTCATGAAGAGTTCAGTGTTGCCTCCTTCCATTTTTGTCTGTAATTTCCTCACAATAATTTAGCCCTACTATTTAGTACTGAGTAGCTCAAAGAACATGTAAACACAGAGATCTCTGTAACTGTTTTTAGGAAGAAGGTCTCCTTTTTTAATTAAGCAAAAAATACCATAATTTAATTCAGTAATTGCACAACAATTTTAAAATGTTCACCCATGGTTTTAATGCAATTGGTGCCGCCTTCTATGCCTTTGTTCCTTTGTTCCAACTTAATAGTTAATGGAAAACCCTAATGAACAGGTGAGAGCTGCTCTGCATTTTTACAGATAAGATCTTGTGGTAATTGTGTTGGAACTGAGCAGAGGTAAACTGGAAATTCCTTTGAGACATATATGGCAAAAAAAAAAATGAACCCAGTGCTTTCAATCATAATCACACATGGCTCAAGGTAGGAAGCAGCTCAATAACTTCATTGTGTAGCTGAGTAGCTTTTAATGTAAATATATTTTGTTTGCAGCTTAACATCTCAATGTCCATGAAGACTATACATAAATCAGCATCAAACAAGCTCACTTCCTTAGGGAATCTTCCACAAGATGCAGAGTGAGAGCTCTGAGAGGTGCTGGCCTGCATCCACTCCCCTTTTTCACTCTGCTGGATAGAGTCAGCAGTTCCTCTGGCATTGCCCAAAGAGTTCATGAAGTTATTGGTACACCTGGTTCCTGCTATTCCTTCTCCCGTTCTGCCTTTACAACTGATGGCAATCAGAATATTTCTGTGTAGAGCTCCAAAGTTTTATACAGAGGAAAAGGTGCCTGTGGTAGCCAGCTTTCTTTCCTTCTCTCCCTTTTCTTCATTAAGACAAGTGCCCAGGAGGTTCTCCGGACTGAAAATTCTTCAGCCTGTTCTGTTTTAAATTTTAATACAAATAAAAGGTACATGAAGAAACCTGCCATGACTAATTTCATTCTCCCCAGATCTTTCAGGAATTTTTTCTGGACTTGAAAGTGAAATTAAATAATCTGGTTTTGCTTGTTTTTTAAGGTAGTTATGGATTACTTAATTTTCAAATTAATTCATACACTGTCAGGTTGTGGAAAAAAATCTGTTATCATTTTTAAAAGGTAGACTAAGGAGAGTGTCACAATGGGACTGTATTTAGGCTCAATCCCTGGCCTGCATGTCCCCACATGGAGAGCTAATTATAAATTCCTTTCAGTTTTCCACAGATGGTTAAGAAATAACTTTTTAGAAATCAGATTTATCCAGTTTTAAATATCTCATTTTAAAGTGGTCGTTGTCTTAAATTTCATTAAGTTTGTGAAAAATACTGTTAAAAACAAAGGTACAAAATTATCACTGATTACCCTGCATACAGAACATTTCTCTAGCAGTTTATGTAAAAAGCAGCATGCTTGCCATGACATGCTGCCCAGTAGAGGGTTTTTGAGGTTATACACTCTACCATAACATGTTATCAAACACATTCTGCTCTACATGAACTGAAGAGTCTTTCCTTTGATTTTTATTTCACTTTTTAATTCTTTTCTGAAGTTTGTGGGGTGGAATCCAGAAAACATGGCCATCCGCATATGATTTACATAATTTAGCTGTAAAACTCAGCAGTCTCTCACTGAGAAGAATGGCACTAGGCAAATGAGAATTGCTTTTTATTTGCCTAAAGCACAAGAGCAATATCAGAATTTTCTTCTGCGAATATAATTCAGATAAACAGCAATAGGAGAGCATTTCTGCTCTCAGGGGTTGTTCAGGCTGGCTCCACTCACTTGAGTTTGCCCAGTTTTCTTGAAGATCAGTTCTGCAAGCAAACATCCTCCGTGCATAATCTGGGACACGAAGTTAGAAAGGTTCTGTCTCCTCAGTTAATGTCTGCTTTTGGCCTGAATGTCTGAGCAGACAGAGGCAGACTAACCAATAGCCTCTCTTTTTCAGCTGATGTTCACCTGTATAGAACTTTGTCTATTATCTTTCCCTTCTGTAGACAGATTTCTTACATGGTAAGCTGGCATCAGTTCTGCTTGACTGATGCTTCCTTTCAGTGTGGTAAATCTACCAGGTATAAGTGAAACTCAAGCCCCTGCAGTCAGAACCTAAACTTTGCAAACAGTGTATGAGACACAGATATATATGTAGCATATGAATATATAAGACACAGACTTCATGTTGTCTTGTCATTTCTATCTACATTGAGCCTAGAAAACACAGCTGAATTTCAGAAATAAAAATAATATTTGTCTAAAACTTGAAAAATGTCAACAAGAAAATCTGAGAGTTGAAAATTAATTGCTAGTTAATTATAAGAACACTTCTTTCTAAACTAAAGCATTTTCTTGGAGGCTGTTTAATAATGTACTAAACACATGTTGTTTGACCCACTATATCATACTGTATGTGCTTAGACATTTGCTGTTTGCATGACTCACACAAATTTTGAGTGCTGTCAATTAATTTTCATTTCCATCTATCCAATCACCTACACTTTTCCAGTGCTTACGGTCTGGTTCTTTTCCTGTAATCTGTCAATACGCCCACCATTCGAGCTGCAGACACCCAATCTGAAATGAACTAAACCAGGGTAGACGATGTCTAAAGTACCAGTCTCCTGAGGTTCACTTTGCATTTCAGAAGGAAGGTCCCCAGATGACTCTGTAGGACTTTCCACATCCTGCTCTTGATGAAATAACTGAAGGGCTAAATTTTAGTCTCAGCATGCACGCAGCTCCGAGTGAGGGGAATGGAATTGTTTGTGTAGTATTGGTGTTCTTCTGTACAAAATGTTAAAATCTATCAAGAAATGGTTATAACCAAATAACACGCAGTTAAACCTCAAGGTACAAGGGTTTGATCTTGCTGAAGTCAGTGGTACCTTTCCAGGAGATTTTAGAAGTGATCAGGCTTATTCTGTTGAATTAACCTCCCCTGAGAGCCCTCGTGTTGGTCATTGATTAGTGGCAAGGCAAAGTGCCTGCAGTCAGTGGGAGCTGTCTGATGGAACTAATGCAAACACACAAATTGACATATATTCTTTTCCAAATAACTGCTTTGAGTTTCAAAGTAAGACCTTCAAATACTAAGAAATCCAAAACTTTGAAGTCTGAGAAAGAGCTAATTCTCTACAAATGGCAAAAAGAGAATTGGTGTTGGTACTTTTCAACATGTTGTTTCACAAGCGGGCGGAGCATCCTTGTGGTCAAAAATTTCCTGTAAGCTTTTGTATGAAGTGCATCTCATGTACATTGCACTTTGAAGTATCTGTTCTGCTATTTAAGACGCTGTTATGTAGGTGGTGCATGAAAGTGCTCTTGATAATAGTGTTGCCCTGAAGACAGTTTTCTGCTATAAATCTGTCTTCACTAATGAGAGTATCTTTAATTACAGGAGAAGCACTTGGCTTCATTAGCAGCTCCAGCCTGCAAGGGATCAGCATAGCACTGACATCACTGCTGTCTCTCCTTATTGGCTTTATTTTGGGAGCCATATACTGGAAGGTAAGAGATACTACATATAATTGTTAACATACTGATGCAACATTTCTTAGCTGTGGGGAGGCGGGAATAAGAGAACCATTCTGTGTTTGAAAGCAAGAGATACCTCTTGTGATCTCCACCCAACTGTGACTTGCGGATGTAAATCTGTGTGTCAAATTCTTGAATTCTATCATCAAAGTGCAAATCCTGTCTAAACAGCATGATCGCTCTCTAATTGGAAACAAAAATTGTGTGATTCATCCAATTTTTCATTTCTCCTATTGCATATTGAGAAAGGAATTTTTTTGCTTTTGGCCCCTATGCTCCTGCCCACAATACAAAAATGTCAATAATAAAATTTATATCAGTAGTAGATGTATGTTAGAGGACAAGGTTTGGCCTACATTTAGCAAGATGACTTTGATATTGAACATCTGAAGCAAATTGAAACATACAGTTGTTTAGTTACTAAAGAAAGCCTTAGAATACTTATAGCTTTAGAATATTTATAGCTTTAGAATATTTATATTTAGTGCATTTTCTTCCTAGAAAATACATCCCAAATCCAGACCAGAAAGTGATGAAACTACACAGTGTCATGACTATCAAGAGGAAAATGAGATAAGGTACATTGTTTCACTTAAAATTTGTATTTACAGATGTAATTTTATCTCTGAGAACTACTTTCTGTTTAGCTCTGTGATAAAAAAAGCCTCAAACACAAGGTCTTGCTGCAGAGGTAAAATATGTGCTTAGAATGTGCCATTTAAAGGACTTTCTGGTTTAAACATAGAAATTTATATGGAGGACAGTTCCACATACAGCATTTTATTATGGGGACATTATTTTGCCTGTCTTTATTCCCACTGTGAGAAAGGATTGCTGAGACCTGTAGGGAAACCAACAAAATAAAGTAAATGTTATTTGCTGTGTGGTGTAAAGCTAGGTTGAAGTTATGGAAATAAAAAGAAAGTAATGTCTTTCTGGTTGTGCTCCTCAATCCTTTTAAATACCTTTTACAATAACATATTTTATGTTCTTTCACTTTTTTACATTCCCCAGGGTAATATGTTTTCTGGTTTTTTTGTTTTTGTTTTTTTTTTTTTTAAATATTTATGGAAAGTTAATGAGAACTCGTCTTCCTAAGGTCATTCTGAAATGATTCACAGCTCTCTTCCTACTTATACACTGCTTTATCTGATTTTTAAAGAGAAAAAGTTCTCAGCCAATCAAAAACACCTTAGAAATAACAGTCCAAGGCTTTGAAGTTCCTTGGACATGACTTGGGCAAGGAATTCTGTGAAATCCAGGAAAGGACTTAGGGACATTTTAAGTAAGAACAGTCCATGTTAAAGCATTTTCAGAGTATTGTTTAACTTCATATTTCATGATGTTTGGTCAGATTTTAACTATGAATGATTTAGGGAAAGATCTGATGCAGGTGACAGAAGGACATGTCCTGTAGTGTTCTCACACTGTGTGAAATGCCTGGTGCTGCCCATTGGTCAAGGGACAAATAGGCAAGGTTCTGATCTAGCAGTTTGGTCACAGGAACTGAAATTTTCAATGTTAAGCTTGCTAAATTAATAAATTCTTGAAACAAATTTTCTTCATGTACAGTATATAGAATGGAAGACTGTGTATTCATTTCACCAAGTATATTAGTTCTTACAAATAACTCATTCTGCACATCATCCTCATAAATGTTAAAACCTGTGAAATGGAACATACATCTTCCTTTTAACTTCACAGAAAACACAAAACATTTTTTAATATGAAGAAAAGATGAAACAGCTAAATTCAGGAGAGGGCCTTTGCAGGAACTTGAAACAGATTGCATTCTCTATCAGATGTCTTTGTAAATGTATGGCATGTGTTTTGGCATACGCAGCGTAGATGACTATTACAAATTTCTCCTCCCCAAGAAATTAGGAATAAGTAGGAAGAACTAACATCAAACATAAATTATAATTCTATGGGTTCCCTTTTTAAAATTTTCACTAATTTATAAACCATTCTATTCTATTTCCTTGGAAGGCTATTACTGTAGTAATAAAGTACTTTTTTTTTCCAGTATGTTGCAGCAAAAAGAAAAGGAACATCTACAAGTGTAGCTGTTGCTTTTTCTCCCTCAACACTGTTACTGTTTCGTGTACTGGTAAGTTGGTTATGGTGAGAGTTTTAACATAGACTTAACTACTTTCAGCTGCTGCAATTTAAAGTGATTCTAAAGTGATTCAGAGTCCATTTTCAGGAAAACAAAGAAATCTTGCTATCAGTAGGTTTCATTTGTGTATAAGATCTTTAGCAGCTAATTTAATTACTCCTGTATCATTAATGTAGACCTTTGATTTTTAAATTGAATGCTTCAAAAGGAAATTTACAAGAATTCCAGAATAAAGGGCAGCTACTGCTTCTCCTTTTTGGTGTTAGAGCTGATACAGAGAAGCCTTCAGCTGTTACACTACGACTGTTTCAAAGCAATGTGAACTAAAAAACACGAACTGGTAAAATTAGCAGGTGAGTGTAGGAGAACAGGCCAAGTAGAGCTGAGCTTTTACGTAATTGTAGCTTAGTCAGCACGTTTCTGTAGTCTCTGTAGCCTTATCAGATACACCAATCTTGCTTTAGTATGTAAAAGTGAACAGCAAAGGTGAGTGAGGGTTCTTAGTCTCAGCTGTCCTCTGCAGAACAGCACTTTGGTGACAGGCTTCTTACCACAGAAACTGTGCTGTATTTAACTCATGGCATCTATGTAAGAGTCTGGAAAATTGAGATAGCGCTGAACTCTTCATTTTTTATCATGAGTGGAAAGAGCAGTGTAAGAGTATAACAGACAACCTCAGTTTTGCAGTTTGTCCTGCAGCAGTTACTCTCAGGTGTTTGATATGATTGAGTTAGCTACAACTTGAGAGGTTTTTCATTCTCCTTAACTGCTTTTTTCTACCATATGCTCATTGAGAAGGAAAGTTGTCACTGCTTTAGACAAGTTGTTCCATTTTTCCAAAGATGTAAACTCAGTTTGGTTTGTCCAGATGACTTCAAAGGGAGGTTTGCTTCCAGAGATTGCCAATACCAAAATGCCCAAACACTTCTGTAAAGCCATGAGAGTGGTTCCATTACCTTAGATGACATCAATGAGCTTTTGCAGGCAAGTGTGTTCTTGCACCAGGAAAGTCCATCTTATAACATTTTTCCTTCTGAGTAAAGAAATCTCTATGCAAGTGTCATTAAATTTATTTTCAAAATTATACAAAAAAATGTCTATGTTGTATGTCTGTGAAAAGCTCTCCTGTTTAGTAATACAGTAAGGAAAACTAATCAACAAAATCAGAATTTCTGTTTTTCTCTTCAGGCAGGTAACAGTTCCATGTTCGCTTCATAAATGAAGCAGCTTTAAGCACATTCGTATTCCTTCTGGAGTGACAGACTGAGTCTGCATCTGTTGTTGCTGCCCATGACTCCATAGACATGATACAGAAATGAGGACAATTTGTGTTTGTTACTGTGAAACCAACACTGAATTGAACAATGACAAGAAGAGTGTGCACTTAGCAGGACTGTATGTTATGTGAATATCTACCTTGTGTGACATTTGAGGTTTTTTAATTGCATTAATACTTCCAACTGACTCTGGCAAACAAAGTACGTCCTGAACAAAAATGCATCTTTCAAATGCCTCCAACTGTGTGTAATCATTACAAGTCATAAATACCTTTGCATCCTTAATTTAAATTCTGTATCCTCTACCTTAAATTGATGTCTTCAGATGAAGGTCTCTGAACTGACAGAAAACGCAGAAATGGATACAGATAACATACTCTTCAATATTGTATATAAAACTTGAAAGCAAAGTCATGCCCTGAGCTCGTGTTCTAGACTTAGACTTATAAGGAGCTGTGTTTATGCCTGTCAAAGGCTGTGTGTACAGCAACACGTGGTCTCTATCGGGTGCCAGGTGGCTGGTTGCCCACCCCAGAAAGCCTCAAGAATTCATCAGCGTTGGTGGTCTCTGTTCAGGAGAACCAAATACTGGATGAAGACAAAGTAAACAGGAGGTGAATGTACCTCATGGAGCTTCGAAGAATTAAGTGTAACTGCTGCGTATGTGAGCACTGGTGAAATTTCCAGTAATGCTCAGGCAAAGTAAAGAGTCTGAATTGCGTTCAAATGTCAAAATAAAGACAAACCCATGAAATGCATTTTAAATTCCGAAGATGCATGCCATTTATACCTTGTCTGTAAATGTATAGCATAGAAAATCTGAAAGATCCTGAGAGTGTATTTAGCTTTTACTTACATCAGCTGTAATTAATGTTTGCATTGTGTTTTAAGTGATTAGTAAGCTTTAATATCTTGGCATTCTCCACTCTTGAAAGTTAATTCTTTTGAAACAAAAGAAAAAGACTTTGTTTCCAACCTGTCTTCTGCATCTATTACTGTTACAGCATCCATGGAATATGAACAGGACTGATGTACAGATGTGCATTTTCAAGTAAATCCTAAAAATACCATGGTAAAAGTTACAAGTGTAGTTGTGCATCTTTTCATCTTGTCTCTTCCCAGATAATGAGTATGAATTATTTACCTGTACTAGGGATTGTAATTCAGAAGGGTAAATGGCAAAGGCTCACATGAGGTGACAAACTGTCATCCATTGTGACATTGACCAGGTCAGCAAGAGTTTTAGTTTAAATAACTTGAAACCTTTAAAAAAAAAAAAAACAAAAAAACAAAAGAGCCCTTTTAAAGTTTTGCGTAAAGTTGGGGTTCTCCTTAAAATGTATATTACTAAATTTTTTAAGAGTTCTTGTGGAAGTTTTAATCTTCTGCTCAATTTTCTGAGAACCATGCATAAAAAGAATATGTCATACATATAATATATACATGTGTGTATGTGTGTGAGTGAGTGTGTGTGTGTGTGTGTGTGTGTGTGTGTGTGTGTGTGTGCGCATTATTGGTAAAACTGTCTTTCACTTGCAAAAAGAAAAAAAATCTCAGAACTTTACCATACTTGATGATGAGGCAGGTAGCCACACTGCCTGGAATTTTGACCCTACTGCAATAAGGTTGAAATTTCTCACAAATTCACTGATGGAAGGGTTTGATCATGTGGAATTTTTATTTATACTCAGGCCCTTTTTGCACTTTCTTTTTGTCAGAAAAGGGTCCTCAAGTCCTATTCAGCTGGTATAAATTAGCATAGTTCCATTAAGGATAACAGAACTTTGCAGTTTGCATCACCTGAGGAACTTCTCTTAGACTAGATCAAAAGAATCTTAGTGTCAGAATTAGGCCTTCATGTTTATTCTGAAGATGCTGGAGCACTCACCAATTAATAACCAGGGTTGCTCATCACTTCTAAAAAGCAAGTGCATTCCTCAAACAATGGAATTCCCCATCTAAAGCTGAGTCTCCTTTGACTCTGTGTAGTTTCTTATTCACAAGGCCCTCAGACTTTGAGTTTGAAACTTTATTAAGAGTTACCCTAAAAGAAATGTCAGCATGATCTAATTGATGGAAATTTGCACCTTATTGGTAATGCAGAGAGTAATTGTGTATTGGTTTTGACTGAATGGAAAAGTATCCATAGTAAATGGAAGCAATTATCCTTACACATTGTACAAAAACCTTAAATACTTCATACAATATGCTCTTGAGGCTAGCTTATGCGTTTGAGGGCTTGGGTTTTTTCCTTAGCTTCAGTAAAACAAAAATCTTGTATTTATTAATGTTCTTTGTTGATAAAAAATGTTCATTTTTCTAAATGCATTCTTTGCAAAAAATCAAATACTCAATAACACTTAATTGATCACATTGATGTGACCCAAATTATACTTTGATATTCAAAAGCATGATATTTTAGGCTTATTAATCTTCAATACTATAGAAAATATCAGTTATCAATTGAAACATAAAATAAACAAAAATTGACTATGACAAAATGTTCACTTTCCAGGAGCAACATCTTAAAGTCACTTTCAAATAATGTTTGACACTTTAATCTCTTCTGTGGAGGAGCAAGGTAAATTTTAAGTTATATGAGAACAAAAAGAAAACTCATGTATAAACTTTTGACCTTCATATCACAAACCTTTTTCTTTGAATGTGCACGAAAGTCGTGTGACACCTGGAGTAGCAGAACTGTTGCTGGATCACATGGTTTTCCCATTCTTTGCCCTCATTTTGAGAGATCTGAACACAAGAGAGATCTGATTGGGTGTTCTCAATCCTTTTGAGTCTCCAGAAGGAGACTTCTGGATATTTGTGGATACACTAGATGGCATGGCACTTTGAAGTGGGATCATGAATTTACTGGAAACTTTCTGTGCCCACTGAGGAGATCTTTACTTTGGACATAGTGAGATTCTGAAAGTCTACTGACTTGTGACACATCTTTGGAATCAATGGAAAAAGAATAATGTACTCTTCGGTTGGAGATGGGGTGGCAGAAATAGACCTTTAATTGCTTCTTGACTTCTCAAGAACTTTAACTTCTAAAGAGTGATCAGTTTTTCAGTCTTCTTTTGGGTAGACAGAGCCCATGCAACAACACAGTTGGAAAATCAACACACTCCCTCTTAAAATAGAACTGGGGAAAAAGGGGTGGTTTATTTTTTTTAATATAAAAATCATCCAAATTGGCTTTTGGATATCTGTGGTTTGGTGAGAAATGTAACATTTTTAGGTTTCCTTTGAAATAGTTGAACTTTGCATGCAATTACTAGTGGCCTTGTGAGAATAAAAAAGCATAGTCTTATACTGAGTAACTGTTCTACTTTAGATGTGTGTTTACTTGAATGAATTAATGGTACTTATTTCATCACGAGGTCATTCTTTACTATGGAGTATGTGTACAACCTGCACATTTTTTAGATTCTCATCTGCAGCAGCTCTGTTTTCTCTGTTGCTCTACATAATATGCTGAAACTGTTCAGTACACAAAATAGAATTATTAAATTGAAAATCTAACTGTACACTGATAAAATACAGATATTTTGAGTTTGATTTACATTTAAGAATTATCCAACATTTTTCAATTCAGGAATCTGATTAAACTGTCTTAAATGCAGATTTACAGTAATGGTGGCATGTTGCTATTTTGTTGTCAGATTAATGGAACGTGGAAACTTCAGACTCTTTAGTGATAGAGACACAGACATTTGCTGGTTGCGTTATGGGCAAATTCATTTATTTCAATGTAAATGTCAGCACAGTTTTGCATAGTTACATTCTGACTGAAGGTAATCAACAAAGTTTATAAAATGTGATGTGTATGTACATATGTGTCCTTTTAAAGATAGATGTTTTCCCAGATCCCTTTTTATACAGTTCAGATTTGGAATTTACATTATATACATATGCTTTATTGTTCTAAATAAAGATATTATGCACTGTCAAATAATTAGTATATTGCATTGTGTCAGTCCCAATTAAGACATTTTAAAGTCCTGACATCATCTGAAAGAATTCTCTGTCAGAACATACGCTGCTTGATGCGGACTATTTCACTTGATGATGCAGACATTTCATGATGATGCACTTCTTTTGCAGTGAGTGGCATTTACCAGGATCTTTCAGTAGAAACCAAAGCTTATACTGTAAGGATGGCATCCTTCCTTTAAGTTTTCAGCAGTTTATTGTGGCTTTTCTGTAAGAAGTCTGGGATGGGATGAGTTTGGGTTGAAAAAACTGAGCTGCTCAGGGAGCTCTAGCACCTCTCCATTCCTGAGAGAATGAAAAGATGCCAGCTAAAGAGGAAGAGGTAAATCTCCTGAGACTTTCAGCCTGCCTCAGAGAGCATTAATGAGCCTTGGAAAACAGAAGGCGAGTTACAGTAGGCAGATACAGAGAGATTTGTAAATAAGAATAAAGTAGAGACAGGACTGATGAGGAAGAGTACAGTAGGATTAATGGACTGGGACTCAGGGGAACTGAATTTGGAGATGCCAGAATTTGGGATATGGATATGAATGAAAGCTGTGGCTGCTGATCTGGACCCAGCCAGAAGTGCAGAATTGACGGCTTGAAGAAGGCCACGGAACAGACCTCACTGATGGTGTAGCAGGATTCATGCTCTGGTGGCTAAGCTGGGTCAGCAGTAGGATGGCACTCCATTCAGCTAAGGCTACATGAGCACCATGTAACTGCAGAGTTGATAATTACAAGCTGCATTAATGCAACAAAACCTCCATTTTGACCTGGAATTTCAAGAAGGCAGAAGTAACAGCAGAGTACCTAGAAATGAGATGTGAGCACTCTTAGCTAACAAAACAACTCTTGCTGAATTCAGGAGCTGGTAACTCATAATCTGGTTCAATGTCCAGATGGAGATTGGTGGTGAGGAGTGTCCTTCAAAGTTCTGTATTGGGAAGGGTAGTGTTTAATATCTCCATCAATGTCATAGATAAGGGGATCAAGTGCTCTCTCACCATGTTTACAGACAACATCAAGCTGAGTGGTTCCAAATGTATCTCAAGCTGCATAAACAGGAAGCATAGCCAGCAGGTTGAGGGAAGTGACTCTGGCCCTCTGCTCTGCTCCATTCTGGTGAGACTCCACCTGAAGTATTGCATCCAGCTCTGGGGCCTCAGCACAGAAGAGACATGGACCTGTTGGAGAAGGTCCAAAAGAGGGACACGGAAATGGTTAGGGGGATGAAATATGATCCTGTGAAGAAAGGGTGAGAGAGTTGGGGCTGTTTAGCTTGGACAAGAGAAGGCTCTGGGGACATGTTATGGGAGCCTTCTAGTACTTAGAGGGGGCTTACAAGAAAGATGGTGACTTTTTAGTAGTAACTGTTGCAATAGGACAAAGGGCAATGGTTTTAAACCAAAACAGGACAGATTTAGACTAGATATAAAGAAGGAATTTTCTACAGTGAGAAAGGTGAAATACTGGAACAGGTTGTCCAGAGAGATTCCCTGGAAACATTGAAGGTCAGGTTGAATAAAGCTCAGAGCAACCTGATCTAGTTCAAGGTGTCCCTGCTCATTTCAGGGAGGCTGTTCTCGACTGTCTTTAAAGGACTTCTCCAAGCCAAACTAGTGTATGATTCTATGAATTGTAACATATGCAGATGGAGTAAAGAGCAACAGGGAAAGTCTGGGAAAATGTGCAGCTCTTCAGCCAAAGTGACACCACCATAATATTTTTGGTAGTCTGTTTTACAACGTTTGGTGCCTTACATAATGCTGACTAACTGCACACCACCACCACTACTTAATCTGAACTCTGCAGATTTAAATGTGCTAAAGGATTGAGAGAAATATTTACCTTCAGTTTTCCAATTTTAGTTTCTCCAAAACAATGAATATAAATATCTCATTCAGCAGATGGAAACAAAGGCTATCTTTGTCCATATCATGGACAGCATTAACAATGACATTTTCCTACTTCTGTCATGCAGGGAAACAATGCATATTATAATAAACAACTGATTCTTGATAGCAATATATTTTAACAGCTTAACACTTCCATGAAATGACTGTATTTTAGATGAGCTGGATATATGCCCACTCCACATACACTCCATGTTACACTCCAGTGTAATTTTATTCCATGTTAACAAATGTGCGTTACTAAACATATTTTTGCCCAAAGCTTCTGAATGATAATGAATAATATGTTTTCATCTTAACAAGATGGGTTGTTTCAGGATTTCACACTACATTAACAGCTTATAGAACCACATCCTTACTACTCTTCATGTAGATGTTGATGATAAATTTTCTCCCAAAGTTCAAACGTTTTTAAAATGGATTAAGTTTCCCAATAGCTACAGAGAAGCATGTGCTAACACAATCAAGTTTTGTGTCATTACATACTTAAAGGGAATTATTATGTGATGGTGCATAGTGGAAAATATGGTTAAATTAAAGCAGACTGCCAAAACTGCAGAGAGTGCGGAAGAGAAGTTTAGCTCTCTTTTCCCATGCTGTATCCTAAGGTAAGTTATTTCAAATAACAGGAAAAATCTCAAATGCTATTATAGTGCCTCTGACTTATGTCCCCTTCTGCAAAATTCCACCATAAGCAAGCAGGAACTGAAAATACAGATGAGACTTCTTCCAGACAGACATGAGCCTTAGGCTTCTGGCCAGTCACAAAATGTGGGGACAATTTTCATGCTCTTTTGGCAAGATATTTTCCTGAGCTCATGGAAGAATATGGAGCTGAGATCACAAAAGCCTCTTTGTTTGTCACCAGTTCTGCTCTGCAGGATAATAGCATGATAGCAAAATTGGCCCAATTAGAGTAAAGAAGCTGCAGAGCAGAATGTATAGCTTTTGTCATTTTAAGTGACTACCACAAGTGACAAAATGTCATCTTAGAAATTTCCCCTTGTCATCTCCTACACTGTGAATGATGATTATTAGGACCCCCCAGGTTATTTAATCTGTCATGTTCTTAAAGTCAAATATTTTAGACCTTCCTTTTTCTCAGCAGTGCTGTCATCATTAACAAAACAGAACAGCCTTCACCTTTAGAAATGACAAAAATGGGGATGTGTCTCAAAACCAATTAATAGCATCATTGAAGGCAGAGGCATAGCATCTAAATCTTTTAAATATCATCCCCAAGAATAAAGCAATGAGTTCTTAGAGGCAATTACTCCTTTGCCAGAAGTTGAGAAGAAAGTATCTCATTGACATGGTAGTACCACTTGGCAGTTTGTTCTTAAGTCTTGTTTCATATTATTCCAGAGGAATCCAATTGCCTGAGTCAGTAAGCACTGTGTTTTCTTGATGATATTTTAAATGTTCTAACCTTTGGATCAAACAAAGAGCTGTGGGAATGAAGAATGCTATTAAGTGCTACAATTGGGTGCCCACTTCATTTCAAACAGAATAGGTGCTACATAGCAAAGTTTAAGTGGGCATCTTGATGTACCCATAATGTAGTGTGCACGTGTGTGGGATGAGGGATGATGGTGGGGGTGGAGGACGAGGCTTGAATGTAGCAAATTTTTTTAGCAAATCAGGTAACTGCCATGAACTTCAATCATATACCCTGAAGGAATGGCTGCATATCACAGAATCTCTTCACAAATCCAACCCTTGGCGAGAGCGAGCCTCAGGATTGCCAAGTTCCATGCACTGATCAAAAGGTTCGCTGGGCATCCCACGCTGTGCTGTGCTCCCCAGCCTTTGGCAGCTCAGCACTGTCGCCCTTCCTGCTCCATGACTGCCTGTGCCAGAACCACACACACCTACCATGTTCCCTGGGGGTTCAAGTAATGAATCCATCTATATTTCCATACAGGCCACCAACGTTATTTCATTGAGAGCCAAAAATCTGGATCTGGGTTGCATAACTGGTCTTCAGTATTTCAACGTGGACTACAACTGGAAACTCAGCAAAGCCCCAGGTTTTCCCTCTTGCATATGTACTCCTTTGTGTCCTGTCATTATCCAGTCCCTCCTTCAGCCCCCACCTAGACTTCCAGTGTTCTCCTGTTGAGTCATACTCTGCAATTAAAGCATCATGTATCCTGGTTGCAGTTAGCAGCCCTACCATTAGCAGTTTTTATGCAGACAGTAAACAACTGAGTTAGTATTTAGGAAGAAAACACTTAAAAATGTTTAGCAAAAGATTAGACTTCTGGGGTCAGCTATAACTGAGGGACTGCTAGTCTGACTGGAAACTGCACTGCACAGCAGTATGCATGCCAGCTGCAAGCACAAAAATTCCCACAGTTTTCCTCAGAGGAACAAACAATTTATGCTGAATAAATATGTCAACCCTGTTTTCCTCTAAAAATATTTGCCCATCAGATTTAAGATAGCAAGAGCTAGTCCGTTTAATCAGATGCTTCTTCATGCAGCCCCCTCTCATAGGGTTCCTGCTGATAAAACTTCCTGAACAGGCTGACTGAAGTCTAACCTTTCCTTCTGCTGACCCTTGTGTTGATGTCACTCAGACTGACTACAGCCTGTGGCCATTTTTTCCAGGTTTCATCTTGCTGCATCCCCACCATCTCCTGTGGCCCTTGCCTATCCAACCATGGGTCAACACAAGCTCTGTGCTCTTCCCACCCAAAACTGTGTCCATTACCACACCTTGCTGTGTTGACCAAGGCTGAGGAGGGTTTCCAGACCAAATTCATGCAATGCACCCATTCCAACACCTTCTGCACCTTCTTATGGCCATCCAGGCCAGGCCTGTATGTGCTGACCAGTCAGACACAAAGGCAAATGTCCTTGGAGGCAAACACTGCCCACTGCCTCTTCATGCCACAACAGCAGGGCTGCTCCACAGGCTGTGGGAAGCCATGCAGTGCCAGTCTTTGGCTTCCATCTACCCTGGTCTCAGGAGTGCACTATATTTTGCCCAGCAGCCCAGATTGAAAGGGAGAGAGAAGCATGGCCACGTACCCAGCTTGGTGAGCAGGGGATTGAGAAGCTCTTTATTTCATTTTTCCTCTTTCACAGACAAATGCATTAAGGATTTAGCTATTGAGCAATAGGAGGAATATATTCTACTTGTGTGCAATGATGGGTAGGTTGGGGAGCAGGTCTCTCATGCCCAATATTAAAAATGAAAGCAGCAAAATAAAAGCACCATTTCTAAAGAAAATGTAAAGATAAGCAACAATGCAGGAAGTCAGTATGACTGAATGCAGTCCAAGATTATTGTCAAGTTTCCTGATGGTTTTGTAAATATCATATCTAGATATCATGACAGTGGCTTAAAAATAAACTGGAAACTTTGACATTTCTACTTTAGGAAAATTAAATATGTCTGAGAAATTGCACATCAGCAAAAAAATTAAGTAGCCTTTACAAAAATGGTAATGTTTTAAATTCCAGTATGTCTGCCTAGCTCTGTAAATAGTGACAGAAAGCAGCTGAAAAACTTAAAAAACCAACATCCAATAAACAAGTCATATACAGCAGCTATGCACTCAAGAGATCAAGTTTTGGAGTTGTGAATATAATTTATTTTTTAGACAAAATTACTTCCTGATTCTGACATTCTGTGACTTCTTTGGAGGGCAGAATAAGCATAAAAGAAGACGAGATCATAGCAAATTATTAATTCATATTTACCAGTTAGTTATATGAAACACTTGCATATAAACCATGGAATTTCACACAGGGATTCCTGAATTCAATCTGCCAATTTATAATGGAGATTTTACATTGCAAATAACCATTTAATCTGATTTGGAAGTGATGAGAGCATTTTTACTATGCAGAGAAGTATTAACTGTCATTATGTAAAAACTATATATAATTTCCACTTCGAACTTTTCTGTGCGGTTCTATAAATTGATAACAGTGCTCTAATAAGGGCAAAGTTCAACTGCAGGACACAGAGGCAAGCATCATTTGATTTTGGCAATTAAATAAAGCATTTGAAATATCAGAACATGCCATCTACTTGATAAGATGTTACTTTTCATGGAAATGTAAAAATCTATTTGAGGAGGAAGTAGCAAAAGAACAGAAGTGTTTTTTCTTTGAAGACTGCATGATATCTTTCCTGTTGATAACTGTTTTTAGGACCTTAAATACTTCTCTGCTCCACCAGTAAGGTCAGCAACTTGCCTTCACAGCCACAAAACACATTTCTGAACTGAACTCCACTGCAACTGTTTCTTTATGAGTTGTTTCCAGTCTCATTACAAGATTCTTTCTGTTTCAACATGTTTTAGATCTAAGCACTTTGGAAGTCAACCAAAGCTATGGTTCTAGTGAAAACGTATCTGCAGAGAAGTCTCTAGTGGTTGTATGCTACAGTTTCCCACCATTTATCACAGCTCCTCTGCCTGAGGTTACTGCTTTCAGAGCACAGCTGGCACAACAGCTCAGGTAAGCCTTTCTCACTGTTTCGATACCAAATCAACCAGGAAAACTTGAAACACTTTAAAAACTGCTGCTATTTAATGAATGAAGCTGAGGTAGGGGACAGAGCACTACAAGGGTTGAGGACTTCTCTCATCATGCATTATGCCAGTTCTGGAGAGAGAGGCAACACACAGCAAAGAACTGATAATAGACACCTGAAAATGTGAGGAACTCACACCACAGCCAATAGCAATTGTCTGTCTGCAGTCTGCTACTAAAAATAAACACACAAACACGCTGACACAGCGGGCTGGCAAATCAGCCATCCTGAGAACAAACTGAGAGTAGCAACTCAAAAGCTGATACTTGGTCATACTACAAGATCTTCAGAAACATCAAAAGACGAGCTCCAGTTTTGAAGTTATTCCCTAGAAACTAAATTTACAGTTATCAAGATGATTATACTCTCCCCTCTTGCCTAGTTTCCCGTTTTTTGAGGCACACTTTGCTCATTCCAGATAGTTTCTCAATGACAGCCAAGACTGCAGAGCACCAGTGGGGCAAGAATAACCAAACCTACTGGCTTTTGCAGCTCAAAAGAGATATGGAATGGAAATTAACTTTAAGTGCTTTTTCTAAAACATTACATCTCTGGGTTCAAGAAAAGCTTTTGAGTCCCTTGGGTTGTTTGCTGCAAGCACTGATGTGCAGATTTTGCTTCCTGCAGTAACCTTGAGGACAAAGACTCAGTTTTTGCCCTAGAAAATAGCACCAGTTACATTTTATCCATCTACTGGGAATATTTACCATGTCCAAAATTGATTACTAACTACAAAAATGTTACATTTAGAATCCATCCAAGTATAGTATCTGCATTGTTTATTCCAAGGACTAGCGTGCTTTTCTTTTCCCCTTTTTTTTCCTTCTACACAATAGTTTGAAATATTTTTCTCTTAAATCTAACCCACTTTGGTTGTGTGTGTCTTCAAATCTTGTTTGACCTTGTCTGCCTACCTCTAGGAATGAAAAACTAGAACATTTCATCAAGTAAAAGTGTTAAAAAAATACTAAAGCCTTTTCAGGTTAAAAAAATCATCCAATTTTTTAGAAGACATATTCAATATTATGTGGATCTAACTCAGGTTTGGCATCATAGGGTGGGTCTAGATAAACCTCATTATACTAAGTAGGCAGCATAACAAAGATACAAATATTAATAAGCCTCAAAGTAATAAAAGACAGATATTTCAGGTTTTGACATACCACCTGATTTTCTTCCCCCTGCTTATAACTATCTCTAAGTTCTCCTCTCCCACGTGTCTAGAAATATAAAATGAAATGTTCTATCACAAGTTCCTACTATGTTGTAAAGCTTTACAATTGTTCAGTTTCTTACTTTAGTATTTTAGGAAAACAGGCTACAAGAATAACCCATCCTTTATCCAGTACAGAGTCAATGTTACCTTCATCAGTACTGAAATATGTAATTTTTATTTGCCATTGCTGAAGAGCTCGTCATCTGTCTGGGTCTACTCAAATAACAGCAGTCTTTATTTTTAAAATAATGTCCTTTAGTGTCTTACTTATTGCTCCCTTGCTGCATTGTGTCACTTGCTTTCCTAAAGCATGGAGGACAGACTATTACCTTCCTCTCTTCAGAAGCTTTCTATTTAAAGTCTACTAAATTGGGTTTTTTAATAAGTTGGGTTTTTGTTTGTTTGTTTGTTTGTTTTGCTTTAATTTAAACTTGCTTTGATAGGAATTAATTTTGCAGCTAAGTTACCATTGCAAGCATATTTCTGGTGCAATGAAAATGCCAAAAATTGCAAGGTATCAAAATCCTTTAGATCAATGGGTTGTACAAAGCTGGAAACACACAGTAGCCTGGGAACTAATTATTCACCCAAGATATATTAACACACTTGATTATTACAGGAATTTTTCAAAATACTGATATATTTTATTTCACTGCCTTCAGAAAGTGCACATTATATAAGTTATATAGCAATTATGTCTCCAAATACCTGTGCAATTACGTCAAAATGCTCTGAAGTTTTGGGTTTCAATCTTTACAGCCATCCTAAGTCATCAGCTTTTATATTTTTGGGCAGATTAATCAAAACAATGAAGAGCTCTCTGAGTCACACTGGAATGACATCAGCTGGCTCTGATGTTTCAGCAGCAAACTACAGTAAAACCTGATTTTGGACATGGGCTTTACATTCAGTTTTTCTCTTGCTTAGATAAAGAGTCACTCACTATCAAGTTGTAGCATCAATAAAGCACCCTTTGGAGTTCTAACTTATTCAAAGTATATTAGAATTGTCTGTAGCTGACTTGTATTATCAATGGACATAAATATGATAAGGTTTGCTTCTCAGATAAAACCTCTGGATCTGTAGCCAGTTCTGTGCCACAGGCCAAGAGCACAAAAAAAGCTCCTTTTAAGCAGAATTTAAATCACACCAAAGTGTATTTGTATGAATTTGTATGAATTTGTATGAATTTGTATGAATGCATTTGAATAGTCTCCTTTTCTCTGGGAAGAAACTTAAGTTCAGGGGAGGGATTTAATGTTTCAGACTGATTTGTATTTGCTTATCCACCATCAGGAACCTGAAGCTGATTCAAAACATGGGTGGGAGCAGTGTGGCAACACCAGACTTGGCAGACAGCCTGGTGACCTCTCCAGCTATATGAAGACCTTCACTGCTGGTCACGAGGGTTAGACACCATGCTTGTCCACCAGAGACTATGGAAAAGTAATATCTGCTACAGACACTGAGCAGGTCTGCAGTTTCTTCTTTCCTATGTCTTCTCCTCAAGAATCTTACTATTACTCTTTTTTTTCTTTTTTTTTTTTTTTTTTTGCCTGGAAAGGTTGAGAAACAAGTAAACCCCTCAAATAATGAAATCCAGGGAAGCACAGACTACCTTTGCTCATCCTCTTCACCTGTTGGTGAGGGTCTCTTGTAAGGGCATTCCCGGTGGTGATGTATTTGACCTTGTGCATGGTGGGGACATTATGGGAGGAATATTTCATCCTCCACAGCAACACATTAAACCCAGCTTTCTCTGAATTCATTTGCAGCTTGGTCTATCTGTTGCTTTTTCATCTCACCTAGCAAGGAGCAGCTCTCTGGCTGCTAGCAGTGACATGAGAACAATACTTTATGTAAATAACTAGCAAGTGGAAGTAGTCATTAATGCAGACAGTTCTGAAGGCAAGTGAAACAGCATTTGGCAGAAAGCACCATTAATGAGACTGTTGCTTAGTATTGTAGTCTGATTCAGAACATGCCTTTCTGACTTCCCTATTTTTCACTGTATTTCCAGGAATACAGCTCCCCAAATGGACTTTCTGCTGCTGTAGAACAGATTATTTGGGAAGCTGCTCATCCCCTCCTGACTGAGCAGGACAGACACACGAGCACAGCAGAACACACTGTAGCATGCATATTTCATCTGAACATGCACAGCCCCATGAAACATTCTTGTGCATGTGCCAGCTTTCAATGAACTGGCCACAGCAGACTGGTCTCAACTGAAGGCAAGCAAAGGCAGGGCTAACTGTCTCATGTAGAGAGTTTTAGGGGAGGGTGAAAGGACAAGTTCTCCATTGTTAGCAGAAATACTGAGAGCACTTGGGGATGTGAATTGGTTTGCTCTCAATTTTTTTTCCTATAGCACAATGAGAAAGCTCAAAGATTAGCAGGGAAGCAAGTGAATATCTTTTTTCTCAGGCATGTGTTATCACACATAAAAAAACCCCAGAGCCAGTAACAGACCCATAAAAGGGAGAGTTGCATCCCCAAAGTGGAAGAATTGATAGGTACCTGTTTATTTGTCCATGCTAAAATCACAGTATCTGACCAAAACTACAGGATGACAATGTAGGTTGGAAGGGCTGCATGGAGATTGTCTGTTCCAAAGCTTGCCAACATTTAGCATACTTTTAGAAGGGTACAATAACAACACTGAGTGGATTTTTAGGACCTGTTGCTCTCTGCCTCATACTGTGTGTCTCTGTCCCCTTCATTAAAGGCAGGGTAATGAAATACACTCAGTGATGATTCCTCCTGTTTAATAGGAAATTTGTTGGAATACAAAGCACTACATAAATACTTTCACTTCACCCTTCAGATGAAGAGCTGTTAGACTCAGACCCAACACACAATCTGCTTTACATGCAAATAAGATTTCTGTGAGGGTTGTTTTTTTTTTTTTACATAGGTATTAAGTCATACAATAATCTTGTGCATTAACTAGGGAGACTGAGGAGAGAAAGAGCTTCCAACCTTTTAAAGGAGTGAGTTTACATTGCATTGTGGTAAGGTGTTGTGCTGTGTGTATGACAAGTGAATGAATCAGAAACCTGAGCCTGGATACTCTGTAGTTGTTTACAGTTGCTGCCTCTACTTTCCCAAGGAGAAAGCATTCCTTTCTGGCTGTGACAGTGTAAAAAGCATAGAAAAGTTTAACTCTGTATCCTTACAGCAAAAATATATGTTCTGCCTCATTTCAAAACTACTCATATACTATGCTTTCAATGAGTTTAATCTCTGTGAAACTCAGTTTCCACTCCTTATTAGTTACTGGACAGTGAAAAAAAACTAAACCAAAACTACAAATCACAAACCCACAGGACAATTGGAAAGAAATACTATGATAGGTGATGTGGAAGGAAAAGGAAGAGCTAACTGAAATTATTTACTGATTTCACATAGCAAGACGGACTAAAATTAGCTGGGCTGAGTGATCCCCAATGAAGAAAAAAAGAGAAAATATGTAGCATATGAAATGTGAATTTTTCCTAGAATAATCACTAGAAAATTACCTTTTCTATACCAGCAATTTCATATATTTCATATACAAGTGAACATTCTGCCTCTTCATTCGAAAATACTGGAATTATCAATACACAAAGAGAGACTCTATATAAAGTGGTTTTTTGATTAAAAACACTCTAAGACAACCACCATGGAAAAGCTCTTACCAAAGTTTATACCCTGATCAATTTTACTACCTTAGCAAGAGTAGTATTTCTATGTTTATTTACAACATCTTGTTTTGCAGCTGCAATTTGACTCAGGTTCTTGAACCAAAAGGAACAACTCATACAAGCCAGCGACTTTCCCAGCCACACGTCATCAGGCTCAACAAAAGAACAATTAATCTCTTTTGAATATTAAAACAACAACTAATTCGGAAGGAAATGCCAGAGTACTGAGATGTTAGATACTAACACTCAATGAGGATTTTCATAAGTCTCCATTTAGTTTGGTATTCCATCATGTCTACACAACAAGCCCAGAACAAAACAAGATGCAAATGAAAAGAGTTACTGTTCAAGCACTTCATGAGTTTTTTCCAAATCTAATCTAGGATCCAGTGTAAGATTGGCAGTATCAACATCAGCTGTGGCTTTCTGAGAGGGCAAAGGCAGATGGACTTAAAACACTAGGAAGAAGGAAAGAAGCCAAAGCTTCTTCAGCAAAAATCTTACTCAAGTATCACACCTGGGTATTTCTGGCAAGAAAAATGTTGGTAGTTTTGGCTTGTTGGTCATTTTATTTCTCTAGTTATGCAAGCAAAAGTCTGTGATACAATTATCATGAATAAAAATTTTACTAAAAGCATAGCTGTTTCATACAATAAACTTTTCAACCTAGTTGAAAAAAAAAATTAGCAGAATTCTAGTTTGGCCTCTAATAATGTCAATATATTTTGAAAAAAATTAACCTCTTAGTATCAAAATTTCAGTAAAATTTTCTGGTGCAATATTATTTCACAAATGATGTAATTAACTTATTTTATTTTGTACTGAAGTGAAATAGGGGCACATTTATAGATATGGTTTATCTGTAGATACACCAGAAAGTACAATATCTGGGTTAAAAACTGTTTTTTTCCAGAAATTAACTGCCAAACTTGATCACAAGACCCTTTATTTAGATGCTCAGAACCTCACTTAGCTACTGAGCATCAAATGCAACCATCGAAGACCATAGGCAGCTTTCTTCTTCATAATTTCTGAAAAGCAGACCCTGACACAAAGCTCAGGTTAGAGATTTGGAGCTGCTCCCTCTATTAATGTTTTAATGTATTTATAACCAAGTAAATAATTTGTCACCTAAAGTTTGAAACTTCTCATGCAAAAAAGCTTGGTTTTGATTGAAATAAAAAATATGTAATGATCACCTGTTGCTAGAAGTCACAACAAGCACTGAGGCAGGACACACTCCAAAACAGCAGTACATTTATGGGTGAGATAGGTTGTAGACCAGGGAATCTACAAATTGGCAATCTACTTAGTGAGGTAACACCCAAGTATCAAGAGAAAATCAAGACCTTTCTATAATCCTGCCCTGTCTTCTGCCTTCACTAAGCTTACAGGATCAAAAGTACATTTCAGGGCAGCTTAGCAGTTAGCAGACTTCAAACAGAAAGATATATCCATTCAGCTAATGTTCAGGCTTTCCCTTATCTCAGTGAAAGCTGGGAGTAAATGAAAGCTTTGCACAGCAAGGATAGAAGGGAGCCAGCACAGCTCTCATCTCGGGGGACTCCTGGCAGCATCACAGTTTGCCCCGAGCTCCCAGCATTGCTCCTTCCACAGACAGCACCAGAAGAGTCTCAGAGTTTCTGGCTGGCCCTCCACGACCATTCTCTCTCCTGTCCTCTACGGGAGTGTGCCCAACCCTCATTCTATTCTCCTACTGCCCTTAATCATGCACATCCTGCACATGTCAAAATCTCCCTTTGCCTTCTCCTCTGCTCATCCCCACCAAACTGTTCCACACACCACGTCTCTATTATGTGCTTCCACTGAACCCTTTCTAGCTCCCAGAAAGCTTTGCCTCCTCTCATAAAGGAGCAGCTGGGTCAGTAAGTGGAAGGGTGTGAGGAGAACCCAGCACAAGGGCCCTTCCCAGGCAAGACTGGGTGAGAGGAGCTGGGAACGAGCAGGAGGACCTGGTGAGGCAGGACCTGACTTCCATCTGTTCTGGCATCCTGCAAGATAACTCAGATGCTTGCAGGCATGCAGCTTCAGCCTAGGGGGATGCAAATATAAAGTCTGAGTGCAGGATTCTGCAATACTTTCTATGGATTGCAAGAGGTATGCGACAGAAACAGGTCAGTGTGGAAAAACATAAAGAACCATGACAGGCCAGGTGAAAGGGGAATGCCCAGAGCCATTAACTGAGACCATACACATAGCCTTCTGTTCAAAATCAAAACAAACTCTTTCACAATGGAATTCAAATTTAATTCAGATATGGCATTAATGCAATAAAGACAATTGTCTGCAGGAGACTGTTTACATATGGAATTACTTCGCTATTTACAAACTCCACACACAAATCTTAAATCTATATCATTTCATTGGAGAAATACTGCAAAATAAAATTTAAAAACACCCTAAAAACATGAAAATGGCAAAAAGACCTCAAACACATACAATAGTATTTATTCTTCAAAAATCTTAGTGTCAAAGACTGATTTCACATTTTTTATTTTTCTGATTCCAGTGTCTCAGACTGATAGAATTTCTGTCATCTCACTTTCCTCTCTACCATCCCCTCCTAGGAAACTTACTTTTTCTCTTGGCAAACTTGTCAAAACTGAGGGACCAAATGCTTCTAATTATGACAGAAGATTCTCTATCTTTTTTCATCCTCTTATTTTTTGATTCCCTCTTGAGGAACCTTATCAAATCTGCTTCGTTCCATATGGAATATTTCTGAAATACTGTGAGGAACAGCCAACAGTAGCCACTTAGATATGTTTAGCTTGTTAACTCCTTTCTCCCTTGCTCAACTCATGGATTGGGTAGTCAACACAATAAAAGTATTTTTATGTATAAAACCGCAATTTGGCCAGTTTTCATAATCGGATCATTTTTAAATGAACAAAATTGTTATCTGAATCCATAACGTGCTAAGCTGGAGGAATCACTACAGATAGAGAGTATAAATATCTTTGTCAGAAAGCCCACAAATAACTAGGGAGTTACTACTACACTGTTCCCACCCTCCCTTTCCCATCCCCCCTCAGAAAAATCTATAAAAACTCTTGCGTGAATGAAGCTGCACAAACTTAGATTCAAGGGAAGGCAGACTAAAAATAACTCGACCTCAAATAAAAGCAGCTTTTCCTTTTTATTTGGGCATTGCCTGCTAACAAGCTGGATCAGATCATTTTTATCAGAAAGAGTATCTTTTGCAGGGTCTTACCTGAATACTAAAAAAACACCATATCACACTAATCAAAACTGACATAATCTTTCACTACATGAAACAGCATTGAAATATACAGAAGCACCGTATGATATGAACACAGCCTATGAAGTAAGCAGCATTTCAGTCATTGCTTCAGTAATTCTCCATTTCAAAAGCAAAATATACTTCCTGTTAAAGTATGTTGGCTATTATTTTAAGGATGCCAGATGGAAATAATTCCCTCATAATCTTGTGAAAACTCAGAACTCTCATCAAGTATTCACATACACATTGAGCTAAATCTAAGAAGTAGATATCCCTAGAAGTTTTATATGCTTAAATGTCACATCAGTGGTACTGAAAATGAAAGGAAAAGAGAACAGGCTGGCCCAAATCCATCTCATTAATGCCCGTGAAGGAAGGATTAAATGTATCTATTCACCTTAGCGCACATGATGTTTTCTCACTGAATAAAATTGTCTCTCTCATGCCTTCATTTAACCCCAACATATATCAATTGGAACTCTAAAGCTGCCCATGAAACAGCACCCAGCTCTCTAAGCAGTAATTCTCACTGAAAGCACATATTACTGGACTGTAGCTTCATCTACACTGCCAGTGATAATGTCCCCTGGGAGCATTCCCTGGAGCCCAGGCCAGGTTGCTGAGCAAGGGTCACAAAAGCTGACTGCAAATGGTGATGCCCTCTGCAGCAGACAAGCTGTATGCACGCCGAGTAAGGCGAGCGTGCACGCTGAGTCAGTATCCAGCTGAAAGCTGTATTGTTCTGTTGTGATTGTGCTGCTGAAAGCACCAAATCGAGATTGTTGAAGAGCCCAACAGGATGGTGGGATGGTCATGGTACACATTCCACACACTGAAGTATGGAGTAAAGGTGAGGGGAGTTAGCTGAGGGCTCTGAACCTGCTGGGGCAGTGTTAAAGGCAGGACAGAACAGAAACACTCAGACCTTGTCCAGAGAAACTTTGAGAAATCATTACTGGACCAAACCACTTCCTGAGCTCCACCACAGAGGGAGAACTGGAAAGTTTGTTCCGAACAACAATTTAGGAAAGAATTATCAAGTCTATTATGTGCTAAAGAAGTTTGGGCCTGAGGAAAAAGCAGTGAAGTCACTGGTAGCTTGTCTTCCCAAATAGCTGTCTGCTTGCTCTGAGCTGGAGGCACACTTGTCTTTTTCAAATTCCAAAGAGGATCTGTGAACGTGTCACTCACCTACCAAAACCTGGCTTGCAGAACACAGTCTGCATTATCTGCCACAGTTCCTGTTTGTGTTTCTATTTTTAAGATTATATTTTTATATCAAAAACAAACTTTGCAGACATGCTTCTGCTGTCTGCTGTTTTCTTTGCTTGAGGGAACTTTTCATAAAGAGTAGTTCTCGAGATTGCCCAATGAAAATACAAAAAATAGGTTTCCCTTTAAATAGAAAAATTTTTTTCAATGAATAATTATTGGGTAGGCTTATTTTTGTCTTCTTTAGCTATGGCTTTTATTACCTAGTAAGGGAGCAAAAGCTACCCAAGAGAATTTGGTCTAAAAGGGTATGATACCACATCCTGGCTCAGTACCTCCAGAAGGTTTCTGTGGGTGAGCCAAGGGCTCCCAAGCCTGCTGGTTTTCAGGAAAGCCCCAGCATTCTTTACAGCTTGAGCCTCTAAATCATATTCCTGGACTAGATTTCTTTCTCAATTTTTCCATGAAGGAGGGGTGATGCTGCGCCCAGGCACCTGAAATCTTCTAAATATCTTGTTTCTCCCCAAGAATGAAATAGTGTTTGGGCTCAGAGGATCATCTTTGCCTCTCTTTGAGCCATGTTTTTTCTGTTGTTGTCTTCCTCAACACAGACTATGGCTTTAATGCCTTTTGGAAATTCTCCTCATGCAGGCAACCCTTCTCAAGAAGCAGCTTTAAGTGTTTCTAGATTTTGTAGCTATACAGGCTCTTGTGGTGTTTTGATACAATAATGTAAAAATATAAATAAAAGAAGATACAAAAAATGTGTTCTGTAGAAAAAAATTCAGTGTTTTTTCACTTTCTTCTTCTGCATGATTTTCTAGTAAATGAGAATGTCATTAGCTTTGAATGATGTGCTATTAAGTGGTCATCTTGAATTAGAGCTGTTTTACTAAAGAAAAGGGATAGCAAAAGAAGTACCAGAAGACCACTCAAAAAGGTTTTTAATGGTGTTAAGATTGTTGACCTTTTCACAATGAATTGGGAGAGTGTTGTATTATTTCTTTTCTGAGAGACCAGTCTTATTTTTGGTAATCCTGCAACTGTCTGCAATAAAATTTGAATGGCTTTTATTCATGTATATTACTCATAATACATGGAGATTAAAAAAAAAAATTGCAATGATACATGTTTCTTTAAAAAGAAAGGAAGACATGTATTTGTTTATTTTTGTCTGCTGGACAATACAATGGTGGGAGGCAGTTTATTACAACTTTTCCCACAGGCCTGCCCTTGGGAATAGCTCTTTATAAAATCCTGTTCTTGTGGCCCTACAGAAATAGAACATAGTGCCTTTTTTAAATTGAAAATTACTACACCAGGCACCTTACAAAGCAAATGAGCTAGAACAAAGCTGTGTCCTGTAGTGTGATATGTATTTCTCTGAATATGTACATATGCTTTCATAACAGAATATTTAGAGAAAGTGGCACAGTTGCAAAGCATATAAACAAAGAGTAAGTAGATGTGGCATTCTAAGCATTTTTCTGGTGTCCTAAATGGAAGTGAATTCTAAAATGTAAGGAGTCATTTTAACTTGACCTTTCTGATAAGCTCTGTCACAATCACCCTAGCTGAGACATGAAATACCTACTCTCCACCTGTAATGTTTAATATAACACAAAAGTAAGAAAATATTTATATAGCATCACGAAACATCCATCAACACACTGGCATGAAGTGTATACAATCCCCAGAGCAGTCTACAAGGAACACAAAACCTGGCCAAGACCCAGAGATGGTAATGTAGATTCCTTGGGATTCTGTAGATTGTCTCCTGAAGCTGCAAAAATCCTAGTGGCTTTAGATGCCATAAGGAGCTTGCCAGAATTTAGCAGGAGAAAGGGAGAGGGAAACACTTTTTCACACAAGAAGGTTACACGATGTATTCAAAGTGACTTTTATCAGGGTAAGGTTTTTACAGCCTCCTAAGATGTTCTGAGTAATCCCCTCAGATCACAGATTTTCTCAGCTTTTAACTAAGAGAGATAATCGAATTGCTGCTCTCTTGCTCTCCAGTGTCACTCCGTTTGCACTTGTGTATGCAAATTGCTTTCCTCCTGAAGTTCTGCACAATCCTCTTGGCCCTGGTAAGGAAGGGAAAAAGACACAGAATAGAAGAAAAGCAGATGGAAAAGTAGATGTGAGTTTTGCATAGGTTGCCACTTCTCATTTCTGTGGAACATATTTATGCATAAGCTGCTAAACTCAGGGTTGTAGCCAAGTATTGAGACACACTGTGACGAATGTGGAGATCAATTGTTTGTGAAGGCAGAAAGGGTTCTAACCCAAGCTGATACTTTTAAGTTAAACAAATTCTGTTAACTTTTTTTGCTTAACCAGAATGTTTCCAAATGTTACCTGCCTGTATGATATGATCCTTTCTTTTTTCGTGTAGGCATAGTCTAAACTAGGCTAACGCTGTTTACTGTGAAAATCTAGGGGTGTAATTGACACACTTTATTTGCAACAATGTTGTGAAAATGCTATTTCTAGAAAACAGCAGGGTCAATGTGAAGGGATACCATTCATTGATTTAAGAAATAGGAAATGCTTTTACCCTACAATGAATTACTTAGATACTTGCTAAGCTCACCTTGAAAATAATATTTCATTTGCTCTATGGAAAAATAAAGTTAGCCCTGGATCATACCCAAGAAACATTAACTTTTCCAGGTTAGATTAAGCAGACACTTCTCTGGTGGCAGCAAAGTTGAAACTTTGCCCAAAATTCCTGTGTCTTACAGAGTGAACTTTAATTCTGTTAAACTTCATCAGGAGAATTATGGTATTTGTGAAGTAGGAACAGCAAATCCAGGATATTCTTCCACAAATGTAGTCACACTAAGTCAGGTTGTTTGCAAAACAGACTTTGGACATGAAGGCTGTGAAGCATCTTTCAGCTTCCTAGCTGACCTCTGAAGGGTGAAATGGCCCTTAAAAGCTAAAATGTTATGTAGATATATGTTACTTCCTTTTAGTTCTGAATGTTTGAGAAACAGTATCATGTATTTATATTTGGTAAATAAATACTTCTTTTGTTTGTTCTTACATAGCCCCGTTGGAGATAAAGGCTGATTTAAGTGTGTTGCCTTGACTCCAGAGCATTCCATTCTTACTCACATGGAGAGCTTAAAAGCAGGTCCTGGTCCAGGCTGACAACTTTCAGTTCCCCAGTGCATTTCACTAAAGGATTGAAGAGCAGTAGTAAGAGCATGCTGCCTTGTAGGCTGAACAAGCTGTTTTCAGGGGTGTTAATGCAGATGTCTGAGAACAAAAGAGATTTTTCTGGTGAGGTGCTAATATAATTTGATTTCTACCAAAAAATAATTTCTTTCATTAATTACACCTCAGGTATTTTTGTGATGAATCTGGATATTATTGAATGCACCATTAGTGTAGCAATGCAAGTTAGTCAGTCAATGCAATATAGTAAAGGTGCCACTAATGATACTTGCACTGTATTTAATTTTAATTTCCCTTTATCATTGCATACTTTCTTACACAATATTTTATTCTATAAATAGAATTAATAAAATAAACCCCATGCATTTTGCTTCCATTATACATGGCTGAAGAAAGCTCCAGTTGTTGTTACTGAAATCATCATAATCATAATTAACTTATTGCTTCTCATTTTCCAGATATATGGACAAGATAATATAATAATTTTAGGAAGTTGCTTTCTGAGCCACCCTGGGAATGCTCTTCAGTGATAATAGGCCTAGTTATCATCCCTGCTGCCCAGTAAATATAATGCACTTTGATTCTGGGTTAAAAGCAGTGCTTTCAAAACTTGTTTAAAGAGCTAGTAGAAATAGAACATACATAACACCAGCATGTATGGATTTGGGTTGCGATTTTTTTTAAATTTGGTTTTGATCATACAGGAGAAACAAGCAGAGACTGACATAGAACAAATAATCATACCCCAAAGACCTCCATCCTTAATCCAAAGAAGTTTGTCCCAAACATAAATTTTTAAAAAGACTTGCAAAGTATTGTGTCTGAAAAAACAGATGCCACAAGTGTCACAAAAGTAAAATACTTTTTTTAAGATAAATGAAATTTATATATTTAAATAAATTTGTGCAAAAAAAATCTTTTAATTTTAAACTTGGTTACCAAATTTAACCTAAAATTTTTATACTATCCTTGCTATTAATCCTATACAATATAGAAAGATCCTAGATACAGATAACTAGATAGCTCTGAGGCAAATATATACCCCCCTTCATCTAATGTTTATGAGATATATTTAGTTACTTTTGCTGGAGCATCCATAAGTATACCAAGAAAAAGAAATTTGAAATAAGGTTTTGCGGTTAACCTACAGTGCAAAATTACATGTGCCCTCCCCCAATATATCCACAGCTGAGTTGCTGTGTTTGCCCACCAACCTCTACTGCTGCTCCTTCCTTGCAATTTAGCAGACTTGCAAGCTCCCTCCAGCCTTTGATGGACTTGTTCACACCATGCTCTTCTTGGGTCTTCCATGAGTATGGTGGCATCCAACACTCATCCCAGAGCTTCTTGCTCCCATGTGCACCATGCACACCCCATAATCCTCCATACTCCTCCAAGACAACTCTGATTTCTCATTCTGGCACAGTTTTTCCCTTCCCTTCTCTGTCCCATTTGCCTGTGGAGGCTTTTCTTCTGTTGCCATTAAAATTTTTTTAAGAGTGCTCAGACCACACAGGTCTTCCCTGTTCACTTTCATTAAAAAAAAAAAAATCTCTTGTTTGTAAGTGACTAAAATATAAGCACCCATCTACTTGCCTTCAAATTTCCTCCAAACCCAAGCATATGGGGGCTGCCTTGCCTCCTGTCCCTTGGTGCTCGCTGCCCAGCCTCACATTATTCTCTGCTCTGTATTTATTCTCCTAAGCACATGTGACTTGAGGGTCATATTAAATGCTCCCCCAGCTGGAGCAGAGATTCTCCTTGCCTAGGTCAAGGTGCAGGTCAGTGGCTTTTGCACTCCACCAAAAGTGGGGCACAGAGGCCGAAGGCAGACAGCTAAAAGTCTCCCTAGAAGTCAAGAGAACAGACACACTGTTTTGAAGTGCAGAAATATTTTATTGTCAAATATGAAAATATTTTTCTTTTGGCAAGTACAAAATGTGTTGGCCCTGAAAACCAGTCCATGCTTGACTTTAACTTCAAGGACTGACTGCCCTCTTGGAAAACTAATAGAAAACAACAGAGAATATTTACATCTTGGCCAGGCCTTCCTACTGTCCAGCACACATTAGTCATAGTGCAATGAGAATACATCAGTGAAAACTACCCTTTCCTACCAGGGCCATCTGGACTCTCTCAAAACCTTTGAGATTTATGTTCCCAGAGGCCCTCTTCAGGCTGTGGTGTGGGGAGATTTCTCAGAGGAAGTCACGGAATACACATAAAGGCAACGCTACTGCTTGGCCTTTCAAGGCAGTTAGGGAATAAAGACTCACCTCCAGTAGTACCGCGGGGCCAAAGAGCAATTAATAAAAATAAGAGTTGTTTCCTCTCTGTTGGAATTGAAATGTCTATGACAGCCATCAATAAAAATTGTCCATGGGAGAGGACAGAAAAAACTGTTGGGCCTTTACTGTCCTATGGAAGCATCCTGCCAGGCACAATTCCCAAACACTCCCTTGTCTCTTCCTGCCTGTCACAAAAGCTGTTTCTTTATGTCAGGAAGCCTCTGGCAGCATGATTACTTTTCTAACTGAATGCCAAGACCAACATGGCCATGGATATCTATGGAGTTCCCCTTTAGAGAAACTGTAAGAATGCCTCCTGTATCTTATATGTAGGGAGAAGAACTTCTCTGGTCTGGCTGAATTGCCAAATATCTGGAACCTATGGAGTCATAAACCCCTCTAACTCCCAGTTCTTGTGCCCTTTGAAAATGTGAGAGAAGACTGTCACTTTTTCACCATGTCTGTGGCATGTTTTATCCTACCCTGGTCATAAGAAATGCTGCTGCCATAAGAAAATGCCAAGTTATGTATCTTTGGAAAGAGGCATTTTGCTGTTATCAGATGATGGTCCTATTTAGGCTAAAGGATGTTTCAGTTGGTTTGGTGTCATCATAATATGAGGCCAATGCTTTTTCCCTTTTTCTCCACCAAAGTCAGAAGTTTTATGTTCCCATCTTGTCTCCTCCCTTCTTCTTTGCAATGGAATGGGCTTTTTTTTTATCTTTCCAAACTTCTGGGGAACATAAATGTATTGCCACAGATGCCACTTCTATGGACAGCTCACCCTCAGGTCTCTTGCTACAGGTCTACTTGACCTTGTCCTGTTTGAGACAGAAGAGTTTCTTCCCTTGTTCTTCCTTTGTCACTGCTCTCTCTCACCTCCAAGGAGCTGTTCCCATCTGATCTTGTTGCAAAAGTGTTTTCACCTTCATTCACCTCTGATTTCCTACCCTCATATAACACAGCTCAACATCTGATCAGAGATGTAAACAGCTGTAAAGAATCTTTCTTCATATGTACTTTTTCTTCCAGGATGCCTCCTTGAAGATTCAAAACAAGCAATGTGTCCATTTACAAAGAGTTCTGATAGATTTAAGTGGGATCATTCAAAACTGTGTATCTATCTTCCAAACTGTTTCTAAAAATACTTCAGAGGGCACAATAGTTAAGTGGTCCTAATATCTAACCCTTAGTGATATGTTAGCCCTTCGCATATTACAAAAGGCATTCCAAGAGCTGGGAAGTGGAAATGCTCAATGAGTTTATATTTTAGTATGACCATGCTGCCATGGTACATACAAATCAGTGTAGCACGACCCACTTGTATCTGGTTGATTTTGTGAAATTAGATATATAAATATGATGTTAATGTCAAGAGTTAAGAAGTCTTCTGCCTTCCTACTTATGTGCTACTTATTAATCTGACAACCTCTCTGCTGTGGCAGCAATCTCAGTCTGGTGTTGTGTGTCTCTCTCTAACACACTCATGGCTACTCTGCCATGTACATGAGTCAGACAGCTGGATCTGCAGGTCTGTGAGACCAGGAGAAATCAAGGTCTTGCACTACAGCTGAGGAGCCTATCACATAGTTAATTTCTGAGTTTAGAAGAGCCACACTAGAAGAGACCAGAGCAAAGCTAGTTGCCAGATGCTTTCTTCACTACGTAAACTAATCCAGCATATACTCCTGATCACAGAGTGGAGAAGTGGCAGTTCCCTATTTATGTTGCAACAGCAGCTGGTACTGCAATATATACTGTAGCTAGAGGCAGACTTCTTGAATAATACATTACAAAAAGCTGCACACAAATTCTGTATGCAATCCAGTGTTTTATGTCTAAGTATTGAAGTCAAGAGAGGTAAAAAGAACAACTGTGTTGTTTTAATTTGAAGGTAATATAAATTATTTATGGATCAGGTCAATTCATATACTTTCAATAGGGTAAGACATTGTGAAGAGAAGACCTACATGTCTTTCAGTGCATCCTGATGCTTATGTTTAAACAGGAGCACTGTTTACACTGAAGGGCTATGTCTGTCTTGTTATCAGATGCACAGAAGCCAGGATTTAAAAGATTGACTTAGTAATAAGCTTAGCTCCAAATGAATATGGCTAATCTTCTAAAACTCCATTAAAGTATGTTCTTTGACAAAATGCGTTAGAGAAAAAAAATCACCTCCTCTGCTTCTGTATGCAGCATCTGAGTCATTAAAATATCATATAGTATTTTATTCACCCATTGACTGGGTATGCAAATAATCTTACTGATGACTGACAGGTGGAGTTTCTCAGATCATATAGAGAACAAAACATAATGCAACTATCAGATGTTCTCTTGAGAAAGACTGGTAATAATGTAGCAGTTGTGCAACTAATATTTACAAAAACTATCCAAAAATTATAAAATACTCACCCTATATGGTAAAATGTCATGTTTTGAGGCTTTACAGTACCTGATTAGCTGAGCTAGAAGAGAAAGGATTTGCCTATATTTCCAATGGCGTTACGAACCAACCAAAGAGTCATCAATGGTAATTAGGGAGCATGTACCAGCCCACATGTGAAATTAACAGTAATTAGACAGTTCGGAGGAGTTAAAAATAATTTCCAGTGAATCATATCAAAACTGAAGTAAAAAGTGAGAGAAATTTTGGGTCAAAGGTGTTTAACTGAGAATGATAATGCTGTTACTTCATTTTTTTAATGGGCTTCTTAGAGTAAAGAAGATAACAGTAGGACTTTTAATCTGATTAGAGTGAATATCTGGTTAATAATCGTGTCTAATTACTCTGTAGTTAGTTAGAAATGTAAGAGTTAAAACTTTGACAAGAAATATTGATAATATTATCTCCTCCTAGTTTATGTTATTCACCTAGAAAGAAAATTCTCTGAGGAAAACCATAAATATTTACTTAAATTCCTTGGCAAACATATTTTCTTTTTAAGCACAGACCTGTGACTGCTCACAGAGTAGAGGAAAATTATTTTCCTGAAAACAGATAGAACAATTTCTCTCAAATTGGAAAAATAATTAAATTTTGACTTCTCACTTCCTCTCTAAGTATTTTAATCACATCAGAAGCAAATTCTTTCACACCATGATCTGTGGGAGGGGAGGAGGGGTAATCAATAAACTCATTTGAGAAGAATCAAATTTTAGCAAAGCACAAGCACATCAGCAACACTACTAGGTTGTCCCTCTCTGTATTCCTTCTAAACAATTTTTGAAAATCCATGCTGGGAGTTATCCACTCAGTTGCTTTGATAAAGACAATGCAATATGTTCACAAAACAATTCATTAAATACACCTAGAGAATTGTCGAGTGAAAATGGGAGTGAGATGATCTGTTTAGCTGCTTTCATGTTTGGGTTGTTGCTGAGTGTTTCAGATGGTAATTTAAGATTTGGACACGTATGGCCTTTAGGAAATCAGCCTCATAATTTTGTTACTTCTTGAAATATAACTGTTCTGAATCAGTGTGTCAATACACTGGCTAACTTTAAAATATAATAGTAAAGGTACACATTTTAGAACATGGGAAATATACTTGATGGGACAGGGATGAATGTGAGAAGCAGCAGGAAGGAGGAACACACCTTTAGCTGTTAGAGAGGAGCCAAACGACCTTATGTTTGGGTATTCCTTCGGCATATTCTCTTAGCAGGACTATGAACCAGACTAAAAACAGACAATAATAAGATAAGTGGTTATATTTCCATGAAACCTGGCAGAGAATTCTCAGATTCCAAAGGTACTTGTTTTTAACAAACTAACTTCATGAAGGTATTTACAAAGGGATGGGTGCCATCCTTTCTAGGTATTCTTTTGCAGAGTTCCACTGATTTTAAAGGCATGTATCTGTTTTACACCAGATGAGAGTGCGGCCCAGTTAACAATGCCACAACTGTAAGAACATTTTAACTAAACAGCCTGGAGTCTACAACTAAAAAAACCGTGATCCCCATTATTTCTCTGAAATATCCGCACTCAGGGTTTCCATAATACATTGAAATACTTCAGAATGCCTGAAGGCTTCCTGCTATTTTGAGCGCTGATCAGGGTAGTTCCCCAGAGTTCACTGTGCTGGTTTTAACACCAGCAGGAAATTAAATTCCAAGTAAGCCACACCCCTTCCCTCACCCCTCTGGTAAAGGAGGAACAAAAAAAGAGAGACTATGGGTTGAGATAAGAATTTACTAAAAGCACAAAGCAATGGAATAAGACAGGCACAATAACAACAGCAACATCAATAGTAGAAGTATAAAAAAAAAAAAAAAAGATAAGGTATTTTACCAACAACAAGACATTCACCCCCAGGAACAAAAATAAGATGCCAGACACTGCCTGCAGTCTCATCTACATTGTTTCCCCACAGAAGGGTGGTATGGTGACTGTTCCCACGTGGTATTTGGGAACAAAGGCAATGTGCTGGGGAAGCTCACACAGCCAATGTTTCCTGGCCCCAGCCTGAAATAATGGAAGCCATCACAAACAGCACCCCGGGCAGCAAGGTCAGCCGAGCAGGGGTTGCACTGCTGCACAGCTGAGCTCAGTTCTGCACGGGTGCTTGCACTGCCACTTCTAGCTCTCCACGGTGCTGCCCTGTGGGCCATCAAACCCTGCTGCATTTGCAGGTGGCAGTGTGCTGCTGGGCTTCAGTCTCAAGCAACTGGATGAGGTTTGTCTACTGGGCTGTAGGAATACAAGTTAGTCTTCTCAGACTTTGCTGTGTAGACACACCAGGCTCCCAAGTGAGTATTCTTCCTGATCTGAGAGGGGCAGATAACAGCAGTGTATCAATGCTATCCACTTTGTCCCCACAACGTGACTCAGAAGAGATGTTAACATTTTGCAATGCTATGTTGTATGTCCATTACCACATCCTTTTGATAAATCTAAGTTTCCTTTTGGTGGGTCAATGGTGAAAATATTGGACCCGTATCTTCACTTCACCAGCCATGAGCACGACCCAGAAGGAAAACTGTTTCCAGAGAAAGACTTTTGTCTTCCCACAGCAGCCCACTAGCTTTTGGTCAACTGGCACTACCAAACTCCATCAGAAAGGCTGGAAAAGTATGCATGATTCCCTCATTGGATTTTATAGCAGGTTAAGACTGCACTTGCAGTTTTGGCAATCTGTAAGTAAAACTGATTATATTTTGGAATGGCTGTATAGTTTGAAGAAGAGTCTAATATTTGTGTGAAATTGTTTGGATTTTTTTCTGTTTTGTTTTTGTTTGTTTGTTTGTTTCTTTTTTGCCTAAAATTGGATATAAAACAAATCCCATCCTTTTCCTATAGAAGCTTGGATCACTTTGAATGCATGATGTGTTCCAGAAGTCAGACACTGTGTACAAATGCATGCATTACTGCTTTGCACAGCAGTGCTGAGTGACTGTACACAGAGGTTAGTTCCAGAGAAGTCATGCTACATTCTTTCTTTAGTTAATGGAAAGAGATGAGCTATTCCAGAGGGGCAATTCTGAACATCTGAAAGTTTCTGAATTGTCATCTGAAATAGCTTCTTCCTGTTAACCTCTTTCTATCCCTCTTTCTAGAAGCCTCCTATTTTGCTATAGGGAGAGTGCACAAAAATAATATCAGTCTTTGGTCCTCTTAGTCTTTTGGTCCTCTTTCTCCCTGGAAAAAAAACCTCTTCCTTCCTCCCTCCCTCCCACCTTTCCTCCCTTCCTTTTTTGTCTTGGCCTGTCATGTAGCTTTGTCCAAACTTGCATGCACATCCTGTAATTTATTATCCTACAGATAATCGGGGCAGAATTAGAATTTACCAGACATTCTGACTTCTTTCACTTAGTGAACAAACAAGTATCACACCTTCACAGACTTAGCATGTCATAATTAAAATCAATTCAAGAATTTTCCTGTGAAATAACATTTGTTGAAAGATGCTGATTGACTGAAGCCAAAATTTTTATGAAGTTACTCAGTTCTGGGAGGAGATAGCTGATGACAACTAGTCCAACTAGAATGGATCATGCCTGTAGCAGCCCTGTAGGGGCTGCAGCAGCTCAGCACATAGCTGTGAATGCATTTGGACTCTAGCAGCTCCTACATTTAGTCATTTATTCTATCTGCATTTTCTACAAATTAAAACTGATAATTGGATTCTCCATTTTCATGACTTGTTGTTTCAGAAACACAAAATAAAAAGTTTCATTAACTAGCAGCAAGGCCACTCCTCCAGACTGTGGGAGACCCAGCTTCAAGTTCTACCTCTAAATTGGAGAGGGCATAACATAGTTTATATGAATGGTTTGGCTGTTCAGTGGTTCCTCTTCTTGCGGAGGTGTGAGAAATTTCAGAAACATCAGTTTCAGTTATAGAGAGTACAACCAAATTCCCTTAAGCCACATTTAAACATGAGAGAGCCTGACTTTCACCAAGCAACTTAAAATTGTAGGTTCTGATGTTCCAAAACCTCTACTGTTTTTTATTATATGCAAAACAGGGATCAGATGTGCTTCAGTTCTTTACTGGCCCTTTTCCCAAAGTAAGTGTTGAGAGGGAAGTCTAGAAGAAAAAAGAGATTTGAGCGAGTTATTTCACATTATTCTGTTTCTAATTTGTTATAAGTGAAAATTGTTGCCAACAGGATCTCAAGTTGATAAGAAACTTTGGTATCAGTTTAATTTTATTGCAGGAGCATTTTGAGGGGGGAAAAAAGGGATTTTTTAATGGAGTAGTGATGTCTCTCTTATCAAAGCTATGCAAAATATTATGGTTGCTAATGATATTCAATATGATCAGCACATGTCAGAACACAACTGTGTCAGAGCAAATGAAACATCCCTTTTTTCTATAACAACATTTTTGAAAGATTTTCAAGTTTCAAAATTTTCTACCATGTAAATATAGTAAGAAAATATTTCTATGACAGGCCAGGTATGTTTCCGGTTTTCATCAGTCTTTTGCCTTAAAAGTTATTTAATTAAATTCCACTTACCAAAATAACTCCTGAGAGAGTATTTCAAAGCAGTCAAGCTTTGGTAATCCTCTTGAACATATTTCAGAGGCATGTAGATAGAGGTGTTGGTTCTCATGAACTGAAACAAAGGAAAACACATTGTAGTGTAGCCCCAAGACCATATCCACAAAAGATGTAAATGGCAAAATTTGGGGGTAAACACCCTGTTCAAAACCCTCTAAATCACTTTTCAGTTTTTGCCCAATTCTTAAGACTTTAAAATACTAAGGACACTTAGATTTTGCAAATAAGAAACTTAAAGTTCAGCTCTGGATATGACTAGGAGTGGTGCATCTCAGCTTCAGCTAGACATCTGTCTCATGTCTAAAACTAGTCAGAATTCAGACAGGACAAAGGTTTTCTCATAGGTCTTCTCCCTTGTGCTTCCTATACTGCACCCCAATGGATCCAAGGGCAGAAAGTACACCAAGTAACTTCAGGATGGTCAGTGATGGAAGAGTAAAGATGTCCTCCTTTTACTGTTAAATGTCATCACAATGAGATCTCCAAACAAGCAATTCTCAAGCCTTTTGTAGCCAAAAATCACATGAAAGAGCTGGTGCTCTATGTTCCATCTACTGTCATCCCGGAGTGGTTATCTCTGCTTTTTGCTTTCCTGTACCCTGATCAGGGCTGCTTCCTACTCCTTTCCCTCACTGCTCTGTAGATTTAGATAGTAAAGTTTACGTTTTCATCTTCTGCACTTTTAGAAGTTTGGGTTGTACCTACCATCTTGGGTGAAAAACAAGGTTATTATATGTTCAGGAATTAGGTTTCTCATTATCACTCATTTAAGTTGCTTCACTTTAGATAGTAGAATCAAACATTCATGAAACAAGAAAATGTAAGAAAGTGTGAGATCCTGAGGGAATTCACCTGGGAAGGAGAAGAACTGGACTCCAAAGTCTGCCTGAATTAATTTTTTTTTTTCTTCATTTTTCTCTGGTTCAGTGCATACTTCACTGCAAAGCCAAACGGCTCTCTTGAGAAAAACTCAATCAGGAGTATTTCTCAGAAAAGATTCAGCCAAGATTTGTCATGTCATTTCTGATGTAGCAAATGGAGAGTTTTTTCTGAGTATTTGCAACCAAAGATGTTATGGAGTCTCCCTCACTGGAGATATTCCAGAACCATCTAGAAACAATTCTGTGCCATCCACACTAGGATGGCCCTGCTCAAGTAGGGAGGAGCACACGACCCACTGTGGTGCCTTCCAACTTTATCCATTCTGTAATTCTGTGTTTCTCTGACTCTGCAGCCCTGTTCCCCTCTGTGACTGTCACTGCCCATGCTACACAAGGCCAAAACCCACGTACACTTGAGGAGACTGCACATAACTCCAGGTGCCAAGGGATTACACAGCAAGTGAGAAGAATTTGTACCTTACCTTTTACCTTTGGTTTCCGAGTTGTCTCCATTGAAGGATATTGTGGTTTTCAGCAACACTGTCAAATTAAATCCCAAAGTAGTTGTATTTTCAACAAACACAGCATAGGGATTAATCAAAAAAATTTGTATGAAAAATAAGGTGGAGAAAATAGAAAGGTAAGGTGCGAGATTTTACAAAGCTGTTTGTGTTGGTCATTTTGACCACTGTCAGCAGAGCAGGTCAGAAAATCTTTGCTTCCCAATCAGTGACTGTAGTGTCATGCCAAAGCTACTCCTACTCTTCCTAACTTCTGCTGCAAACTGAATTATTCAAAAATTTTATCAGACATGGGAATATAACTAAGGCACAAGACTCATCACCACAAAGAATAATTTGCTTTCTGATGGAAACAAAAGGGTAATTGTCTCTATTGAGAATCCAGTATGATGAACACCTAATAATATATTATTATTTAACAATTCCCATGTGTGCTTTTAAGTAGAAGAATGGTACATAGATTATTTCATATGCAATGTTCTTTTATTACTTTCCTGCTGTTACAAGAAACTGTTCTATAAAATTTATGCTAAATATCACTTTTTCAGTTCTTACTGCACCCTGGAGAGGTTAGTTTAATCATTAGTACATGAGGGAATTTTTAGAATGAAGCTGAATCTTTTTAAGGAAAGATGAGATCAAAAGATATTCACTAGAGACCTGTATGATACAATTAGGAATAAGAAAGGTACTTATGCCCTATTGGCTTAATTAATGACATTCTCCAGTAAAATAGTTTTTTAAAAATAAATAATAATAACAAATTAATAGGCTATGAAGGGCTTCAAAGTGAAATTTTAAAGTAGGAAACTTGTTGCAATATGAGTCAGTGTTGAGCAGAAAACATTTTTTATTACAAAGCGATTCATTATAATAAACTCATAAATATAAAACTCATAAATGGAAGACAGAAAAACCAGGCCTGAATGTATGTCAGATAACAATACAACTCTGATTCTCCTTATGATGTTAAAAAACTTGTTTTCCAAAATCTTTTTCACATATGTTGATTAGTTTCCCCCATAAAGTTGTTATCCCTTTTTACTTGCTAGATATTTTATGTTCAGTTTGAAGGATATGAGATTTTGAGTCAAATCCAAAATATTTACATTTTTCTGGTTGACCAGTTGCAGCTGATTTAACAGTTAGCTACTTAAAAATTTAATAAACTGCATATAATTTATGTTAAAGGCAATTGGGATTATAACAGACAAAAAAATGTTGCTATTAAAAAAATTAATTTAAGTAAATAATATAAAATTGCCTGCTTGTTCAACACCAATTTGCTAGAGTGTTTAGCTGGAGTCCAGTAGTCTTTTTTGGGACTGATTTCCCATTTAGTCCATGTTTATCTTGAAATGTCCTTTAAGTGTTCAAATCGGAGTTCTGAGAGCAAGAATCTGCTATCACAAACTTGTCATTAGACATCAGAGTCTATGTGTATATAAACCCTTACAAGTAGTAGGTGTTAGTCTGTACTTAGCTTCCCCTTTCAATCTTGAAATTAAGTTTGCATACTGCTTCAAGATACACTCAAGGGGAGGGGGTGTGTGTGTGAAAGATCTGAAATATTGCACAAAATGGATTCAATCAGTGAAAAGCCACAATATTTACAAACATTTTTTCCAACCCATGTTTTTATTGATGGAGTGGTTGGGAAAAGAAAGCAATGTAGTTCTCTAATTATTCCTCACCTTATGCAAGTCTTCTTCCACAGCCAGAGATAAAAACAGCTATGCCAAACATTTGTCCAATATTTCTGTAGTATCTTGCATCCATGGGAAGTGAACAACCGAGGTGAACTTTCCTGTACCTCACTCTATTTTTATTATTGGAGACTATTCTTGATGTCTATTTTTGTTGTAGTTTATATAAAAACAAGCAAAAAACCAAATTTTGATTTTATTTATTTTTTACTGCTTCCTTCTACTTATTTTCCTCTGGAGTAAATATACCATTTTCTTTCAAGAATTCAATCCAGATCTTTTTTATAAACTTGGATCGCACAGCACCAGGTAGCACAGACCTACTTCATTCATTTGACAGAAAACATTTTGATTTATTTCTAATATGTGGCTTTTGTCTTTTTTTAATAACAATATGAGAGATTTACGTCATTTTCAGCATCTGATTTACTGTAACTGTACATTCTGCTCTTAGGCATCTGTGTATCCCCACCCAAACTGTATCTGTACAGACAAGCATTTCTCTGTAAAGACAGAGTTTTCACTTATCCTATTAAATTGCAGCATGTTTTTATCAGAGCAATGCTCTGATTTGTCAGGATGATCTTGAATTCTAAATTTGCCTCAAAAATGCATGCAGCCATTTCTCCAAGTCACTAACAGAAGTGTTGAACATTCATAGGTGTGGGAGAGATTCCCACAGAAACCTTCTTTATCTAGCTGCCTGTCTGACAGTGGGACATGAATGACTGTTCCTCTAGACATGTATTTCCAATGAGCTGTGCAGCTGTCTCACCCAGTTGCCATTTCCCTAGCTTCATCATGGGACTGTGTTTTAAGAATAACTGGATAAGACACAAAATATCTGCCCATTCCCCTCTTGCAAAAAAAAAAATAAAAAAAAAATTGGATGCCTACCAAATAGAAGAGCATTATTTTTTAAAAAAATAACATATTTGAAGAAGTCTATCTTGATTGTTACTTAACTTCTTCTTATATTCTATTTGCTTAGAAAATATTTGCCCTTTTTGTTTCAGCATATTGTTTATTTGTTTTGGAGATGAAATTAAATGGGCCAGCCTAGCAATGACTAGTTCCTTGCTGTTAGGTCTTCAAAATATTTGTAACTCATGCAGCTATTTTGTAATCCATTCTTCTCTTACTGAAGCAGTGTGAACCCATTTTTGTCTCTGCTGCTCCACCTGTACCAATTGACTGACTACAGCTGAGTTTTTAAGTAAAAAGAAAAAAAAAAAAAGAGAGAAAACATAAAGCACATGATCAAATAAAGATAATAATCAAGATAATAGTTCTCTGTCCTGCCTCAGGAACAAAGCTTCTTCTCTGAGTCAAAACTAATCCTTATGTCTCTTGTTCGTTTTGCACCTTGGACTTTTTGGCTGTGCTTCTTTTTGTCTGTATTTCTTTTTGTCTCTGCAAACATTTTTTATTAATCTTTAGCAATATCTGTTAGAATCTGCTTTCCATGCTCTCCCTTCTTATTTTCAGGCTGACTGACGCTAGATCTCACCATGACAATCTTCCAGTCTGTGTGTGACAACTGACATAACCCTGCATCACATAAATGTAAATTGTGTGTTTTGCAACAAGATTGTGGCTGAGTAGCCAAGAGCAAGGCTGCCAGGGCTGGCTGGGGTTGTGCTTTTTGGTGCCACCCCTTCTAGGAAGGAACAGGGAAGCGGAATTTCTTCTCCTGAGGCAGGCTGAGCATAGCATAAGTGCAGAGAAGGCCTTGAACAGCAGCCAAAGACAGAATGGGAGCATGAAGATAAACAGAAGTTTTGCTCCTGATAGGAGCAAGGGACCTTTGTGAAGGAAGACTTCCAAAGTTAGGACTGAGAAAAAAAGAAAGCAGGATACCCAGAAGGAACTGCGTGTAGTTTGTGGAAACCCAGAAAGCTGCTGTAAGTTGCTGAACAGAATAGCAAAGCTGAAGAAAATTGTGTTCTTGCAGGACCACAACTGACAGGGCACTGGTTCATTTTAAACTTCTAAATTCAGTCTCCTTTGACCAGGAGATTTGAGGTTTTCCTTTGTACATGACGACCTTGTGGACGGTTCATATTTTGCATTTTAGTAGTACCAAACTTGAGATATTTGTTATATTTTTTTCCATCCTTGTGTAAGGAAAATGACTAGACAATTCTACCTCAAGGTTTTGATGAATTTAGTATTTTTTCCTAGCATATATGACAACCAAGTCCAAAAAACACTCCTGTTTTATTATTCATAATCCGAATTCTTGCAGGCTCCTAAAGCTAAGTAAAGACACAAGACGTCAAGTTTTTCCAAACAAGCAGCAAAGAGGGGAAAAAAAGGGAGGAATCATCAAAATCTTGAGACATGTTTTGGTGCTCTTTTTGCACTAAAAGGAAGCTGTGAAACCTCCAGGTACAACTTAGGATTCAGGCAACCACAAAACAACACTGAAGTGCTGCTGAGTCAGGTCCTTAGCTCCCACAGATGATCTACAGTTTTAAATGTCTCAAAACCAATGAACATGGAGCAAAGAACTGCAGGAAAAAGAATTGGCTCTCTAGAAAGTTCCTCTGTTTGTTGTCTATGACTCTGCATTAGGTGATGTAAATAGATTTAATTTGTGGATTAAATTGTTTTGAAGGAAAATTAAGTAATGTGTGTATTCTTTAGAGGTAATATGGCAGAAAAAAAATTACAGTGTTCGTATGATATCAGTCATGAAGCAGGATATGCCAATGTGTATTTGGGATTATAATGATTATATTCTGCCCTCTAACTCCTGTAAGTCTGTCAGTGTACTTTCATGAAAAACATCTTTATCATGCATTCCACCACAGCATAAATAAAGTGTATTTCACATCTGTATATGTTCTTACTGAGGAGCTGAGATACTCCCTCTAGCTTTAGTCTGTACTTTTTTGAGAGCCATTAAAAATTATTAGAAAATATTGCATGACTTTCTGAAAAGTAAGTTTTACTGTACAGTGGTACGGCTGAGTAAACATAAATTCCTGCATTAAAAAGGGGGATAGCTAACTAAAATGTTAGATAAATAACAGATTTAAAAATATATATAAGTAATATATAAATTGTTTTACCTTGTATATGACTTTTAGTTAGATTATGCTTTTCTTTCAAGTCAGTGAACTATGAAGAAATTACTTCCTGAAAGATGTTGAAGCTGAATATCTTCTCTACGTTTTGCATGTCCTTACAGAAATATATGAAAATAGATGATGATAATAGGAAAAAATACCCATTGGGAAATCTCTACTCAAAGTTTGATTAATTTTGGAAGCAGTTGGAACTTCAGGTGCTGTTTACCCATTAAGATAGGTGTTTTATAAACCAATGATTCATATTGTGACATTTTAATTACATAAATAAACTTAACTAAAGCATGAAAAACTGTGTTTCACTTCTGAATGGTTTTGCATCTCTTCTAGAGTCTTTTGTTTCACACCATTTTACCAAGCAAGAAATTTAGAATAATATTAGCAAACTAAATTTATTTGTAGTGCACATGTGGTTTTGCTCCTATGAAGAAGTTGCCATTTTAATGCATGTTAGGAATGCATTAAAGATCTTCTTGGTCTATGGCAGAAACATGTTTTGATTATCTCACAGTGGTATTACTGTAGGTTTGCTGTCATTGATTGCAAGATTTATTAATTGATAATTAATAACAAGTTTCTTTGCATAAGCAAAACAAGAAATGTTGCTAATTGTATTATTTGTTTGTTGTACAATTCCACCAGGAAAAATTTATCAGCTTGTTGGTGTCTTGCAGGTGCTTGTAGTTTGCTTAAACCATAAACTAACCCATCAAGTACTGCTATCATTGTATATTCTGCAGTATCTTATTTTCATTTTTTAACTTCTAAGAGAGTTACATTTTAACTTTCTCAGTGGTTCTTTTAAATGAAAATATGAACGTCTCATCACTAGACTAGATACAACTTTGTTGTGCTGCAGAATGTAATCTTAAATATTTAGTAATATTTATAGGTATTAAATTAAAAGTGTTATTCAGTTTCTTAGTTTTTGTTTTGAAGCATACACATAGATTCATACACAAATATGAATAGCCTTCATTTTTCAATTCTATCTTTGAATTCACCATACATCTACAAAATAAGCTCTAACATGGTTTGCATCAACGTTTTATGTATTCAAAATATTTCTAGAACAGACTGAAGAACTCCTTCCTGCAAAACAAGAAACCATAAATAACTTAGTTAAAGATATGTCTGCATCTTCAGCATTTAAACCAGAACTATCTAGTCCTAATAGATGCATTTTAATCACTTTTTCTAGTATTTCTGTAGGCATATCATACCAGAGTCAGAAGAAATCATAGTAAATTTCTGCACTCTAAATGCACTGAATTGTAGTTTTTCCCACAAGCTGGAAATTATAGAGAAATGGAAAAAGACAACAAAATACCACTTAGTATAAACAAGAAAATTAAGGTTGCTGCCAGAACATTTTTCCTGTTTTAAACTTCCTCCCATGCCTGTCAAAATGCTAGAAGACATTTTTCAAAGAATTTGAAACAATGTGGAAAATAATTCAAACTGTAAGATGGTTTGACATACACAATCAGAGAATCACAGAATGATTGAGATTGGAAAGGACTTCTGGAGATCCTCTTGTCCAATCCCTTTGTTCAAGCAGGGGCAGCCAAAGCGAGTTTCCCAGGACCACTCCAGTTTTCTGTACCTCGAGGAGGCTCCATAACCTCTTTGGGCCATGGGATCTAGAGATTGACCACCTATAAAAAAAAGTGTTTTCTTGTCTTTGGATAGAATTTCATGTACTTTCATCTGTGCCAATTGCCCTTTTCAGAGGGCACAACTGAGAGGGCACAACTTCCAACTTCATTCCCTCCTCCCAGGTTTATACACATGGATAAGATCTCCCTGAACCTTCTCTTCCCCAGGCTGACCACTCCCAGCAGTCTTGGCTGTCAGGTGCTGCAATTCCTTACCCATCTTCATCCAAGATGCACCAGATTCACTCTTGTAAGTCCATATATTTCTTGTACAGGGAAACCCAGTGCTGGACCCAGCTATTCATGGTCTTACCAGTGCTGAGTGGAGGGATCACTCCCCTTGACCTGCTGATGACAGCACTTTAATGCAGTCCAGGATACTTTTGGCATTCTTTTCTGCAAGGGTGTACTGCTGGCTCTTGGCTTGCTTCTTGCCCACAAGGACACCAAATGCCTTCTCTGCAGAGTTGCTTTCTAGCTCACTGGCCCCAGTTTGTACTGGTGCCTGGGGTTATCCCTCCTTCTAGCTGAGGTGCAGGACTTCTTGCTTGCCCTTGTTGAACTTCATGGAAGTTCTGCTGTCCCATTTCTCCAGCCTGCCCAAGTCCACCTGGACAGCAGCATGATCCATTAGTGCAATAGCTACTGCTCCCAGATTTATGCCAGCTGCAGATCTGCTGACAGTTCAGTCTTCCATCATCCAGGCCATGAATGAAAGTGTTAAACACACTATGTGTCAGTTTTCATGCCAAAGGCATACCACTAGTGACTGTCTCCCACATGGACTTTGTGTTGTTGATACCAATTCTATGATCCCAGAAGTTCAGTTGGTTTTCAGCCCACATTACCAACCATTTCCCTAGCCTGTATTTTATAAGGCTTTCTATGAGCTTGTTAATGGACAGTGTCCAAAACTCTGCTAAATTTGAGATAAGCAACATTCAGTGATCTCCCTTGATCTATCCAACGAGTCATCTCATCGCAGAAGTTTATCATATTGGCCAGGCGTAATTTCTCCTTTATGATTGCATGATGGTGTGCTGGAATTTGGTTAAATTTGGCTATTTTTACCCTTAATTCTACAAAATCACACTTCCAGTCTGTGCAATTTAGCCAAAAGTTGAAACGACACAGTCTAAATGAAACAAATATTGACCAATTGTTGATTAAGTGATGTTTTTAAGCATTCCAGCTATTGTTTTCAGCTGCAAAGCAACATTAGGGAAAACAAGTATCAGGGGAAAAGGTACTTACATTTGGACTCTGTGGCAGCTAACAGCACTAAGTGAAGGTCTGCGTTAAACTAATCTTCTGGGAGTTTTCCTTTTTGCTTCAAGGGTGTGTGAAATATGTGCTAAAATTTCATAACAGTATACAAGAAAAGATGTGAACTGAAATTTACGCAAGCAGTTCAAATTATTATCAACATTTTCATATTCAGTCTTCATAGTATTTTGTAGGGTTACATTTCTGCCAATATTCAAGCTCTGATGAAATGGGGGTTATATAACAAAGAAATAATTTTTTTAAGATTAATTTTTAATTAATCTGTCAAATGAGTCTCATTAACACAGTCTCATCATTGTAATTACTTAACAACCAGGCATTAGAACATTTAGCATCTAAAAGAGTTCATTATATTCGGATGTTGTGAAAGTATCTTTGAATATAATTGTATCTCCTTATTTATTTTTGACAAGATAGAAATAATAGAAAGCAGTATATAATAAAAGAACAACAAGAAAATAATGGAAACACAAAATTAATAAATGAGATTGTTAGCATTTTATACAGCAGATTCTAATACCAAATGTAAATCACCTTATTTCTAGATTTTGTCCTTTTGAAATGCCTCAGGCAATGATAACTGTGAGGATCAGACTGATGGATATCTCCTGCAATATCCCTGTGGTGACATTTGATAATATAATACCTCTGATTGTGTACTTGTCATGTATACGCTTGTTGCAGTAGGTCCGCAAAAGTTGAGTCAGGAATTTTCCTCTTTCAAAAAATGAAGGAAGCAAATAAACAACAAATAGAAAATATATCAAGGCTATTCTACAGCCTGCAGCTTCATAGATGCCGGAAGAGACTCCAAGTATCTAGAAGAATCTAAACTAAGCCTTGGGGTAAGTCCCGACCCTTGCTGAGCAGATTTAAAGGTGTACTTTCTAGCATCAAGAAAATTTAATATAAATTCTCTCATGAATAAAGCTAGTTAGTCCCAATACAGAAAGCAGAACTGAATTGGTTAGATGTGAGATTTATTACTTAAAGCTACCAGCAGTACTGACTCCTGTGATCAAGAGGTAGCATATGTGAGTTCAAATCACTGTTCAGATGAGCTGCTGTACATTATAAGGGTTTCTCAATAGTAATGTCCATCATTACTGCATTTATGCCATTAGTCATGCATAACCTTAATAAAAATTATAGGATAATGTTGAGTTTTCTTCTACTCTTTTTTTCTAAAGTAAAGCTGGAAGTAAGTTACAGGATGCACCTCAGTGGAAAAGTAACAGTTCTTCTTTCTTCAATGATTGTGGGAAGGTGACTCTTCGAAAACACTAATCAAATGGAAACTCACGTTTCTTTTACCCTCAGTCTTTGAAATACCTGCCTAAATTCAGTGGATCAAGTGGCATAGAGCACATCTCTAGAGGAAAGGTAAAAAATTGCTTCAGCCTGTAAGGCCTTGCTGCTGTCTGGGAAGTTAACCAGTGAGAGACAGGCTATTATGAATTTTGGTGGTTTTAGTGGGTGGATGATTTTACTTTTATTATATCTGAGAGATGCAATGGTATTAACATGCATAGTGAGGAATTATGGTCCAGTAAATGTTTTGAGGAAGGTGCCTCATAACATGACAGCCTATTTTCTTAGAAAGTCTTCTACAAAGAACAAAATAAAACTCCAAAAGCACTGACTTCTTTGAAAAATAACAGAAGAGTTTGTTAGGAAGATAGGAAGGCTACTGACTAAGTTATGGAAAAAGAGAAATTAGAATCTGAGATGCTTCTAATAGTAGATGACAGAATAAAATACTTGATATACAAAATAAAATTTTTGGTATACAAAATAAATTGCATACATGAAAGGGGAAATGAAGAATCCTGCTACAAAGGTCCTCTCGTCAAAGCCACTGGGATGTAAGCTCAGAGGCAGAAGTGGGAGTTTCTATTAGGAAGTCCCATACTATGTATGAAATACTGTTTTCAGGGTAGCTTGACTAGCACATGGTTCAGTATTGTTTAGAAAAATGAGATATGAATATGCATTTTATCTTTCCTATATTTTCATGGAGAGATGGAGAGGGGATATTCTTGCATATGCTGTCTAAAGCAAGAAGATACATTTAAAATATTTTAAAACTCCATCAGTTTCCTTTTACATTCATGTGCCTTTATAGGGTTAATTATGTGAAAGGATAGTTTACTTAAGAAGAGGTCTAGAGGAAGTGTGATTAAGCTACTACTGTCTTAGAGAGACTCCTTTTTGAGGAGTATCAGTCAGAGTATTTCCAGAGGTTTTAGTAGGAATGTTAACAAAATTCCAAGGAATTCAGGGACTCAGAGGATACAGCTGGGTTAAGAATAACTTTTTTAATCATCTCGATGGACTTTCTTTATGATAAACAGCTTGTGATGATCAAAAGGAAGGAAGTGAAATTCTAATTCAAAGATAATTTTCTTAGTCTGTTTCTCAGTTCTTTTTGCAATTCTGTATCCTTCCACCTTCTCCCTCTCTTCTTTCTCGTGAGAAGTATCTGCTTGCATGACTATATAAAAGCTTCCATCAAGACCATGACTGCCTTTACCCTTCCTCTTATTTTATCTCCTTTATTCTTAGAAGATCAGTTCTTACCATCATTCAGCACACTAAGGCCAACCTGGGGTCTCCATAACTACTCACAAAACAAATTTCTCATATCCCTTCAAATTCCTCTTTAAAACTCTCCTTTACATTTATGCCTACATCACCACTCATTTGTCAGTGCTGATCTCATATCTCTACTCTTCTGTTTGTGGGCACTGCCTTCAGAAGTAGCCAGTATTTTTCTCTGTATTTATACAGTATTTAAACAGTCAGTACTGCTCTGTCAGTAGTGTTCATCTATGAACATATGCTATTAAAGCCACATGCTACTAAAGTAATCAGTAATAACTTTGTTAGTCTAGTTCTAGAGGTTTGAAGAGAGGAGTTGAGCAGGTAGATGGTGTGCAGCTGAACATGATATGTTATAATATCCACTGAAAGGAACAGCAAATACGGCCAAAGGTTGGTGACAATCAGAGATTGCTACAAGAAAGCTATTTCCTTCTAGCCTTTTCTTTCTGTACTTTATGCATCTGATTATCTAAGATGGTAAGGGGCAAATCCTATCAATTTATACCCCAAGTAAAGCTGCATATAATTAGTCCCATCAACATCAAATATCTTAGTCACTCATAGTAAAAATATATGAAAAAAGGAGAACAACTATGTTCATGCAATCAAAATATCCTTTTCATATGCACTTGGAAATGTTTTATTCCTCAATTATTAGAAAACAAAAGTAAATAAAAAGAAATGACAGCAACCGATTTACAGATTAATTTATGAACTAATGATTGGTGGGAACATCCACATGTTTTGTTCCAGATTGTTTTTGTCTTAAGTGAGGGCTCAGAACCTAACACAGATAAGTACACTTAACAGAAAAAGCATTTAGCTGTGGCTGCATATATGACCCACAGCATTTGAGGTAGTGAAATCTCATGGATCATATTCTTATAAAGCTCTTTACTATACCTTGTTCACTGCTTATGACAATCAGTTTATTCTTTCAAATTCTTGATATAAGAATTAAAAGCATGTGGCTTTAATAATGTGATTTCTTTTTCTCACCACAGCTAATTAGCTGGGCAGAACCCACACTGATGTGTCCAAGTTTTGAACTGCATCTCACTGCTGTGGAACATCTGTTTGCACTTGACCATGTTAGGCTGCCAGAAGCATGATCAAATTAACTGTGGAACCAGGGTCAGACCCTCTAAGTTGCTGTAAGCAACTATTTTTTTCCTAATTTTTAAGAAATGTAGAATACTTATAGTAGAAATAACCTGAGATTACGTCTTTTGCTGTGGTTCATATTTATTTGAGAAACTGAAAACAAACACAGTTTAGTATCACCTTCACCTGGCTTTTCCTATGGCTGGAATCTGTACCTGGGATAAGGCTGTTTTAGATGAACAGACAGACTGGGGAGTGAGAGGCTGGAGAGCAGAGCTGTGGGAAGTGACCTGGGGGTTATGGTCAAAGGCAAGTGGAACATGAGCCAGCAGTGCCCTGGCAGCCAGGAGGGCCAGCCTGGCGTGTCCTGGGGGACATCAGGCCCAACATCGCCAGCTGGGCAAGGGAGGGGATTGTCCCCTCTGCTCTGAGCTGGGGCAGCCTCACCTTGAGTGCTCAGGGCAGTTTTGGGTGCCACAATATAAAAAGGATATTAAGCTATTAAAGAGTTTCCAAAGGAGGGACATGAGGGTGATGGAGGGCCTTGAGAGGAAGCCATACGAGCAGTCACTGAGGTCACTTGCTCTGCTCGGCCTGGAGGAGACTGAGGGGAGACCTCACTGCAGTCTGCAACTTCCTCACGAGGGGAAGGCAGGGGCAGGCACTGATCTCTGCTCTGTGGTCACAGTGACAGGACCCACGGGGGCAGTATGAAGCTGTGTCAGGGGAGGTTTTGGTTGGATAACAGGAAAAGGTTCTTCCCCCAGAGGCTGGTAGGGCACTGGAAGAGGCTCCTCAGGGAAGAGGTCACAGCACCAGCCCTGACAGAGTTCCAGAAGGGTTTGGACAGCAGCCTCAGGCATATGGTGTGACTCCTGGGGTGTCCTGTGCAGGTACAGGAGTTGGCTTTTATGATCCCCATGGGTCTCTTCCAATTCAGGTTATTCTGTGGTTCTATGATATATCGTCTACTTCTATCTCAGACAGAACGTAATCATATCTTGAGAGAAGAGCAATTTTAGGCACGGAAAAAAACCATAAAAACCTGTTCTTCCTAGGAGTAGGAGATATTTAAATAGCATATTGGCTATTTACCATTTAACTTTTTATCATTTTTCTGAAAATGATTCCTTTTCATCAGACAAATAATGTAGTTATAATTAAGTTCAACAATCCAAATCAATCTATATGTGCTTTTGTATAAAAACTTCCTACATGACTTGCAGGTAATGAGATTGTGTTCAAAACTAGGAACAATCATTTAAACTGGGTCTATCAGTACAGCAATTACTTTTGCTTCATTATAAAAATTTTCTGGCCAGAATATCTAAGCTGACAACTAACAGTAACTAAGCAATTAGGGACATCTGTTCTTCTGTGCTCCTGAAATCTGTTTTATAAATAGATCGTTCTCTTTCTTTCAATAGAGTAGGGGTCCTGGAAATCTTATTTCATATCAGATTCTTAAGAAGCAAATCCTGACAACATAAACTATAAGTTTAACCCTTTTAATGCATTCTCACTTTTGTAGGAAAGTCTCATCTTTTAAAATGTTGTCTTTGCATATAAATACAGATCTACTTTGTTAAATATGTCCCATTAGTTGAACCCTTTATTGACATATTCTTTCTGTTTGCAACAAAGCAGCTAGAATTATCCTTTTGCATATGTAAATTTTGACTACTGTGTAAAAATGAAAATGTGAACTTGGAGAGAGAATCTACTGAGTAGCTCACTAGGGTAATTTACTGTTATATACATGATACTTTACCAAAAAAACATGCAGTATTATTTCTTACCCTCAATACAGCCCTGCTTTGGGCAGATCAGTGTTTTCATATCTTAGAGATCTAGGGCTTTACTGGGAGCATGGGATTTACTACTCAGTTTTCTGTGACCACTCTGCTTAATCTCATTCTCTAAACACAATAGCTTCCCTATATAAACACTAAAATGTGCATATAATTTATGACTACTTGTAGACTTGGAACTTACTGAATTTATGGCCTAGAAAAGTAAAGCCTGTTGTCATCTCTGTGGATCAAAGCATTTCTTTGTTAGTAGGATGAACTCAGAGAGCACTACTGATGACAAAACTGTACCTTCAGAGCAAGCCCTCTGAAAAATGTAAAGCTGAAGCAGTATTCAGAGGTAAGGGAAAAGAACATTTCAGAATCAAAACTAATAAGATGTTTTAACTTTCTATATGCAGATTACAATAAAGTAGAAGAAAATTTGTTTGCTTTCATAACAGTTTTATCCGGATAGCTGTACTTTTTTTCTTGTTTCCTAAATATACAGTCCATGTTGCAAAGGGTTCCCGTATTTTCAAACTGACAGGGTGAATTCGGCATTCTACTTTTCAGAGGTATTATAGTACTGGTAGTACTAATGGTACTATGTCCAAAGAAATAACTGACAATCACAAGAATAACCAGAAAAGTGTTCAGGCTTTTTCTCCTCATGAAATTGTTACTACAGTGTTTTCCCATATGTCTAACTCCACAGATGTCTATATTTTATAATACAGAGCCATTTTTAGTCAATATGTATCATCCCTGTCTTACTACGCAAGGTACTTTGATACAGACTTGCATGAAGATTTAAGAAATCTATCTCCTGAATCAGAAGGGTTAATGTTTACATTCACAATCTCATTAGCTTTAGGGCTTTTGCAGTTCTACAGCTAAAATGTGGGATATCAAAAGATGACACATGTATGCAAAAAAAATCGTTTGTGAAGTTGTTTATTAGAGGATATGGTAAAGCACTGCAAGACAGAACTACAGGACAAAACTACGTGAGGACATCTAAGTTAACTCTAAAAACACATTGTCACTAAGAGAAAGTGGCATAGCCATTCTAATGTGTTATTCTGCCTTGGCTGTGGTGAGTGACTTCTCAGAAATCTAGTTTCCTTAGATCTAATTCTGTAGAAATATGCGCAGCTCTCTAGCACTGACTGAATGAGATAGCTTTGCACTAGCCTGGTATCTCTGTGATATTCCACTTTGCTCTGTAGATTAACATATAAAGTGAATTTTGGATGTTTTGTCCACTCTTAGATGATTCATGGAACATGACAATTCGCATGAACTAATAAGGTCTCTAATCCTGCAATTCTGAAAATGCAGAACTTGACAGCAATAGGGTCACAAAGAGAAGGAGAATGCCAGAGCATTCTCAGAGTTGGTTTTATGACAACACAATCTTGAGTATATGATGAATATTAAATTTATGTATGAGAAACTAAATAGAAACGTGCGGGTAAATTCGAGAGCCTCTAACATGTGATTAAGAGATAATTAAATGGCAAGGTGAAAAGCTGAGGAAAGGTTTATTTCCATTAATTGACCTAGCTGCATTTTAACAGAGAAATTATGTGCTTACACAATTTGAAGGTGGGTAACAAATACTAATCCTTACTAAATGGTTGATCTATCATAAATTTGTTTTACAGAAGAGGACTCCACCCTTTAAGGGCTGCTGACTGAACTGCTCAGGGTGAAAGTTACCCTAGAATGACTACTAGGGTCAATTTTTCACATAAGACTTGTAGTATGCTTTAAGAATCACTGAAGGTTGTTTTTCTTAACTAATATTATAGGAATACAAAACCAGATAAAAAAATAATTTACAATAACTTTTAAACCCCTATGACATAGGTACATTTCTTCTTGGTGATGACTTAAAGGACTTAAAACCGCACAAGTTGTGTAGAAGTCCTAAAGAACTGCGAAGACTGAGGTGTGGATAAAGAGATCTTCCAAGAAAATCTAGGACTAGGGAAGAGTTCATTTATCCTATGTAACCAAGGTGCTAAAAGAGAAAATGTGTTTTGAACTGGGACTGTGCTATGCAGGTGGGAGGGGAAGAGGTTATGTTTTGGGAAATAGTTTTTTCTAGTAGGTAACTTGAAAAATATAAGGTTCTGTTTTCTGTGATTTCCAAAAGGACAGTTTGGGGAGGGGGGGGAGAAGAAAGGAAAATCATACTCTTTTCAGTTCACATTCTCTAATATCCTGATTGTGATGAGATTGTTCCAGCTGGCTCATGTTAGATCCTCCTTTATCCCTTTTGGTAGTTGACCTTGGCTGACAACCAAGTGGCCACCAAGCCCCTTTATCACTCCCCTTCTCAGCAGCATGGCAGGGAGAAGATAAGATGAAAAAAGAACGTGTGGGTCAAGGTGAAAGTAGTTTAATAAAGAAACAGCAAAGGTCACGCATGAAAGCAAAGGTAAACAAAGTGATTTTATTCACTACTTCCCAGCAGCAGGCAATGACCAGCCACTTCCTGGCAAATAGGGCTTTAATACTCCAAAAGACAAATGCAGCTTTTATTGTAGAACAGGTGCCACATGGTATGAAATATCCCTTTGCTCAGCTTGGATCAGCTGTTTTAGCTATGCTCCTTCACAAACTCTTGCCCATGCCTCAGCCTTCTATCCTTTGGAGGGGGAACAGTTTGGAAAGAGAGCCTTGGTGCCATGCCAGCACTGCTCAGCAGTAGCCAAACACTGGTGTGTTATCAACACCTTTCCAGCACCAACACACACCACGGCAAAATGAGGGCTACCACAGGGAAAAGTAACTCCATCCCAGCCTGAGCCAGTACAGCCCTGCAGAATTTGAAGAGAATTCAAAATTTATTTCCAGAAGGCTGTCATAAATCATAAATCTTTAAAAATGGATGAAACAACATGTCACTGGCTTCTATTGGAGGAGGCAGGGTGGTCCTAACTCTGAGAAACGTTAATTTGAATGTTACCTGTCTGCAAGTAAACACAACTCTGACGTGGTTCGAATTTACTGGTTTTTTGCAAGAGCTCTATGATTTCTTTAAAGGACTCTTAAACTTTGCCATACCCGAGAACAAACATGTCTGCAACCACGTTCAAATATACAGAATGAAAAATTCAACACCTTAAGCAAAACACCAATTCCTTCTTCCCCAGATTAGGCAAATTTGTAATTTCAGCTACTCTTGCAGCAGAAATTTTTTTAAGGCGTAGAGACATCAACATTTTCTCAGATGCAAAATAGTTCAGCTGATGAAGGTGTGACAACTTCTATTGCCAACTTAGCATTCAGCCCTCAGGAGGACTTTATAATCCCCAAAATAAAAGCATTTCCTCTAGTCCTGACAGCTGAAATTAGGATCTGAAATATTCATCCTATTGGAGGACTAGAGAACAGTGGATTAATGTCTTCCATAATTCTGAAAAGGGCTGAGATGAAAGACATGTATTCTTTCTTTAATCCCTGTAAAATAAAATCACACGTTTTTCAAACTGTGGAGCATATTAGTGTATAAAGCCCATGTAAGTGAATGTGTGCCAGGTCTGTGGTGTTTAACTGCATGCAGACAAGCTTTTAAACAAGCATGGGTACATCCCCCAAAGCTGATCATCCCGAAGCTGGACCAGTTACACAGGCAACGGGATAACTAATGTTACTTTTTCTAATATGGTTTTAGGAAAGATCCATCTGCCTGAACAAAAAACAAACGGCAGAATTATGATGAATTTCTTAAGAGATTGGTTAGACTTCAAGCTTCTGGAAGAGACACGTAACCTGTCACAGAAAATAAATGAAAACACTGATGAACACCCAGCATCTCATTACAAAGCAATGTGCACATAAATATAGCTATATATATATATGTATATATATATCTAAACTAAAACATTGCATTACTTAAACTGTCTAAAGTACTAAACATTTTGCATTGTACTGCAAAAGTGCTCTGGAATAGCAGGCCAATTGATTGTAAATACAAGGAAACCTCATGCAGCAAACCTTACTGCATTGTTAATAGGAGTTGCACAGGCTGGTAAAATATGTGCTACAACATCCATCAGCCATCATCAGACCACAACTACCACATGTTGCCTAACCTCTGACATATTAGGTGTTATTCTCTGCACATCTTCACTTCAAAATCTGCCCCATCTGATGCACAAGATTTGAAACAGGTTTTCTTTGTCTGCTTGATTTAATTAATCTTATCTCCTGTTAAGGTGGAATATTTTCTTCTGATCAGTCATACCTAATACAAGGATAACATGTAGTAGCCTTTCACAATATTTCAATGTGAAAGTGGTGGCTTCTTAATAGCTCATTTTTTTTNGTGACAAATAAAAAGAAATTTGGTAATACTAAGTGATTCTATCTAAGCCCTGTCTTCGGGGGAAACAGTTTTATCTTATTTTAGCCTTATGTGATTTGGAGTAGATCTTATATAAGGCATGAGTAATGAATTCTTGTTTTTATAAACTTTTCTGGATATAAATGCTGCTTCATCAGCCAGAGGTTTTCTGCCTTAGATGAAAGCTTCAGAAAAACACGCATAGAAATATTTTACAAGGGTGTAGATTATGTGTTTATACAGTAATTTTTACAGAGAATAAAACAACTAACAGGGAATATGGGTATGTATCACGTCTTTGTTTTTGGTTTTTTTTTCCAAACTTCCTAGTCACATAAGAAACTTGTGAAATATCTGGATGACTGCCCTTTCATTTTATTTTATTTCTATGTTAGTCATAGGCTTACTATTTAACTATGTCCTCACTTAATCTTCAGCTAGATCTCTTTTAATTTCTTTATTTAAAAAAATTGCTATTACTAAGAGATTTTGCCTTTCTTTATGGATAGCTGAAGGGGGCTTTGTACCATATCCTTTTATCCTTACTTTGGTAGAATAGAAAGACCATGTTTTCACAGATGTTTCCACAGTTTTTCTCAGGCTAAATGAATTGACAAAAATAAGTAGGGATTAGCAATGCTGATCTTTGCTGCAAGTAACATTTTTACTTGGATCAAATACAATACTTTGTCTTTTAATTGTAGATATTCCAAAATGTTGTATTTCAGAATATGGGAAAGTTTCTCAGTCTTCAAGTTTCTGTTTGTGTGTTTTATTCTGGCTGCATAATGATTTAGGGAAGTTATATTCAATAGTTCTGCAAAATATCCTGTATTTGACATTTTCTATCCATATTGTTAAGTGGGAAAGAAATGTTTGATTGAATGGCACAACAAATCTGTATCTCAGATGAAAATTCCTCATTTTTCTCTGTGATAGCTCTCAAAAAGCAGAGATGTCCTTCAGCTCGAGCATTTTTCACTGGGCTGATCTGTTAGCATATCAGTAAGGCACAATACAGCCTTTCATCAAACAGAGGCTTAAAGGTCTGCTGCAGCTTTTTTCAAGTGACAGAAGAAGATCCCAGCAGGGAGGAGGCTGTAGTCAAATGTTTTACTTGGTTATAAATAAAGGATTGAAAAAGCAGTTCTCCATTCTTGACAGATCCATTGATTTCTTGAATTTTTGGCAGGTTTGTTATGGCAGATGTGCTCAGTAGAACTGTAGGGTATGCTCATAGCTCATTACAGATTTTTGGAAACTGCTGTTTCTGCTAAGTTATTCAGTCAAGAAGTGGAAACCCACATTTTATAATAAAACTTGATGACATCTGTCACAGCTTGATTACTTATATTGCGGTAGTAACTTAAGTCCTTTCATATGGATAAATAACAGTGTGATAGTCTATGTCTAATGCTGCCATCTATCCAAAGGCTCAAATCAGTTTTCAATCAAGTCTTGAAATAAAAAAAGGCTGTAAATAGATATAATAGATATAATAGATATAATAGATATAAACCTTTTCACCATGAGGACGGTCAAGCATTGGAACAGGTTTCTCAGAGAAGCTTGTGTAGTCTAATTCTTCTAGATTTTCAACCTAGACTGGTTAAAGCCCTCAACAATGTGGCCTGACCCTGCTCTAGGAAGGACCGCTTGAGGTGCCTTCTGACCTGAACTTGCCCATGATTTTGTAAAAACTATTTTGTTTCTGATTTAGGAACATCAGTGTATTATTATTGCTCTATAGAAGTTCTAAGTCAACTGCAAATCATCTTAATCAGACATCAGCTAATGAGACACATCCAATGAACTACTCTATAATTTTAACTATTAAAGTTCTCGGTTTTAGATTTAATATCAAAAACAATTTTTAAAAACTTATACAAACTTGGGATTACTTTCCCCCCAATCTGTAATTCTTAAACTTAGGCAACAGAAATTAAATTGCTTGAGATATGATAAGGAGGTATGCTGAAATACCAGACTTCTATTGATAGTCTGATTTTGGTCTACAATTTTATACTTTTCAGTGCTAATCCAAAGGAAAAAAATGATTACTATTCTTTTCCTCATATTTAGCAATTCAATACTCTAAGAACATGAATTAATCAGTGAAAGATAACATCAGTGTAAAAGCAGCCATGACTACAAAAAAAAGNAAAATCAAACATTTCACGTCAAACTAAAACTGATTAATTTTTTTACACTACTCAGAGGTCTAACTGACTATTCCAAGATTTTTTTGCTAAGATTGCTAGAATAAATTATTCTCCTATATCTTGTTTTCTATTTGTCATGTTCTTCTGTATCGTACTAACTGATTTGAATTCTCAGATGTCTTTTGAGTTAGGACAGAAACGTCAAGAAAGTGCTACAGTGTTTTAGATGTCAGAAACAACTTTTGCCATTGCATGGCTTTAGATGTAACTTGTTTGTTTTACCTGCTATTCTTCATATTCTCCAGATACTGTTGCAATAACTCAAAGCATTCAATGCCTCAAAGTGTGTGTGTGTGTGCCTATATATATATAAAATTATTTAATACA
>VWZV01008326.1:149768-194729 GCA_013397155.1 Irena cyanogastra
TATCAAAAACAATTTTTAAAAACTTATACAAACTTGGGATTACTTTCCCCCCAATCTGTAATTCTTAAACTTAGGCAACAGAAATTAAATTGCTTGAGATATGATAAGGAGGTATGCTGAAATACCAGACTTCTATTGATAGTCTGATTTTGGTCTACAATTTTATACTTTTCAGTGCTAATCCAAAGGAAAAAAATGATTACTATTCTTTTCCTCATATTTAGCAATTCAATACTCTAAGAACATGAATTAATCAGTGAAAGATAAGATCAGTGTAAAAGCAGCCATGACTACAAAAAAAAAGTTCACATGACTTGAGACGTCTCCAGAAACAAGACTGAATTCAGACACAGCAGAGTAACAGAAAAGGGAGAGGAAATTTTGTCTTTCTTGAAGAACATTTTTAGTAACAACAGTAGTAGAAAGGTACTACTGAAATTTCAAAATATATTGCATTACCCTGTACTCTAAAGGGAAGGGTATAAAAATATTTTATAGCAGTTCTTCAGAAATAGAAACTGCAGAGCACAATGTACACCATAATTTATAACAGTTCTGCTTTCATGCACCAGCTCTACCTGCAAATTGCCCAAAGTTTTCATCTACATGAGAATTAAATACAATATTTTACAGAACTGCCACTGAAAGGCTAGAATTTTGGGTGGATTCTAGGATGTTAAATGAGTTTGTGGTATCAAGGAATCAAACACTAGTTTAGTATCCATCATGCAACCAAAGCTTCCCTCTAGAGACTGAATTTCTCAAATAACAATGGAGTCCACTAAAGTGTACTGAAATATGAAAAAAACAGACTAGGGCTTTAGGAGAAAACTACTTCAGTTCATGTGAAAAGTAAATCGGACTTATCCAAGAAATTTGCTTCTGACAAAGACAGAACAAAAGGGAAATATATACCAAGAAATCACAATGTTAATCTTTTTAATTTTTCATATTTTAACTATAAAATAAGGAGGAATAAGGCAGTTATTGTAATACTTGACTAGCTTGAGGGTTCAATTACAATTCTCTTTGTAACCCTAAAACTGGGTGACTTTTGAGCATTCATGTAGAACTACACTTGTTCTGCTGAGTTAAAAAAATATTTTCAATGCCAACAGTAATTTAGAATCTATTTTGGGGAAATATGTCCAATGTAGATAAGTGTTTATTAGATTTTATAGGGGTCCTTAGGCACATAATATTTATTGCAAACTCCATCTGTGGGTACCTTTTGTTGTGCTTGGCTGCTAACAGATGCATCTAACATTAGCATCTTACATTAGCATCTAACAGTAGCTTTCAGAAGTTCTTCCGCACACCAAAAAAAGAAGAAAAAAAAAAGAAAGAAAATGTCCAGTTTATATTAAATTGACCTCATTACTATGAGTTTGGCAAATGCAATAATTTTTCTGGGCATGCCCACAGGTAGGCTACATTGGACTTCAGAGTTTAACTATAATACAACTAAATAAAAAGACTAATTCTTGTCCTGAAAAGCAGTTAGATGAGATGGAGCCGGGAACAAGCACTGAATCTTTGAACAGCCAAAGTCCCTACAAACTGCTTCATGCAACAGATGTATTCTAAAAGTGGAGGTGTGAAAAGTGTATTTCTAGTATCCTTTAGAGGAAAGCAGACGGCCTAACACAAACACCCATATAGGAATGATTCAGATCAGAAATCTCCCTTCTCTCAGAGCCCATACTGATCCTTGGGGGGCAACAGCCCATAAGGAAAAGGGTGCTGTGACCATAACTATTTGCAATCACATGGAGAAATTACAAGATGAGGCAAAGACCCTGACTACAGCGTCCAGGCGGACTGGTCCGCTTGCACTTGGTCACCCCAACTGTGAAGGACAGGTGATATTTTAAACTGTCCTGTTGTCTTACAGAGAGCTGTACACCCACGAGGCAAAGAGTGTTCTCTGAAGGTAGGTTGTTTCCATTGAGTACAAAGGTGTTCTCAGCCTTCAGGTTTATGAGGACTGCCTGCACTCTGGGCTGCTGTGCCTCGTGGTGCATGCACCCTCTGTGCTGATGCCAGCGGCTCCTCCTGATCACACTTGACTCTCACCCTGCCAGATGCAGCAGGAGGAGCTGGAGCTACCAGATACCCTCGACATGCACATCTCTATAAACTTGCCATGAGTGCAGCTGCTACCCAGGCATATGGAAACTTGTTGGTCTGCAGCAAGAGCAGAATAAAACAACATGTGATGGCATGACTGATTAGGAAACAAACCAGCTTCTCCATAGCCTGAATTTATGAGGTTTTAGGAAAAGTGATACCTGTCCCATGGTTCTTCTCACTATCCCCAACAAGCTGGTTTTCTCTTTCTGGTCTCTGTTGTGCTCAAACAATCCAGAATGCTGAAGCTGCCTCACATAGGACAGTACTCACAGCCATGGGCTCAGAAGAGACCTGGGCCTGAGCTAGAGGATGGTTTGGGTGGTGGGTGGTTTAGCCAAGTCATAGCTGCTGGGGACCATGTTGACCCAGCACCAACTTGCAGCTTGACTCCCTGGTTTTATTGAGGCTTGCCTCATCACTATGTGCCCACTAGGTGTTTTCTGGACCTGATCCTGGTCCACAGATTGAATTCCAGGCTTGACTTCACACCTACTTCATCACTGTACTACTGATCTGGACTGGAGGTCAGTCCTGGCTGCCATTCATGTGTCAGATATGCTCCCTGGCTGCTCCATGCGAGCCCCTGCTGTTTCCATCCCTCATCCCAGAGGGAGCAGCTGGCCTGAACCCAGGCATATTTTATTTGCCAGTGTGAATTTACATATGCAGTGCCTGCACTGCCAGGCTGTCAGGCCCCAGCTCTGGTGCTCAGAGCAGTTCCTCAAGGAAGCATTCCTCAAGGAGGGACCCTTGGGCAGTCTCCTTGTCAGTGCCATCAAATCAGTTAGGAACACCAGTGTGTTCCAGGTTCTGTGCTAGCAGTAACTTGGGAAAAGTTTCAAAGCTGGTTTTGGTGTCTTGGGTTTGATTTGGGTTTAGTTTTCTTTGTTTTGTTTTGTTTTTTTTGACACAGAGGTTTTATGAGGACTTTTGTCAATCTGTTCTGATTTAAAAAAGGAGCTCATGATGTTTCTGATGGATCTGGCCAATGTCAAGGCTTGACATCCAGTCTTTCCCTAGCAGGCTGGTTTTGACTCTCAGTGCTGCAAGGGGCTGGTACACCTGCTGTAGTCTTGTCTTTTCACATTTGTGAAAATACTTCCATGGCATAAGCACAAGGAGGAGAGTGGGAAGAAACACTCTAGTATAGAGGCATCATCTAGAGCTTGCTGTGCATATGAGCATATGTTCTCAGCCACTGCCACTGTGTTTGACTAAAACTTTTAACAGGTGATTTTTATGCTCAATGTTTCTATTGCAGGTCTGTAAGAAGCATAAGTTTGTTTGCCCGAGAGCTGGGTAAAAAATAAACTTAAAATGCAAATGTTGGAATGAACAAGCAGTGCTAACTTACATAATCCTATCATGCATCATTTGCAGATCTGTCCATAGAAAGCTTTTCTTTGTATAATAGGCATCTGTTTCAAGAATGGTTCATGACAAGCCCACTGAGAATTCTTGGTAATTACACTAAAGGCTGCAGTATTAAACACATCCTAAAATACCAAGGAAGATTTTGTATCACTTAGGGTACTTTCTTCTATTAACTACTTTCATCATTCAAAAGTGAATTGTTTCTTTGATAAGTCTTCTGTTATCAGCTATTTGCAAAGTGATTGATTTTATCAGAGATCATAATTTGTGGATTTAAGCAGCCTAATGTTGTGAGATGAGTTATGAAAATTCTGAACTTAATATCTGGTGCCTGTAAGATGAACAATTGGCTTTACAGGGAATGGGAGGATAAGAAAAAAACAGTTTATTACAACATAAATGCAAGTTACAACTTTGAAATGCACAGCTACCCTTGCACTGAGAGTTAAGTTTCTGGCACCATAACAAACAGAACAAAAAGCATTTAAATTTAAGTCTCATCCATGTGCCTCTTGCTCGTCTTAGTCCCTCTCCCTTACATTCACATGCACACATGCACGTCTTTGCATCCTGTTTCCTCACTGCCGTGGCTGCCTAAGTCATTATTTCCACATGCAGCACGTTGAGGAGGTGCAAGCAGCCACTCAGCAGGAGGCAGCTCCCAAGGGAGCTCTGCTTCCTGAGAAAAAGAGACCACGTTTCACCACCATGGTATGCTAAGTGTTACATGACTCCACAGCCGAATCCTAAGAAATTGAACATGGCAGTCCCCCAAACACAACACTGTTTTGGGAAAATTACAGCTTGAGTGCAGTGGAAACGCCGATACTCCCCTATGGCAAATACTCTTGAAAAATTGAGAGGCTGAAAAGAGTTCTTGAAAGCATTTAACAGCTGCAGACAGACAGAGCATAATGGCTCTTTGATCTCGTGTATGATGGGAAGAGCACCACTGGGAGCTTAATGCCATCAATTTATGCAAATGTCATGGAAGGAGACTCCATGTAGTTAAATTGTTCCCTCTCAAATGCAACATTTATGAAAGCCATCATGTCTTCATTAACCTCCAGGTGGATACAATAGATTGTTATATAATAGAAATTAAATCTAAATGTTATCTTTGAGTTTGAAGAACTAGAAGTTGCTTTAATTAGAAAGAGAAGTGCCTGTGATGTGTATAAGCCTGTTTGCAAAAAGCTACTGTTGAGAAATGATGACTGTAACTAATAATGCAAACTCTATAATATCATAAGGAAAGCCCCATATAAAGTAGCAACTGAAAATGCACAAAGACAAACCACAGTCATTGTAAGAAAAAGAAAAATCTGGGATACAATTTCCATTTACTTTGTGCAATCTTATTGTGGCTGAGATCAGCAGAGATTTTGTACAAAATGGGCTCTGCAAATAAATTATTTTTGAAAACATTGTCATCAGTGTTTACAGACAATGCCTTTATATTAAAGAATAGGATTTCTCCTACCTGATCTTGAAAACAAAGTAAGAGCAGTAGTGACTTCTGACCCTGCTCAAAATTCAGGCTTTTGTGGGGTTTTTTTGTTGTTTTGTTTTTTTGTTGGTTTTTTTTTTTTTTTTCGGTTTGGTTTGGTTTTTTGCTTTTTTTTTTTTTTTTTTTTTTGAGGTTGTTTTTGGTTTGTTTTTTTTTTTGGTTTTGGGTTGGTTTTTTTTTTGGTTTTTGGTTTTTGGTTTTTGTTTTTTTTTTCCACAGAGACTCAAGAGACTTTTTCTTTTCTTTATGTAAATAAAAATGCATTTGCCTGGTTATAACTTTCTGGTCTTTCATGGGATGAGTGAGTTTTAAAACTCCATGGAAACAACAATGATCATCTGAAAAAACTGCATCTTTTAAACTTGCAGCAAATATTTTTATGGTATAGATAGAAAACATTTTTTTACTGCACAAAAATCAAGTTGGATCAATATGTAGAACCTCTAATGAAAATATGCATCCAGAAATCACAGAACCAAGCAGCGCATCTCTGTATTTATTGAAACAAATTCCAAGTCAGAAATAAAAATGGATGTTAGCTAGAGACAAAACACATAATAAAAAATTTGAAGATCAAAAATTTGCTCAAAATTGCTTGCTAGTAAAAATAACTAAATAATTTAAATCAATTTCTGTATAAAACCCCTTGGTTAAAAACAATTAATATCATAACATTTTTGATTCAGTCCTATGCAGCCAAAACCAAAGCCAATTAAAATATAAAAGTTAGGGGCCAACTCTTATCCTGGACACAAAATTACTGGATTTTTTTCTCTTGCTGTTATTGTTACAAGGTACTGATTATGACTTAAATTTAAAAAAGTAAAGTGGATATCATTGGTATGTAAGATTTCTACTTTAAGCATAAGGATTTCACAGCTATAGATGATAACTCACTGTTAGCTCCAGTATGGATTGATCCTGCACTGTTAATGATGAGCAGCAGCAATTTTGAATGCAGGAATTCAACTGGGATCCACCTGTTAGAGGAACAGCAGAGCTTTAGGTCACATTGCAGTTAACTGATATTACCTCTCAGAAATAAAGTGAGAGTAGATTGGTCATGCTGCTCCCAGTGGAAAGTCTATGGGTTTTATTTATTTGCTCACTTATTTTTGCAGTAGCAGTAGTAGCAATTGCAGTAAATATCATACTTTAGCAGATGTAACAACGAGGGGCTGCAGTAGGAGACAAAGATTTGTAAACTCACCCCCACTCTGGTGGGTTAATGACATACAAAGCCTTATTCCTGTGTGATTTATGACACGTATGTCAGTGGAGCCCCCAACACTAGAAGTAACTAGCATTGCACACAAGCCATTCTGCAGGAGCCCCAACTCCTCCACTATGTTTCCCTCCTAGCTTTGGATTATGGGATGTGCCCACTGGCCACGCTCATCCTGTTAGACTGTTACTGCAGGAACGGTGATGTGCTGCACTGATTTCTTTCTTCCTTGTGTGCCAGAGCACATCAGAACACAGTAAAATCCTTTCTTGGCTCTCCTTCAGAAACCTTTCCTAAAAAGGAAAGAAAAATAAATCTCTCCTCTGCCCAACTTCAATTTTTTTACAAAGCTTATAGAGTCTGGTGTAATTTTGCTAGCCCTACTGTTCTGATAAATTTGGTTGCAATTACACAGTAAGTTCAAAAGCTATTGAGAAAGTATTAGTGAGACATAAATATGCCATCTCCATCATATAACTGAAATTTTATCTGCCAAATCAAATGCACTGGGAAAAAATAACCTATATTAGGAAAAAGATCATTAAATCAGTGTTAAAAAATTTGTAGCAGAAAACATAATTGATTAATCAATTTTAGCAAGATTTAAAAAAAGAGATGAAAGATCAAGTAGGCTTCTCATAAAATAAGTAACAGGTAGCACACCTTTTTCTACTTAGTATCCATTATTAAAAATGTTTGTAAAAAGCATATAGTTGCTTTTGCAAGAATATTCACTTAGGAATATTTTTTTAAATTTTCTCAAACCAAAGGATTGATCTATTACAGAAAGACCTGAGATGATTCCCTTTTTACAAAACGCTGACAAGCACAGTATGTTTGCTAAGGTAGTGCCTAATAAAAATTCAGTTGGAGAGCCAACCCTGGTAACGCTGGCACACTGTTACAGCAGATGTTTCTTACTCTAACATAGCTGAAATGGCTCTTAACTATACCCTAGAAATGAAGAGCACAAGGGGCAAAACTTGTCAAGAATATGGTATTGTGATTCATAAGAATTGGACATCATAGAAAGGCTTCTGAGAAAATGGAATTGTCTCCTTAGCTCAGGAAAGTCTTTTGTCATGGACTGACTTTGTTCTCATGCTCTTTGATGAGAAAACCTTTTCATAGTGTTTTTAGGAGTTTTCCCTGCATCTTCTTTTAAATACTTCATGTTATTTCACAAATCAAGATTGTATACTTCATGTTCTGTTCTCAAAATCATACAACTTGGTACCATTTTTTTGCCCTGAACCCTGCTCCAACAATGGGTTGAAATATTTAACGAGACACAGATCAAGGTTCAGATTTTTCCTGGGGAGTGATCCTGCACTATCACTTCTGAGACTTGAGCTAATAGTTCTGTCTACTGCCTCCCTTTTTCAGAAGGACACACCCTACAACTTTGAGCAACAGGTAGGTCTGATCAGGAATTCTTGGCATCCTTGTCAGGGCACATGAAGTCAGCTACTGCATTTTTATACTGCTTAGCACAATGGAGCTCTGTTCTTGGATGTCCCTGGGATGCCATGCTGATAGAAATTGTAATATCCTTTCCTGCTCTCTGACCATCTGAATTTCTCTGAGAAATTCTGAATACTCATGGCATTACAGACAGAAAAGCCAAAACTTTCTTTGAGTTTTATTTCTTGACATGCTTCTCAAAATTAAGTTACTGCCTTAAATGTCATGGGCCATGTCTACAAGTCATGCATTATACTGATTTTCACAGGGGTTTTTTGCAGTACCACCTAGAAAGGAAGTATAGGGAAGATTCATTATAGCTTGCACTCTGCTTTCAGTCTTTCAGTAAAGGGAGGAGCAGTCATATGAGTAACTGCTGGTAAATATTATCCTACCTTTCTCACATTGAAATATTTTTCACCTACGACCTGAACAAGATGTATCAAATTACTGAATTATAAATAATCACTTTCCACTCATCACTCAAAGTGTTTCTTCCTCTATTAGTCATTTTCTTTCCTTATAAAATGTATAATTAACTACTCAAGATGAAATGCAGAGGCCATTCCAAGTTCTGAGCAATGGCAAGTTCTCAGCTTTATGTGAACTTAGTGTGCTGCCAAAACTCAGTAGGATTTTCTCTGTTTTTCTTTTTAATTTTCCTAAACTGAAATGCAAACAGTTGTAATACTGAATAGTCAATGAAAATGGGTTTATTTTTGATTTGCAGAAGCCGTATGTCAATCCCTTGAAATGACTAGATTTTTACATGGATTGCTGTCTCTAACAGAGCTGACTACAAGCTGTGGGCTCAAAACACCATTTTAGAACATGAAGAGATAATTCTTTCTATGTTGGGTAAATACCACAGGAGAAACAGAAGTGTTCAAGTTTTTGCTGTGTTTTATGAGTATGCTGTAAGTTGATAATTCCTAACTTGAATAGAAATCCCTTTCTCATGTTCTTTCAAACAAAGGAACTGTAGAATCATAGGAATGTGACTGCAGTGGACATAAGGAAAGGTTGGATGGGGTTGGGCTAATGTGTATCTACAAAGAAGAGGAAAAGAAGTAAGAAAACACCACTGGGCTAAGACATCTCAGATCCAACTCAGATCTCAAATCTAATTTTTTACAAAAAAAAAGAAGTACCTTGGGAAAGAAAAAACATTAGTAAGTAGTTTTTGTTTCCTATAACCACAGCAGAATTCACAACTCTATTTATCCCCATGAATGAAGAATTCAGATTCCAACACCTGGTTAAAAGGATTCATAATGCCCACTACCCTGGGAGGATGTGGACATCTTTAATTGTAAAAGCACCTGACAGGTAGAATTGCACTGGCAGAGATAAAGCTCAAGAGATTACAGGCAGAAAATAACTTGTAAATATGATACTTGGATTCTTCAGCCCTGCCATATTCATCAGAGTCCTGCCATGGCTTCTGTTGATGCTCTCAGAGCACTGAAACAGCCAAGTGCTACTGGTGGTTTGTGACACAAGTCCCAGGGTCTTATCTTCCAGTTCCCATGAGGTCTGTTGTTTTCCAATGCTTTCTCATTGTGTAAGCTCACTGAACTTTTCCATTTCTGAAGTATCATACATGCATGCAAGTGCAGCTGTGACATTTACATCTACTATGTGGGAATTTTTAATTCTTTAACAAATATCTAGGGCTAACAGTATTATATCTAAAATTTCTATCTCCTGTCAGTAGTTGAACTGATTAATCAGATAGACTGGAAAAGTGTAAAAAATCAGTGGAAGAAAGTGTGACAATCTAAAATCAAACATATTAGAAAACAATAATGATCAGTTACCATATGTAAATGTTGCAATCAGGGCTTTTTTATGTTCACTTGAATCACCTGGTGTGTCCAAGTTTTGAATCTGAATCCAATATGTCTCATAATCAAAGGCAAATACTGTTTCTCAAATAACAAATAGAAGGTATAAGGTATACTACATAAGTAGTGTAAAAAAGATGCACTGCCAGTTCTGACCCTCAGTTTCTCTTCCCCAAAATCTGTTACTGGCTCCAAAGACACTAATGCTTAGCTCCCAATGCACCCCTCCACCACCTGCTGTAAAGCTCTGTAGCACATCAGCCTTTCAACTTCATGTACTCGACCTCATCTCTGCTGAGCACATCATCAATGGCATTGAGTGGGATCACAGATATTGCACCTGCCTAATGAGAACTCTGGATTTAAATTCTTCTTCCTACATCTGATGTGCTACCATGGTTCAGGCCTTTGATGAAACAAAATAATGACCATCTATAACCACTAATTACATGCAGACATAAAAAGAAATAGTTTTTGCAGCAGTTCTTAATTTTGTTTAGTGTTTTGGAATCTCCAAGGGATCTGACTTCTTCCTTTCAGGCTCACTCACAAGAGAATGACCCTGGAAGTTAAAACAGCTAGTCAGTATCTTTTCCATTCTCTGCAGTGAGGTCTAAAAGTAATCTGGTACTGCTCTAAATATATTATCTTGCCTTTCTCTTATTTACACTCTCCAGGGTAAAGAAGCATCCAGTATATTGGGACAATTAGACATGCTTCATGCTCCCTTCCAAAGATACTCCTTTCCAGAATATGGACAGGAGAGGAAAGATTTACAGAGAAAACAAGCAAACAAACAAAACCCAAAAAGTATTACACAAAGCACCAGGAGTATTCTGTCAGGTAAGTGCCAGCATGGTACAGAACCAAACAGTGCCACAGGCTGTGCAAGGCACCCAGCTCCTGTCATTTACACTCAGAGAGATATCCTGAAATGCACATTACAAGAAATATTGCTGTGAATAACTGCCCACTTTTCCAGTAGTCTGAAAGACAGACAATAGCTGTGTTTTCATGAATATTTATTCTTGCTTATATTAGGCAAGAATGGCCTGGAATCTGTGGTGATGCAAAACTGTGGGATGTCTGGAGACAGTAGATCCCCCTAAAACACAGGAAAAGGGAACTAGGCACAAGAAGAGCATTGACATTCATGGTTTGCCTCCTATCTTGTACAATGGCTTTCTCTCAGTTAACACAAAACAGATTAGTGTCTCAGGAGGTGATAGAGGAATTGAACTTTCTTTTAGGAGCAGAAATAAATGGCCTAAGATAGGGAGAGGAAGGAAGCACATAATCTGGCATTACTTGTGGAACTGCTACACTGGGGAAGCACCCACTGCTTTCATTTCCCTTACCATCCAGGCCTCCTAATGAACTACAGCTTAATGAGTATCTGGGGCTCTGCACACATCCAATTGTTTTAAATTACACCTTCACTTTTAGCCAAAAGGAGAAATTAACAAGTTTAATTAAAGCAAGATTGCAGTTCATGCCTTGCATTTATTTATTTTCAAAGAAAGCATTAGGCATTATGTATATATATATATATTNTTGACTTTTCCCTTTTGCACTTTGACAGGAATCTTTCAAATGAAATTATCAAAATTTTCTGCTCCCCTGATTTATTGAAAAGTAGTACAATTTCTAGCTGAAGATCTAGCTAGTCTCCAAAATTGAAGCTAAATGACTAGTAGCACTTATTTAGCATTGACCTGTTTTCCTGCCAGAAATAAATGTTTGTAACTTTCAGATTTGTTAGTTTGATTCCAAAACAACTTGAGAAGGCAGTAAACTCCTTTTGTAAACTAGAATTGGTATGGAAAAATTCATTACTGCTAATATTATCTAAACCATACACTATTAAAGTCCTATGAAACCATTCTGAGACACCATCTTTGACAAGAGACCGCCTACATGCCACTCAGACGATGTAGATTGACTGAAAACTGTGTTGTCAGTACATTTATCCTTACATAATCTGTTCACAAGACTATTTGTTTACCCAACAAAAACTACAACTATTTCTAAGAAATCCAAACAAATTCAAAGGGAATACCAAAGCCATAAATAAAAGACAGAAGCAATGAAATGCTTCAGGTCTCGTGATTAATATGTTGTCTGTCTTCGGAATGTTTTTTTATTAACTACTTAAAGATATTTATTGCAAATCTTGCTAACTAAATTTCAGCATTCATCATTTCAAAGTAGCTACTTGGTCATACTGATCATTCCAGGTCCACAGTGTACCATTTATCCCTAAGACTTCTTACAAAGCAGTAGACAGAAGAAATTATTGTGGGAATTGAAAATAGCTAGTTCTGACTAAAAAGTAAGCCAAAGTGAGCAGTCACTCTAACAGATGATCCCTCAGGGTAGACACTGCAAGAAAAGTATTATGTAGTAAGAAATATGTTCTGAAGTGTCATATACATGCATGTCTTGCTGTTATGGCTAACTTTTCTGAACTAAAATAAACCTCTGTTGCTGAAGACTTCCTCTATTCATTGTTTCCTGACATGAATGCAACAGGAGTCTCTTCCTGCTTCTCTGTAAGGGAAGAGATAAGAGGAGCAGCATCATACCAAAACCAGTTTGAATGAACATTTATAAAATCATCCCTCTTTAGTATACTTCGAAAGATTACACAATTTCAGTCTTTTTTTTCTAGAATTATTTTTTTTCCTACACATTAATGAGTGACAAATTCAGGTGACCATATTACAGTTTTGAGGGGGGGGAGGGAGGCCAATGTCACACAACATTCCTAATGTGTAAGGTCTAAGATGTGTCTAAGATATCCAAGGAGTTTGAGTGTTTCTAGTTTATGCATTATATACATCCATAATTTAAGGCAAAAGAGAAAAGAGTATCATACAAAGATCTAACAGTATAAAAGCTGGCCTCTTCAAGTAATCAACTGAAATACAGGTTATCTGAATTTTGCAAATAATAAACAATATGTGAACAAAAGCAGCCAATAGGACCAAGAGACCAACAATATATGCTCAGATTATGCAGTCACCACATTCTTATGATATTTTCTTTAAATTATGGATCATCTACTTAAAAAGAAACAATTGTCGGGCAAATATTTTCCTAATGAATAAAATAACATATGCCTTTATTTTTTCTATACCAGGAACTCAGTTTTAACACAGATGATACAGAATTGCATATTTATTGACAAAAACACTTTGCTGAGAAAGTCTCCCAGTACTTGTACCAGCAATTGCTGTTTGAGTGGCAGGGCTGGCTCACTGTAGCACACATGTAATCAAACACAAACATCTAGCATAACAGGAGTGGCTTAATTAAATAGGACACAGTTCTGTTTCATTTATCTCCTGAGAGCTGTTTTAATAAAACACCAATGTCTGCATTACTGTCTGTCCCAGACATCCTGTCTTCAAAGTGAGGTTGCTATAAAGACTGTTTGTAACAGCACATCTTCACTTGCCAGACCAGCATAGCACCAACAACAGCTCTTACGTAATACAGAGCTTCAAGGCCTTCTGAAATTGTTCAGTTAATCTCTGACATACCTTATTCTGCCTTTTGGGCTTGAAAAACTTCTTGTTCTAAGTATTACTGAGAGATGAAAAAGTAATTTCTTATAACACGACCATGTCCTGCTGTTTACGTGTCTTAAATTGATGTTTCTTCCCAGGAAAAAGTGCAGAATAAATGTTCTTTTTCCTCACCAATTGAACATAGGAAACATGTCAGTAAATCCTTTCCATTATGAGTCTAACTGGGGTGGATGTATACCAGCACCCTTAGCATTTCAATATCTGGCAATCATTGACTCCTACCAGCTCTAGCACCTGCACTTTTCTTCTCAAACACAGTATTATATAAGTAATTTCGAAGTCTTATCTGTCCGTTTCTTTTTTTTTTTTTTGTTTAATTCGCAGTTCTTGAGTATTATGTCAGTGGCTAATAGCATGTTAATCTGTGCTCTTCCATGGCAACCATGCTAAATATGGATCTGTGTCTGACTGCATTCTTTTTCAGTATGCATTTTATTAGTCTGAGTATTTGCTTTCTGTCAGCCTATGACACTGGGTTATAAGAACTAGCAGTTACATATCTAAATCCACATTTCTTTGTAAACTACCTCAATCATGCCCACATCTCTCAACAAATAAACCCCTGTGAATATAGCATGACTGAAAAAACCAAAAACTGAAACACATTATCTACCGCTTATCTAATAGAAGGAAAATAATTCAAATAAATGAATCATTTAGTGAATTCAAACCTGTTTATACATATTTACTTTATTTACTCACAGTTTGGTGTGTATGTATAAAGGATAAAGTTCCCTCAACACTTCTGGTTTTAGGGGTGAGTACATTACTGAAAAAAGGAACATGGCATGCAGAGAGACCACAAAAGCTTGCAACCTCCCTTCACCACCAGCCAAGGATGCTTAGTGCTGTACATTAACTGGTGTGCAGGGAAGGCCAGATTTTCTAAAAATTAAAGGGTTGTGACCTCGAAGCTGTTCAGCAAAACACTCCAGTGAACCTTTGTTTTCTTCTGGCCTGCATAGGGGTCTGTTTGGAAGGCTCTTCTGGAAAACTGTCCTGTAGAGAAGAGAGTTCCAGGAGAGCTGGTGATTTCCAGGGATCATCTCCTACAGGACCAAGAAAGATCAATCTTGATGAGTAAGAAATCAGGTAAGGGTGGCAGGAGGTCTTCATAGATACCTGAGTAACCTTTAAAAATCCCAACTTGAAAAGCAGATACACAAGAAATCGAAGAAGGATCACATCACACAAAAAGAATACAAAACCACTGTCCAGTTGTGCAGAGATGGTGTTACAAAACACCCAGCAGGAGCTGAATCTGTTAAAGGGCATGAAAGGCAACAGGAAAGGCTTCTACAGACAGATAAGCAGTAGAGTAAGACAAGGGAAAACAGACCTAGAGCTGACATGGGTGGGACACCCGCTGACAAAGAACATGGAATAGGCTGAGGTATGCAATGTTTCCTTTGGCTTGGTCTTCACCAGTTAGACAGCCTTCAGTATCCAAATTTCCTGAGACAAGTGAGAAAATCAGGAACAAAGACCACTTGTGAAGTTTTAGGGAGTGCTTAAACAAATAGCACATCCTTAAGTCCATTGAGCCTGATGGGATGCACACACAAATCCCATGAGAACTGGCAGATGTCACTGTCAGGCCACTTTTCATAATCTTTGAAAAGTTGTGGCAACTGGAAGAGATTCCTGAAGACTGGAAAAAGCCAAATGTTTCTTCAGAAAGGGCAACTAGGGGGACTCAGATCTGTAGGCTGGCCAGTCTCAGCTCAATCCCTGTCTAGGAGCACGATGGAAGCAAATCTTCCCTGCTTTCCAGTTTGTTCTTAGAGATCAGATTATAGCCCATTATAACCCATTCAATGCTAGATTGTGCCTGCAACATGCATTTATTTTCTACCCAGTTTTAAACAGCAGCATTGGTTTCTAATTGGATTCATACAGACTTAGTTAAAGACATGAAACTTTCTCATATGCATTGAGTTATATGTTCAAACCAATATATTTTTATATATATATATATATATATATATATATGTATTTGGAGGTACTTGAAGTAAGTGTAATTTGATCAAATCTTAATAAACAATAAATAAAGAAGAATAATCATGCCTGTTCTTTTCCATTTTCTCAAAGGCCATCTTGTTCAACACAGAAGCATTTCAGTGGAGGTTTCAAAATACAATAATAAATACCTTAGGATGAATTTTACTTTCATTAGTGCTCACTTGTCATTAGTGCTCAAAAGTCCTAAATCTCTACATTTGCTCCTAATTCTTTAGAAGAGAACTATATCTCTCCATGGAAGTACCTGTGGAGAGCTAAATTTCATAGTTTGCTCTGACTGGGAATTTGAACCTTTGCAAGTTTTCATGCATGTCTGTGGAGAAACATTGCTCAACAGCATTTGGAAGACACCAGGTTAAGTAATAAAACTGATTAAAAATTTTCAAGAATAATCTGTCCCATGGACACTCTCCTCACCAGTAAAGGCAGACATGTTGGTGGTGATCTCAGCTGCGCAGTGATCTATGTATACATGCCCTGTTTTAATTTCTTTCATTCCCTTTTGTCTTTATTAAGGGTTTCTCTGTTCTCTGGGAGACATTTTTAAACTACTTAATTGTCCTGTACCTCTGAACCCGCAGTAAGGATATCCTTCTGACAGTAGCATAGACCTTGGTGCTTGCCCAGTCCAATAACAACAGCTCTTTTCTTTCTTTATGCACTACAATATATCTCTTTAAATGTGTTATTCACCATTGTACATATTTCACACGCTCCTTTAGGAGGAATGTGCGTATTTCACCTTCTATTGTTTTAATCTTTAAATATACCAATAACTCAAGCTGTTGTATTTATACACTCAGTACGATTTTCATAGTTTGAAAACTTTATTTTTTTTATTTTAGGAATTAATTCCAAGTCTTGCAGCAATCCTCCCCTCTCTAAATTCGTCTACAGTGCCAGATGCCAAGAAAAACAAGAACAGGAGAAACTAAGCCTCTCTGGGAGAGATTGTCTATAGAAAGGTGTGGATATCTACTTGACAGTGGACCTCCATGGGCTGCAGGGGCACGGCTGCCTCACTGTGGCATTCACCACAGGCTGCAGGGGAGTCTCTGCTCTGGCACCTGGAGCACCTCCTCCTTTTCCTCCATCCGCAGTGACTTTGCTGTTTCTCTCAAATATTTTCACTTCTTTCTCTCATCTGCTGTTGTGCAGTGTCTTTTTACCCCCCTCTTTGAAACATTATCACAAAGATGTTCCCTGCATCACCAACAGGATCAGCTTTGGACAGCTGGCTGCATTTGGCTCTGTCCAATGTGGGAGCAGCTTCTGACATCTTCTCACAGATGCCACCTTTGCAGCTCCCTCACCATCAAAACCTTGTCACATAAACCCAATGCATTGTGGCCAATCCAGCACCTGAATGTCTAGTCACTTCAGATCTCAGCTAGGGTATGCCCTGTTAATTCACAAACAGACGGTCCTACCTTGAAAGGATTTGTGCCTGGTCAGATCCAAGTCATAATATTGTCTTCCACAAGCCTTGGTGAGTACTCCTTGGTTTTGCCAAACCATCATACTCATATCATTAGTGTTTTCTACTAAGTTAACTAAAACTTTGTAAACTTAGTCAGTGTTACATGACAGTCAAAAATAAAGCTGCCCTCTTTCAGCTGGCCTGGCATAATCTGTTGAACATCTCTTAAAATTTCCAATAAAATCAGTGCTGATGTTTAAGTCTCAGTATGCCATGATTCATATAAATTACTCCTCCTTTGTTCTTAAAAAAAGTTTCTGTATCTATTTTCACAGTTCACAAACATTCATACACACACAAATATACACACATATATATTTTTCTATAACCAGATTATGCTTCAATAGGAGAAAAGGTTTTACTCAAGAGAATTATAATATATATATACTTCTATATATATATATGCTAAATTAGTTCTTGCTTAGCCTTAAGCTCTTTAGAAATTGAACATGTTTTAAAATAAGAGTGAAGTATATGGTTAAAATATTAAATAAGTGTGTGAATTAACTCAAACATCCCTCAAACAATTCTAACTCAGTCAATTATCTTCTATTGCAACTTCTGTTTCAGTTCCATCTTTTTATGCCTGAGTGAATGATTATGGAAAAGGTAAAGAAGTGTTTTAAAGTTAATTGTAAGCACATCTTAAAGGCTTAAGATAGAATTAAAACTGTAAGGTACAAAAGGGAGGCTGACATAATATTGCAAAGGCAAATTTATTTCCGTGTTTCTTAAATTTTAAGAGCATCCCTTTGCAACTTAATGATGATGTATGAACAGAGCTGAATATAGGTGGACAAACTATAAGGTTAAGATGACCTTTTGATGCAGTTAGACATGAAAGACATACTTGTTCCAGCATTCAAACTGTTTTAATTCTCTGACCAGCTTAAATTGAAATTGGAAGTGACAATAGGGACATGTTTTGTGTTTAAAGAACAAAGGCAATGTTAACTTTTAGAACAGAGAACAAGGTACTGACTACACTAACTGCGTCTTTAAAGATGCCAGACAATTCTAGGAAGTTTATCAAAAGTATCCATTTTTAAAGAACAATAATATATAGAACATCAAAGAAAAAAATCTTGCCAAGATTTTAATTAATTTCTGGAAATAATGAAACCAGCATTTAATTCAGATATTTTTAATTTGCCTGTTGGTCTGCTATTATGCCTAACAAATATATTCACATATATACACTTGGCTGTTTAACTGCTTCTGCATGAGTAATGTAGCCATGGAATATCTGCATGCATTTTCAAAACAAAAGTCCTTTCACCTCGATTATTTGGATTAATTTTCACATGAGAGCTATACTTGTTTCTCAGTAGTCCCATAAGTAGAAATTTGCTCTTTAAAGAGAAATCATTAGAAATGCTTCAATTTCTGCAATTAGTCTATTCTCCATTCTCTAAAAGTATGTCCTTTCCTGTTGACAGTAATGGGATCATGCTAACACAGTTTCTAGACAACTTTGTGAAAGAATATTAGTGTTATATTTGATGTAATAAAAGAATGATGAATCATAGAATGGTCTCTGTGACTTGATGACTTGACAGGTTACAAGCATGGCAGCTGCACTTGTAGTTGTGTTTTCTTTCTTAGCACAGAACATTGAGGGAAAAATTACTTTTGAAGTGAAGTTTAGACAACTTTTGACTCTAAAACTCAAATGGAGACACTGAACAATAATGTTTAGCCACCAAATTTTGCCTCATTCAGGTGAACTGCAGGCTTTGATCACTTCTCAAATGATACCTGTCTGATACACTTTAGACTAGAAGATTTAATTGCTTTGATGTATCTCACCTGCACATTGCTTCTCATGTTCAAAACATATCAGATCTGCTATCTACTTCTCATACCAGCTTCCCGTTTAAAAACCCAAACTTCGGTAACACAGAGAGGTTCACAATTCCTAGAATGGATTGGATTGAAAAAGACCTTAATACAACCTATTTCCAACCCCTCTGCCATGGGCAGGGACACCTTCCACTAGACCAGGTTTCTCAAAGCCCCACCCACCTGGCCTTGAACACTGCGAAGGATGGCGCATCCATGGCTTCTCCAGACTGCAGAACCCCAACTCTCTCTGCCTCTCTTCCTAGGAGATGTGCTCCAGCCCTCTGATCATCTTCATGGCCCTCCTCTGCATTGCTCAAACAGATCCATGTCCTCCTTATGCTGCAGGCCCGGGACCTGCACACGCTATTCCAGGCAGGGACTCATAACAGCAGAGAAGAAAGGGAGGATTACCTGCCTTGACCTACTGATCACCAATACTAGTTCTACCACTTACCACTAACACTGTTATAAAAACCTGCCTGTCATATTAAGTTTTGCTTTGTTTGTTTTTTTCTGAGTGAAACAGAGCCTTAATTTTGTCTAAAGACTGACCCAGTAACCAAATTATAAACCAGTACAACAAATAACTACAGGTCAATACAAGTACTGTCATTTGTTTAATTAAATATTAATTTAATTTAATTAAGGTTTTCTAAGAAGAGGATCAAATTGTAATTCTTAGGCAAAGATCATTTAAAAATCAAATATTTTGAAGGAGAAAAGATAAAGCTTTCATTATCAGGGCTAATGCACTCTGCCTTTGACTCAGTCATGGCTGTGCATCTTCATCCATCTAATCCTCTAAAATCTTTCACAGGAACACCTACATGAAAAACAGTGATGAATCTCTAAGCTTACAAATTCTCCCTTTCATAGAATCATATTGCTTTTGGTCTTCAATAACTCTTAAGTCTTGTTTTTTTAAAACAACGTCTTAATCTTTCTTTTCCTGGAAAACACACAAACAAACAAAAGAACTGTCATGTGTATTCATGCAGAAACATTTGTTATTATAAAGGACAGTGCATGTTTTGTTAAAAAGCTTAATAAAGACCTTTGAGTGCAAGAGATAAGAATTTAGCAGTGTGAAAAACAGTAATTAACGCCCTTCCTTAAAAAATTTACCAGTAATAAGTAAAGTAGGTGTGGGTTTTTAAAGGATTTTCAAATTATTTTGAAAATTAGTGAAAATCCTGAAAATAATTTTTTGTCACATCTCTTCCATCTTATTTCCATTTCTTCTGTTCTCATAATACTCATTAAGCCAGCACTTGAATGTGAAAAGGTGATTTAAAGTCTTGTGCTTCCTCTCATCTGCACAGCTACCTATGATTTTTCTTTTGTCAGGGTGCAGCTTTTCTGAAAAAGTCATATATCTTCTCTGTCTTCAGGAGAATGGAGCCTGTGTGATAAGCAGTCCTAGCATTTTAAATGAATTGAGAACATTGTTCAGAAAAACATATATTTCATTTTAAAAAAGTATTATTAATTTTGAGCAAAGAATTTTTTAACAAGATCATCAGATACAATTTTGATTAAATCCATTATATTTCACATGATTACTTCTTTTTCCAGCACATCAAGTCATCAATGTTTACAGAGAGGAGCAGCAGGCAAGAATAAGGTAAAATACATAGAAAATAAAAAGACAAATAAAATGCAGAACCCTAAAATAAGAAATTGTGTTGCTGTATTTAATAAAGTACAGTGTTGAAGACCAGAAATATAAGCCCCATTTTTATTTCAAAGCTTGGGAAAGCAAAATTTATCCTTCATTCTCTAAAAATAAGAAACGATCATCAACTACATAATTAACACGTAATGCAAAGCAGTCTCAGCTCTGTTGTCAATCTGCTCATCTCGGGAAGGTCGCTGTGTGCAAGCCCACTACAGTCTGCTGTAAGAATTTAGTCTCAACATACTGGAAGTACTGAAGTTCCCACATTCTCTTAGTGAACAAAATTATAAATCTGAAGTATTGTTCGTTATGCAGCCGCAGTGCCAGCCTTTGGCCCAGCTTATGCTGAGTTAGTGAGGGTTTTTATGCACCTTCTGAAATGGAGGAAGCAGCTCTCATTAGAACTATAGAGCAGATTACTCCTTTTTTTTTTTTTAAATTCAGGCCTACTTAATCATTTGGTAAAATAAGCAAAAAGAATCACCTTTATAAGAATCAGATAAATTTCTGATTCCTTTACAATATAAATCTCAGAGGAATTACATGGTTTTGTAATACCGCTTTTCCTTAAAATTTCCTAGAACCTCTCTTATCTTCGTAATCTTAACACCATTTGGTAATAATGTGCTGCATGGACAGATTCCTTATTGGCAGGTGATTGTGAAAGGTGATTTCTAACCCCTTTCTACTGATTGCTTACTTCAGAAATACTGAAGCATTCCCTAGAAGCAAGGTATGATCTAATTTATGGTAAATGAATGCACTGACCAGCTGAATCACCATGATTCAACTAATACTTTCACACAAGACAAGCAATGCAAGAAAGATAGACATTCTTTTCCTATTCCATCTATTCCTTCACTTTGCAGGCCCTAGTGTTTTAAATCTCCCAGGACTGAAATTTAGGTTTGTAGGTGAAAGGGGAAAAGGCCATGACAGGTTAAAATCTAGCTGGAGTGAGGATATCCACATGTTGGCCATAGCACTAGAGCAGAGCAAGCCATCAAAAGAACCTAGCTCTGTACTGGCTCTAAGACTGGAGGAAATTAGATATTTGCTCTTCTTTATCCCTTGCACACAGACAAACTCCTTGGAACATGACCTCAAAGTGAAGATCTTGAATTACTATCTGTACAATATCTAATACTGCTTGGTACTCGACTGAGAATTTTTGTTTGCATCCTTCATAGCAGATGAGTGTGGAACACTGAATTCGTCAACTTATTTCAACTTTTTTTATTTTGAACATTATCTTCTGATATCAGAAAATTATGCCTGCTGGACTCACATCATTAATTTAGATTTTACAGAGAAACTACTTTGTTTCCCTAGAAAAATAATCATCTTGCAAAAAATACTTGTCATGGTTAAAAGCACAATGAAACGCTGCCAGGAAAATCAGGCAATTTAGATTTCTAGGAAGACTAGATATACAGTACATGGCATTGAGAAAGTTGTCTAAACTCTACCTGCACTTTTTAGATCAGTAAAACAGATTTGACATACATACAAACCACAAAAAGTAAGTGGATGAGATGCATAATTACTGCTATTGGTATTAACTGAAGGGTTTTCTGTCAGAACTTCTGATCCATATTTCAGTCAGAGCACAAACTCTGTTAAGAGAACATTAGGAAATGCTTTGTAATAAATGTAAATACTATATTCTGATGCTGTTTAGCATCAATATAAATTACACAGTTTGATTTAATGGGCTGTACAGGAAGGTCACCTTATCCCAAAAGTCTACCAAACTCACTGTCCATTTGAAGTAGAAATTATTAGCTTCAGTCAATAATAATCAATAGGCCTAATATATGTTGCAAAAGTTTAAAAACTGCACAGAAGTAAAACTGTACAGAACACAGAGAACAGAGTAGAAATCCAGATGGATGACTTCTGATGTTTGGTATACTTTGTTTTTTCAGCGCCCAAAACCCAAATACCTTAAAATAAACAAAAGTTCAAAGATATTGAAAAGTATTTCTGGAAATTAAAACAGAACAGGACATTTAAGACAGAAGCAGAATTAAATTAAACATACCAGGTGCAGAATTGGTAGAAAAAACAAGATCTGAAAACAAAATTGTGTATTTGCTCAACTAAGACATAGGATTCTCACCAAAAAAAAATTAAATTAAATTATAGTTAGTTAAAAGAAAGGTTGCTCTATCCAGAAGCTGAGATAAGAACAGCCAAAGAAATGGACATTTTTCAAATTCATATAACAAACTCTTTTGAAGAATGAAACTGAAGTTGTATAATTTCTGGATTTCTACTGAAAGAGGGTAGAAATACATGGCCTAAAGTGACTCAAAAGATAAATATTTTGCAAAAAAGAAAAGAGTTTCATCCGCAAAACTTGGGATTTCACATCTGTTTGGAGATGAATCAAAACAAATCCTGTCACGCTCTGAGTGTTTGCTGTAAAAGTGCAGCATAAGCCAAGTTCTCTCTTGCAAGTATCATCACTCTGTGCTACATATGGCTGCAGCTTTCTCTCAGGTCTGCCTCATCAGGCACTTATCAGAAAGTGCTGTAGAAAGAGACATTTTTCTGACAAGCACCAGGTAATTTTGTCCCCCAAAATTAGTACTAATATATAGCCTACAGGGAAAGAAAAAGCAGACCATCCAAATATTTCCTGCAAATAGTTTGGGAGTTGGAACTACTGGGAGCAGGTCAGGGAGTTTTCACTTCACACCTACACCAATTTAAGAGATGCAGCACAAAGACAAGTAAGCTGCACACACCTCTTAAAAATAGCTACCTTACTAATAAAAATAATTTTAAAAAGCAAACAGTCTACATAAATGCAATAAAATTGGAACATAGAAAAAAACTTCCCAAATTCTTAGTTATCACTTCTATATTATTTTCTGATTTTCCCGTTCACAGAGATCTTCCAACAGACGTTACAGTTTCAGGATGTTAGAACAAGAATTAATCCGATCTCCTACAAAAAAGAGAAGAACAAAGTTTATTTCTCCATAACCAGGTCTTACCTAAGTGCAGCAATTAAAAGGTTGGAGCACTAAAAGCTAATTTCAGTCTTCTTTAACAATTATTGATAGAAAAATTAAAATTAGTGTCTCTGTAACAGCATTAAGCTGAACATTGTGTCACTAATAAGTAAGCCTCAGTATGTTTAGTATGTTCCAGATGCTCCATTAAACTAAATGTTGATTTTTGGTACTGTACCATGGCTTCTTTCTTCCTTTCTTTTGTTTTGCTACTGCTTATAGCCTGCTAATGTAGACTGATCTCAGTGCTGAAAGAGCACGAGAAAAAAATGTGCAGTAGAGAAAATTGGAAATCAGGAAGCAAAACCAGATTAATTATTCATCTTTCTCCAAGATCTCATCAAAGATGGAAGAGGTTTCTCAACTTAGTTGTACACAAATAACAGCCTTCAATGTTTTTCAGTTGTCAAAACTGTAGTCAGAATAAGCTTTAGAACATTCTTGACTTCAGTTTTCCTAATACTCTACTTCACTGCTTCTTTTTTGGTTTGCTTGTTTGGTTGGGTTTTTTGTTGTTATTTTTTTTGTTTGTTTTGTTTTGTTTTGCACTGGGATTTAAAAAATTCTCCTTAATGTTAATGTTCTAGCTATATCTGTTTCATTGGTGTTCTTGTAATTCTGTTGGGAGGTAATGCCAATAAAAACTTTCTTTGGACCAAAAAATAAACACATTTTAGCGTCAAAAAATGTAAAAGTTTTTCTTTATCTCTTTCTTAGTGATAATTAATTAGAGTACTTAAGTATCTTCCTATATTTGCATATCAACTACTAATTTTCATGTAAAAGAGCTATCAGGCTTGCATTGCACAAAGTTTTACATTTAAATACTTGTAAATAAGTATAATAACATCAATTTGAAGACAGACATAACCAAATACTGGTAAATGCCATGATCTTTCACTCAGTAATTAGATAGTATTGCAGGATACTGTGGGTTTATTTCAGAAGAAACTGAGCCATAGTTTCTTGTGACTACTAGAATCAAAACATCATAAACAGAACAAGAGAAGTGATGCATCAGTTTGTTACCTACATCCACAGACAGGAATTTGTTTATCCATTTATCTCTAGTTTCTGAATGGAAATATTTTCCAAATAGTCTTAATCCTTACTAGCTACACAATTGATGCTTTTTAAATTCTTCTGGTATTTTTAAATTTTTTTTCCAGATTTGGGTCACAATGAATCACTGTACTTTTATATATATATATTCATAGCATACTGATTACACTGATTACTGGGTACACTTGTAAAAGGCCCAATTCAGTGTATCTCAAACTTACTGCTTTTGGGTTTTTACAGCCTAACACGCTTTAGAAGAAGGTAACCCAGACTAATGAACCTTAGAAATAAGTAGACAATAAGTATTTTCATCTGCAAGCAGAAGGTGGGCTGGACATTACCAAGATATTGTGTAAAATACTTCAGTCATGAATGTTTCACTGCACAGCAGTGAGAAATTGTGTGCCTTCACCAAGAACCTCTGAGAATCTGTATGCACTGAGAAGCACGTGTGCCTTCAAACTACACTTCAGTCAAAGTACCTTTATAATTCAGATTTATAACTAAAGGCTGTCTCTCAGTAATGGCAAAAAATATTCACACATGGTATTTCTAATAAACATAAAATGCCCCTGAATACTAGGATTCTGCTTTGACAGAATTTGTTTACTTTTTGAAAGTGCTTTCCAGTAAATTGAAAGATTTTGGCCCTGACTCTCCTCCCATGTTCTTGGCTACCCCACTGCTAAGAGAATTACCAAATCTCCTAAGAAGATCTAATTTACCAGGCCATTTACAAGATTACTCACAAGGTCAATTACCAGGTCATTACAAGATCGGTGGCCACTCTGCTTTCAGCAATGCAGCTTTTCTCAACCTGCTGCTCATCCACCAAACATCCTGGCAGATTTTCCCTATCCCAAAGAGACTGCTGTGTCGACATTGCCCAGAATTTATCGAATCTTCAAAAGTTCATTTGAACACTACACAATAAAGCTCTACAAATCTGCTTTTTCAACAATAGTTTACTTAAAAATATTTACTATCCAGTATACCATTGAATCACTCAAATACGACTCTTAGGAATAGCATAAATGATTTTCCTATGACCCTTGATATAAACAACTCCCATTTTAATAATAAATTTTCTAAAGCATGGGATTAATTACTAAACCATTTATATATAAATATCTCTCTTAAATGGGAATGTTTGTTACAATTGAGATTATTTATTTTTATTTACTGATTTTCCTAAATTATTATTTCCTAAGTTTATCTGCCAGTTCTTGTATGATGGCAGTAGTCCAGTAATAATGTTGGTGTCTTGGGTTTGAAATAGAGTATTTTAAAACCTGCCTTTAGAAAACATGCATAGTATCTGTTCTCTGAGACAGAAACATCCATCACTACCACCAAGAAAGAAAGACTAGTGGTTATTGACATCACAGAGATTTCTTTGGAATTTAATTATTTGATCCTTAGTTCCATTGTTGAAAAATTCAATCTCTGAAAATTCATTGAAGCAAAAGTCACAACAACTTCATTTTTTGTACAAGTTTTAAAGTGTTTAATGCAAGTTACATACACAATATGTACATGGAATTCAGTTCTGCTCAGAATATATAGATAATTTGGACTTCATTCAGTTTAGTAGCCAGCATTTCAAGAAGAAGTGTACTGGAAAAGATTCCACCAAAATTTTCACAGAGGATATTATTTCATACAAATTTTTAATATATTTTTGATCTTAAAAAATAAGAATTTTTATTTTAGTCATATACAAATGCAAAATGAAAGAAAACCAAAGGTCACATCTTCAGTGTTTTCTTCTGATCATGAAAAAAAAAGCCTGGAGTTTATTCTAACAACCGGAGATCTTTTAGACCTACTAAAAATGGTCTGGTGTGCAATCAGAAGTGCTGACTTCTAGAAATGCAAAATAAAAGCTGAATCTCCAGTAAGGTCAAATAAACATAGGGATTATTGAGATACTCTGAGGAGTTTAACATTTTGTATACTGTTAAATACCTACTACTAGCAGCATTAATTATTAACAGGCTAACTGCAACAAATTATTAACCAACAGATTTTCAGGATTCATCTTTCAGGTTGCTTTGAAAACTGTTCCTCACATTCTCTGTCTGTTAGGTTTGATTTCTGATATGTACCTTCTAATACACAGCAAAGTGTTTATATTATTATTAAAGGCTTCACAAATATTCTCCTTTTAAAATATTGCTGTCATCAAAGATCCCACATCCTGAAGTACAGGCCTACAGAATTTGTTATTAGCATTATCAAAATTATATTCCCTCTACCACGTTACCTATGTTTTTAAAATCTCATGACAAATTTAATCTTTAATCAGGATTTTACAGCAACGTTAAATGAATTCATTGCTGACTCTAATGCTCAGGTACCTGCATAGTCAGTGTATCAAACCCACATGAATTTCTTTGGAGTTAATGTGTTTTTTCATGTGTTTAATTCATTAGAGATTAAAAAATCCAAACAAACACTGTAATTTAAGAGCAGAACAGTTTATAAGCACATGAGAGTTATGAAAGACGAGATTTAACCCCAGGACCTCCTTTTCTTTCAAGTCCTCTTGCTCTAGATCCCACACAGTTTTCTTCCACATCTGATTTCACTTATTTCTCTGTGTGATGTACAGGTTACCTGAAAATGTATGTAAAATTGTCTATTATTAAAAGAGTTCTTCTATTTGAATAGCATTATTTCCAAATGTAATTACTCAAGAGGAATAAAAGACCAATCAAAGTGTAAGTAAAAGCACAACTTCCATTTTTAATATTTTCAATGTGTTTACATAGTAAAAAACATCTGTGAGAATAGCTCTGATCATGACTTAAGAAATCTTTCTGGAAATACTATTTGAATAGGGAATACAGTGAAAACTCCCCATTCATTATACAAAATTCCACATAATCAAAGTCATATCTTACACAACACATCTACTGAAATATTAGGACAACATTTTTCCTAGTTTATTTACTTACTAATTTGAGCGATATGACAATACTGCTGAAGTCCCATCCTCCCAGAATGCTCTCCTCAATCACTGTTGTTTACACTTTTTGGGCCTGAAGCTGCAACGCTGTCCTTGGTTCTCAGGCTGGAAAAGGATTGTTTTGTCTAACTAAACTGGGAGGAGAACTTGCTGACACTCTATATGAAGTTCAGAGTTATACACCAGTGCAGTACAGAATCTGGAAAATATGAAAGCCAAAACTGAAGGCACCTCTGTAACCAATACTGTTATTGGCTCTCATTCCCTTATTGTGAGGAAAAAGGCAGGCTATGGATCTGTAATGTATTAGGTGACTGGAAACTGCCACCATCAGCCCAGTGTTACATTCCTTTCATTTTCTGTGGAATGAAGACATGGAAACAATCAATTAGAATGCAATGAGTACACTGCAAAAAAATTCTTCTATCACACTAGATTTCCTACTTCAGTTGTACAATAGCTTATACACGTGGCCAATACAAATACTTTTGAAAATTTCAACGCCCCCCAGGATCTGATCAAATGTGGTTTTTGCCTTAAAATGAAAGGATACAGAAAAGGAAGAAAAAGATAAACTAGTAGAGCTATGAAAAATAACATACAGGCATAGACTCTCCTAAGAAACTCATTAAAATAATTGAATAATGATGAGGTAAAACAGCCAGAAAACTTTAAATTACATATATTTTATATAACATATAATCTCTAGTAGACAATATTATATACCAATATGTAATAGTATATGTAGATGCATATAAATATTGCATATACATGTATAATATATATGCATATCAGTATAATTTCCCCTCTTCCTTACCCCCATGGGTTTTTTCAACATATTCCTTTTGAATTACACTCCAATGATACTTTGAAAGTAAAAATGACTCAATAGATTAATGTGAGTTGCTTTTGCCTGATACTTATTTGCCCTATTATCATTATTCTTGTATTACCTTTAACATTTCCCATTGATGCTAACCTTAATAAGATGTGTTCAGTGATTAGGGCTGCCCATATCCAATCCATCTCTCTATCTCATATGTTTTTCTATAATTATAGAAGAATGTAAGATCTTCAAAAATTGGATCAATTCTTTCCTGGATTAATTGAGTATGTCTTCTACATTATGAGATAATTTAAAAGAATTGATTTAAACAGACGTTTGTCCTAAAAAGAAAATTAAAGCAAAACAGTTTTTCTTCACCAGATTCCTAGTACAGAACAAATAAACAAAAAAACCTATCCTGGAATACAAGTGACAGGAGGAGGAGGAAACATTTTTTTTCCACAACTAGCCTCATTTATCCCAGATTTGGGAAAAATCTAATTCTTTTCATGTATGAGACATATCTTGGGTCTGAGTTCAAAGCAGAATAATTAAGCACTTAGTTCTTGTAGGTCAGAACTCAGAGACATCTAAAAAGCAAAATCCTTATAATTTTCAATTAGATTGTTTAAAAATTACATTTTTTCCTTTACAAAAAACACCATTCCAGCCAGCAAGAAAAAAATTCGCACAAACAAGATCTTCTCTGTGAATACAGGGGAGAATTAAATTTAAAAACGCCAAAACTGTCATTTTCAATAAAGATGAGATAAAGCAGTATGAAAGATGATGCAAGTTCTCAGATGTAATGTGAATAGGTCCAGTGTCAGGGGATTTCCTGACTCCTAATAGCTTGTGTACTAATGAAGAACTAAACTAAATCCCTACTGCTCTCAATGGAATATTCTCAGGCAGAGAGTATGAGAAGCTTGCCTCAGAATGTAGCCCTTCTGCAAACTGAGGCCAGTCTCAAATCGAGAGGCTACCTTTACATCCCAAACTTTTGCATACAAAGCAAACCTGTACTAACAGTTGCTAGACACAAAAAAACCAACTCCAACCCCCCTCCCAAAACAACAAAAAAAACCCCAAAACCCAACCAAAGAAAGAAGCAAACAACATTAAAAAAATAATTACATGTAAAAAAATTAAATGTATTTTTCTTGACTTATGTTTTGGGCAAAGCTGAATCTTCCCAACGCATTTTAAGAATGGCCAAGGCAGCAAGTGTCCATAGGAACAGGAGCTCATGTGTATCCTCCTCCTGAAGGCTGAGAACTGAGAACTTGGGAGCCTTTAATGACTTGGGAACACAGAAGCACGTAGTGACAGAAACCTCACCCCAAAAGATCTCGACAAGCAGGAGCTGAAGGTGCTCTTGAGGTGTGTGCACGAGGAAATCTCTGCAGAGCAGCAGAGCAGGGTTACTGAGGACTCAGCCTCCTATCCCTCATGTCAGACATTTAAGCACCTCACAGGTCACACACATGAATACACAGAATTGTTCAGAAGCAGGTGAAACCATACATCTTCTAGGAAATAAAAGTTTTGAAGGAAGCCAAGACTTGCTGGAAACATTGCAGGTAAGAGAAGAATATGATCCTTAATGGAGGAAAAAAGTGGGAGAAGCTATAATATCAGAGTAAACACAAAAAAAGCCTCTTTGGATTGTTAAATTAACTCTCTAGTTAACTGGTTTTATGTAATATAAATCTGAAATGAAGCTATATTTACTTTTAAGAGTTTGTTGAATAGGGATGGATGACAAAATGCCTGTATCCTTTTTTTAGCACAGCAGGTAGAGACACAGAGGGACCTGTGCCCAGAGGGAAGTAAACTTTGGAAAAGAGGTTTTTATACACCAAGAAGGCACCAAGGGATGAATACTGGGACACGTTCCTAGGTTTTGGATTAAACCTCTGCTTCTCAGGAAGATTATTTTAAATTAGGCACAACATTTTATATTTAAGGATACATTCTCTATGTTTTTTAGGATTGTCATTCCTGACTTCTGAGCTTAGACTTGTTTTCACTGCTCTTTTTCTTCTGTTTTTTTTCTCTTGTTTTGAAATTTAACAAATTACTTCAGCAACCATTTTTCCCTTATTTCTTGAATAACAGAATACAATAAGTTCTACTATTGCAATGTAATTATTTTTTACCTTAACTAGTTAAAATGTTTCTGGGAAACAATTCTGTGCCTATAATTTACTTTTCATATACATATAAAGTCAGAATTGTATCTTACATTAAAACCCAAGAATATAATCCAGTACTAATAATGTATTTTCAATTTTTTTAAAATTTACAACCAGTTTTTCATCATCAGAATCATATTATTATTGTTGTTATTATTATTATTTAGAATAAATACCTTTCATTATAGAAATGTTTGTAGCAAACTAGCCTACCAAGTGGAGGACATGGAAGCAAAAAAAGGAAGGCAGAGAACTGCATATTCTTTTCTACCTTCACAATAGTGATTCACTCCAATGTTTTGTAAGGCTTTCACTACCATCTCCAATACATATAAAAAGACAATTATTTGCTTCTTCAGAAAAAACCGAATTCTACTGCAAATTCTCAGTTAACCTCATGTACTACGCCATGAATTGCACCAGTAATTTGGCACACACAACTGTGGGACTTGTGCATCAAGGGATTTGTCTTAGCATCACTGAGTTGGCTCTTTAAAAGGTCATCTATTTAACCTTTGGAGAGAGCATCTCAGTAAGATGGCAAAATAATTCCACAAGACAATAAACATGCAAGTTTAGCAAATTTTTCACTCCTACATTAAGATTTCAGTAAAATTATAACCACTGAAAACAAGACATCTTAATGTGATCTATTTCTGTATTGTTCTGTGCAGAATGATTTCCCATGTCAAATACATCAGTTTGCAATAGGCATTGTTGCTTTCACAACAGTACCTCCAATTTAAACATATGCTTTAAAATAAACAGAGGATAGGATGCAAATTCCTATCATTTCTTAGCTTAGAGTGCTTTAAGGAAGCACAAAATTAGAATAAACTTCCTGGATCACAGAATTTACTTCTTTATTATTACAGGTAGCATTTGATGAATTCACTTTCAAAACTGTTCGTAGCCTTAGCTTAAAATAACTTTTTTTCATCCTCCCACCATTCTCCTTCAAAGATAGTCCCAAAATACATTGTTCCAGTAGACCGGGCCTTTTGCCTCATTTCCAGCTTGAGCGTATTTATAATTGTTTTCTCCCTTTTTGTTCTTGTACAAACATTGGCTTTTAGCCTAAATGACAATATTTCTTCCAGTTTTAACCCTCCTACTGAATATCTTAACAAAGACATGCCCTTTTGACTTGTTTAGCCTTAGATAACAAGCTCTGGCTCTTCGCAGAAGACATTCCTCCTGCTTTACTTATCCATCCAGCAGAGATTTTGTATAATTATTTTAGTTTTAATTTATTGATCTTGGACATAGACAATCAAAACTAAGAAAGTATTCCAGATAAGCATCACCAGCGTCTTTATTTCTACTGGAGTTGCCTTTCAACATAATTCATATCATTTTTGGGTTAAATTAATTTCCTAATTTTTAATCTTGCTGTTATATAGGACAGCCAAATACATTTCCATCTTATTTCTTTGGTAAATTCTAGCTTTCAACACAAGTGGGATACCAGTAGCAGGGTTGTGATGACCCACCCTTTAGGCAAAGGGTGCATCACTTTATATTATCTATTACTCAATTTAATCTGATTTCTATTAATCCAGTTGAAATAAACAATTTTGTATACAATACCATACTCTATATTGACAATGCTTACATATTGGTATCATCAACAAACACAATCAGTATTTTTACTGTATTTCCACCACAGTCATGACTGACATTATTAAAGAAGTTCAATGACAAGTTATTTTAGGAACATCTCTAGTAACTATTGTGCTACCAGATATTGCAGAACTGTCTGTTGCTCTTTCCCTGTTGGAAAGCTTTTATCCATCCTCCAATAATTCCATTAATTCTTGTCATTTGTAGTTTAACTATTAGGTTGTCCCGAGCTGAATTTCAGAAAGATTGTATCAGGTGTTTTATTCATCTGTTAAATCAACCAAAAAATAGCATCTCAATTTACATAGATCAAGAACTTTAAGGTATTTTACTTTCACCTTTTTCGGTGTGGTCCATTGAATTGTCTCAGTATATCTGTGCATAAAATCTGCCTTTTGCAGATCCAGACATGGATTACAGCCATTTAATTCCATTTAATTTTAAATAAATCCTTCTTTTTTTTTTTTTTTTTTGATGAAAGCCTTGTTTTGATATGCTGGGGTTTTTTTACAGTCATAATCTTGTAAATACTCAACTTTTTATCAAAAATAATTTTAAATAATGCTACTTTCTGCAGGTTCATAACTTAACTAAAAAATGGCTTGTTAGTATGAACACAAATATCCAGGTCTTACCATATCCTCAGTATTTTTCCCCAATCTGTATCTGCAAAGTCAAAGTTCCCAAACATTTCTCTGGACAAAGACATTAAAGACAAGACCTTCACTTATATTGATATAGCCAAAGCTGGGTTACAATAGATAATTGTTCATTCTATGTTACTCCAAGTGAAACATTTCTACTTTTTTTCTCTAACGATTTTGAAGTTAAGAATAATATTTTTTATGGCATAGGTCAGACCTAAAGTCCATTTAGCTTTGTGAAATTCCTGACTGTTTCTACTGCAAAATGGTTAGGGTAAGAGTTAAGGAACAATTTTGGAACCGTGCATGGTGGATTCTTCTCTTGGTATGTCCTATGAGGTTTTGGGAGTTTGCACCCAAGTACCTTCCTAAATCAAAAGCTGCATGGCATTTTACAGATCTTCACCTTCATGAATGCAGCTATTTGGTTCTTGTCATCTTTTATACCTCACCAACCTTAACATCTTGCAATGAACAACAAAATTCAATTGTGTTCTGTAAAGATATTATTTTTACCAACAAAATTTTCATCCATTTAAGTCATTCAGCCTGATGTTAAGAGAAATAGTGTGTCACTTCCTGTTCATCTGTACTGTAAGTTGCATGATTCTTCCCTGGAAAATCCTTGCGCAAGCAATGCATGACTTCGCAATGCCTCTGCATTAATTTAGTTGCTGTTATCCTCCTCAGTACATTTTTGAATCCTACCACATACACCAGGAGTTAGCCCCAGTGGTATCTGTCACACAAAATGTCTCAGTCTGGCCCTGCTGAAGCGGTTGGCCAGCACAGTCCTGTCCTCACCAAGGTGTGACTGCTGAGGAGCCTGAAGAATGCAATATGCCAAGGGGGTGATGAGCCTCTGAATAGCAGAATCATCTGCAAATGGGAATGCTGAGAACAATTATTTTCTTGCATTTATTTAGGACTACCATTTCTGCAACTTGTGTTCATTACCTTTCAAATTATTTGCTTCTGTGCAAATACCGTCCCAGAGTGGAAGATGGCAGTAAGAAGCCCCTCTAAGTCCCATCTCTTGAGGCAAAAATGAATCAGCTGCTTCAGCCTCTCTTCACACATCACATGCTACAGTCCCTGGCCCCCTTGGATACACTGCAGAATTCCTTCTCAGATGGCCACATCAAATGAAACCAGCCTAGGTAACCCACTTTCAGTATCTGAAAGCAAAATGCTTACAAAAAGTGTAAAGCAAGCTGGAAGTGATATTAATCTCGTGTTTACTCAAACATCCAGTGATCAGTGGAGTATACATGTCTTGACTCACTGGTGATACCTTTGTGTGCAAAAATCTTATTAATTTTTTATTATTCCTCTTAAGCCTTTACAGTCATGTTGTACCTGCAATATTCTGCAGGTACAATATTCATGTACCTGCATGGTCTTCACAGCAGAAGTGCTACTGTATGTACATGAGCTTCAAGATCTATGTATAAACATCTTGAATTAAAACTAAAAAAATTTGATATGGAAATTGACTGTAAAAGCAAATTAGTATTTTCTCTTTAATTATGCAGTTGAAGAAAAGCAACAAATTCTTCAGAAGAAAATCACAGGCTTGGAGGAAGGTTAACAAACAGTATCATGAAGACTGTTATATTTCAGTAGAATTAAGAAGCTTTGTAAGACCCTAGATGCTTTTTTGCTAGTCCCAAATATATAATGAAAATGCCATTTTTATTTATTTCCTAGTTTAGATCATCACATTCTTCCATGATGATAAGCTTCTCAGGTCAGAGGCCACATCTTACAGTGGTGTTATTTAGAGCACTGCAATTTATCCTGTCACATGGAGAACATGGGTTTGATTGTTGCTTAAGATTTATAGTTACTGGCCTAAGGTACACAAAAGTTGCTACCAGTACTATGAAGAAAACATTCTGTAAATAGCTGAATGCAGGACTGAAATACAGAACAATTCTGACTAATTTTGCCCTCATCTGTAGATTGATACAATCACGATCTTCTGCAAATCGTGTTCTAGTTTAGCCTGTTGAATGAACCTTCTGTTTCACATTTTAATGAGACACTTACCAAGAAGTACAAAGATAGCAGCCTTCACCTCTGAAGTGATAATGAACAGCAGATAACAACAGTTTGAACAGTTGCTGCCCTGGGAAGCAGAAACTCCCACCTTCTCAAAACCCTGCCAGATCACGAGCAGAAGAAATGCAATCACAATGCACAACAGCAAAAATCAGCCACACAGTGTTATGCTCTCTATGTTATACAACTATACTGATTTATTTAGCTAAGTCACTACTTTTAGCTGATCATTTGTGTGATTTATATAGCTGCCTCACAATGGGTAATAACCTGAAGCAGTTACTTGGTCATCAGTCTCTGTAGGTATTTTCCTCCATTGCTCTTCCAAGGACAATAATTAAAGTTTTGAATAATAAAGCAAAATGAGCACCTTTCATAGTGAATGTTGAAATAATTGTGTTCCACTTTTTTAGCAAAGACCTACATATGCAATTTATATACATAAATACATATATTCATATGTATTTAATCAAAAGCAAAGAGCAGAACACTGAAGATGCTTATTAGTTATATATATTAAGACTTTAATCATTTAGTTACCTCCTCTTTTCAGCCCTCTGTCCTGGAACACTGGCAGTGTGAGGAAGTATCACTGCCACAGAAGCAAAAAAAAAAGACAAGAGAACAAAGGAAAGAGAACCTAAAGACATTAAAAACAATAGAGAGACTGTGCAGACTTCTGTGTGAGAAATTCAATCTCACCCCCAATCCCTTTATGTAGGTTCATCTAGAGCTGAAGAAGGAACAGCATAAGTACTAGAAACAGCCAAATGATACAGCTTTTAGAGCCTGAAGTTGAGATTGTCAGCAACTGATGAGTTAAAGTTTGCTTTATTTCCTCATAAGCCAGAAGGCTCTTAAGACACCCAGACACAAAACAGCCTAAGATAACAGTGTTTGTTATTTTGTTATTAATTTTTAAACTAAACTCCCCCATTTGCTTTCTTGCATTTCAGTTGCTTTCTGTTTTATGTGGTTTTCTCTTTTTCTAGTCACAGTATGTCTTGTGTTTGTAAGTTGAAGGACCATCAGTCAGAATAATGAGTCCTTATACTCAGAAATTTTTAAAAAGCTGTTATTTAGGGGAAAAGGTCTTACAGTCAGTAAAATAATCAAAATATAAAGGAAGTCAGTGGAAAGAAGGATCCTTTTTAGTAAAAGATAAACCACTACAGATAATTGAGAAATCTTTATGCATTTTTGTAATTTCAGTGGTGCTTTTATCTTCATAAAATACATCTATTTTTTGGTCAAATACATAATTTTCATGCATATTGATCAGAAGGAAAAAAAAAACCTAAACTCAATTAATACTTATTTTTGTTGTTATCTTGAAAATGCAAATTAGCTACTTTGCAATATCTGTTAAACCGCCCAAAAGATTATCCTTGGAATGGTAAATTTAAACCTAAATATTTGTACTACAACTTTGACTAAATTCACCCAAGTAAGGGGCAGAAATTATTCAAATAGTAGTCAGTGTTACAGATCACACTGCAACTTCATGAAAATCCTCTCATACAAATACATCTAAAGAATTAGTACAGAATTCAGCTTCTTTTATGTTTTAGCCCAGTTTGAATTTAATGAGATTTAAGCTGTCACATTCCTTTCCATTATTTTTATTTGTTTGCAGCTTTTTATACTGGAAAATCGATAAAAGTATATGCATAGAGATGAAGAAAACCCAATATTCCAGACCTGTGTAAAATTTGTTCAAGGGGCAGAAAGGGTGTTCAGAAGCTCCCTTTAAGCTTCTTTTATCAAGAGAAAAATGACTGTATCTTGCAAACTGAGATAATCACCCATAAAGTCTGATAGATGAAACGAGCAGTGCACACAAACAAACAAGCAAACCTTGCTTATTCAGCTTGAGGTAGAGGAGTGGTAACAACTAATCCCCCATTCTGTCAGCTCCTGCTGTCACAGTCTCCTTCCAGCTCTCAGTACTGGGGAGCCGGCGCTACGGATCGTGCTCGGATGGTGCTCACGTACAGCTAAAGGGTAGGGCTGGGTTAACAACTGCAAATGAAATCAAGGTGAGTGCACGTTCGAGATGGTATTTTAAAAATCAAGATTTATGACTTCTACTTTTGGTAAGACATCCTGTAATTGTTGTATTTTCCTCCTCCACCTACTCTTATTGTGAGACGATGAATACTCATATAATTAAAAATACCTCGCCATGCCTATTTAAAAAGACAATACCCTGATAATTACATGTGAGGAACAAACATATATGCTAAATAGGCATAGGGTATCTGAACAACATGCTTTATTCCAATGATTTATTCCAATGCAGAGTACTATATGTAATCCTTCAAGGCTTCACATTCACTACAGTTACAGAATTCATAGCCTCATATCAATCTTCTAAGTTGTATCACCTTCCAAAAACTGTATCAAATACCCAAATTGCCTGCAACAGTGATCTATGACTAACTAAAATTTTGGAAAGTATGTATACATTTTTCCTCAAAGCCAAGGTGTAGTCTTGCATGCAACACCCCACCAAGCCAAGCTTTTAATTTGTTTCTGTGCATAACCACAAAAGACTGAACTCAGCCATGCAAGCAGGTAATCCCTAAATTTGCTGTAACGTTAGTGCCTCTGTATGTGTATTTAGCAAAAGACATTTACAGTTCTGTAAGCACTGCTGAAGACACAAGCTGAACAACGATTTTTTATTCCCTTTTTTTTGGTAGTGTCTTTCTTGTACGGGTAAGGATGTAGCAGCTAACAGTTGTTTGCATTATGCTGGAGTAATAACATGATACTACTTTTATTCTAAATAGAATTCCTTAGTTGACAGTAGATGGTTATCCATAAAGTCCAATTTTCTTTCCAGCAATCTTTTAAATTATGACTGTGCCAGAGAAGGTTAAATGTGTTTTTCTGGGATGATTTCCTAGCCCAGGAAAATTTACAGTTCATTATGTTGTTCCCAAATCAGGATAATTATGCATAGAGTTATCTGATTTGTTTGGGTTTTTTCCTTTTTTTTTTTCTTTTCCTAGTTTGATTTGGTTTTGTCATCATTGCTTTTTGTTAGTTGATATGTGTATGTGATTTCATCTGGCTGTTTGCAGGGGACATAAAACCCGCATGCAGAACCACTATTCTGTAGACAGGCATTAGACTGCAGAAAGCAGTTTTAAAGTTTTTCTAAGAATATTAACTGCACTACCACTCACACAGAGCTATAAAACTGTCATATCTATCTAAGATTATTTAAGACAAAAAGTACCATTGCAGTATTTGTAACATACTAAGCCATGTTATTTTGATTTTGAGAAGGAATGTCTTGTTTTTAAAAGCTCTGTTGGAGGTTTGGGGGACAGGTTCTTCTTGCTGCAGTTGAAACACTGCAGAGTGTCGTATTTTTGCATGGAAAGGAAGTGAGGCAAAGAATGGGTGGAATGTCTCTTACAGCCTTTCTGTTCTCTAGGTTTCTGTCTAAGCAAAGCAGGATTCCTAGGCTCAAAGTCCAAGCATAGTTTCGGTTACATAGCAGCAGCTGAGGAAAGACTTTCCTGGAGCAGCAGGTTCTGCTGCAATTCCAGACATTGTGCCAGGCAGAAGTGAATTATAGAACTTGCAAGGAAAAGCCCAGCCACACACACTCACCCAAACCAGGACCCTTCCTGGAGCTTTTGTACAATGTAAAGTTTGCAAGAGACTGGGATAGGGGAAAACTGCTCAGAACTGTTTTGATCTTCATTGAGTCTTTCAATAAGAAACTTCAGGAAGGCACAGAGGACTGCCTTTTTAGCACAAATGTCCACACTCCTGAAGAGGGCATGTGAGCTACAAGGCACAGCTAGGTCATGCAAAAACCTCCTCTGACAACAGAGTGGCATTTGCCTGAAGAGCTGCCCTCAGTGCCCAGTGCTGGGCTTGGACTGCCCAACAGCTGAGAAAAGGAAAGCTGCTGAGATGCTCAGCTGGACAACCTACACGCACAGTGCCAAAATGTTTCCGAGTTGCTGCTTTTTGAATATTTACTCCTCTTCCAGAATATTGCTATTTCACATAGGCCAGCACTTTGTTCTGCAGTGCCCTTAAACATGAGGCTGCCTATCCTCAGGCCCTCCCTTCACAGCAACCTTCCTGTACATGTTTACTCTAGCTTGGCTTTCAGTATTGCCTAATCAAGGTACAAACTGCACTGCTCTTTGAAAGGATTTCTGTCCCACTTAATCCTTTCCATTCCAATCCCCAACACTTTGTACGTGCCTGTTAGTAGGAAAATTTTCCTAATCTTCACAATACTAGACTACTTTCCTGCCAGCTGATAAGAAACAACAGACAAAAGAAACGAGAAGTGACTGATCATGTTTTTAACTGGTTGTAATGCAAAAAATATTTTGAAAATAAATAATACTTGCAATTCAATTTCAGGAGGTTTCAAGTACAAAACAGACAAAAGGATTGTATATTCAAAGGTTAGTCTACAGGTGCACATTGTCCCTCTGCAACTGCACAACCTCTAGGTATCCTAGTGTCCCAATTATATGCATGCATATCCAATTAATCCATATGTTTATGAATCCATCTATGCATATACTCAACTGCAAAAGAGCCAAAAAATAATCTGACAAATGCATGCGTCTGTACTCAAATCACATGCACGAATACATGCAAACTTAAATGTTTACTCTGTAGCTGTACATGTAAGTTGGAAAAATTTTGTGTATGGATGCAAAGATGATATAAGACATCCATTCAATTTTTTCAGCAACCACCAAAATTCCACTGTATGATTAGAGAGCTACAAATTATTTTAGTATGCCTGTCCCACTCTTAGAAACTCCTACTTCTTGCGTGTTTAGTGAAATTAGGGAATTTTGAAAAGGGATGATATTTATGGTGTTTTGCACATGATGATGCAGGAAAAGATAGGTTGAACTGGAAGGCAAAAAATACTTGTCGATTATTCTGTTTTACCTGCAAGCAGAAAAATCCAAAATTACTCTTTTTGATAGTCTTCCTATGTGTAAATGCTATTTTGATAGTTTTTCACAAGCTATGTCACTTCAATTCACTGAACCATTTTTCTTGTGAAAGCCTGATTTTAAAATGGCTGACCCATCCTAACAGGATAAATACAACTTGTATCAAAACACTTGGGTTTTACTAACATTTCTCTGACAAAGGGGAATAGAACTTGAGAACAGACTGAAAGACATCCAGCAATATTCAGTTTATATCCATCTCACGATTTTAGTTAAACCTGATGGCACTTCTTAGCATCAATAAATCTAACAGTTCTTGCTAGTACCTAAAGAGCTACTTGGATGATCAAGATGAGACATGACAGAGGCTCAGATGCAGAGAACAAGACTGTGTCTTTACTCCCCTCTTCAATTTACACAGCAAATAAAAATGGTGTGGCAATGGCAATAACAGGAGCTCTTCATATATAAGAGAGAAGAATCCTGACCTTCTCTATCAGAATACCTTTCCATACAATGTAGTTCCTGCCATTTTCAAATGAATGTTCCTTCATCTTGCCCAGAACAATGCCTAATCCTTTCATAAAACAAGTATTTGGAGGAAAACTTAATATGCAAGTTAAAGTTTCTACAAAAGTCAACACACTTGCTATTTTAGGTACAAGTATCTGAGTTATTCACAGACAAGTGATTTTCCAGGTCTGGTCAACAGAATCTGCGAGCAATTCTTCAGAAGTAGCACTTAAATATTCTTTTGTATGACGAACAGCTGCACACGATATACTTCCTGTCAGCTGCTTGTAAATAATATTTTTTAAAACACACTTCTGCCCCCTCCCACTTATTACCATGCAGTTGGCAATTGCAACTGTTGTGCTAACATTAAGAATGATACATAATAAATAAAAGGTTTGTGCAAGGAAGTCCTTTACCCATGTAAGATCTCTCCCACAGAGATAATCATTACATCTTACAGCTGGATTACTGCCTGAGGTGGAAAGTTGAGCAGGTATAGAAAGGATTAAGTCTGAATGGTAGAATTGTTAAGGAATACTTCCACATCATGAAATAAGACAAAACATGAAGAGTAAGAGTTGGATTTAATGATCAGTGAAAAATATGACTGAACTCAGTCTTGCACTTCTTTTCTTTCTGAGAATCAAGGAAAATACCAGGTTTAGGTAATCGGTAGCATATTTAAACAAAAATATATGCATTGCATAAGGATAAAAGTAATACTTAAGTTGCAAAGATTTTCATTTTGTGTAAGAAATTAAAATGATGCACTAGTGAAAAAGTGTAAATGGGAATATTTTAGTAGTCAAAATAAATATTTAATAAAAACCACACACCCAAGACAAAGTATCAAAACAACAGAACTCGGTATTTGAAAGGATACTACCTCCATTGTTTTGTGTTAAACATGACTAAATTCAGTGGTTTAATTATTATCGCACTGCCTTGAGCAAACATTGCGTATATTAGTGTTGTAAAAAGTCATGAGAATAGAAATACTGTTGCAATGACAGAAACAGTAAAACCAGATTGCTATAAACAAGGAAGAATTTTCTACACCAAGGAGTCAATCCACAGCCATTGATACGAAGTCAACAAAATGGACTACTGCATAGCATGCTGGTTACTGTACCAAAGTGCATTTATCAGCATTCAATGAACTGGGAAGAAACCACCCTTTTTAATATAATTTTTAAAAACAATCAGATGATTGACAGTTGAAGAAACCCCACACATTTCCTTTAAAATAAAAAAGCAAAATCTAAAGATCATAAGAGCACCGTAAGACTTCTTACCAGGTAAAAGAGTACAAACCATTAGCATTGTAAATAAAGACACCTGAAAGTTAATATATCATTCCATATTTAGAATGCAACTGAAAATTTTACTGTCTTGTTGCATCCTCCTATATTACATCCAGTGGTATTTTGGTGACTTTGCTAAATTCTGGAAACAAATAATGCAAAGAAAAACTGTTTGTCTTGTAGAGCAGAGGTCTAGAAAAATTTCAGCTGATGTGTAAACTGAAATGTAGATAATGAGAATACAAATAAATTTGTTGGGGGAAAGGAGGAGTGTCTGGTTTATCCCACTAATTCACCATTCAGTTCTTCCACTGAGTCTTTGAAAGTAGCATTGCTTAATATCCCTGACTACCAATGGCTTTTATGAGTGCTATTTTCTCACTATTAAGGATTCTGCATTGAAGATTTTTCTCAACCCTTTATCCTTCAATTCCCACCCATCCCTCCATCATATTTAAAAGTTGTGGTTTTCTCACATAGAGCATTGTAATGCCTTTTGCTGCTTGATATGCAATGATATGCAGTCGACATTATTTCTATTTTCAAAGCACTGAGAACACTTTCCAGGTGGCTTGGAAATGAAACAATAATTAAAAAAAGTATTCTCCCCTTATTTTTTTGTGACATGGTAAAGACTATTCACCATTTAATATACGTTCAATTTCTTCTAGTCTTTTCAATGCAGCAACTCTCTTTTTCTCAATGTCTTTGATTTCTTTTGTAGATTTTTTGGGAGTCTCTTTGTCCACACTGCTTTTCTCTGTTGGTTTCTTATTTTTTGAGTGCTCTTTATCATCAGCTGTTGATTGGGTGGTTGTCTTCTCAATTTTTGCTTCTTTTGAATTCTGAAATGAATTTTTTTTTGCTTCTGTAGCTGCAGTCCCATCTGATGGAATTGAAGACTGTTCTATAGCACCAAGTGATGCAATTTTACTTCTAACAATGTTTAGATGACGCTGAATATACTCTTCATGAGGTGCCAGGGCTAGTGTTTCAACCAGACATTTTTCTGCCTTTCTTAAATCTTTTTCTTCAAAATAAACCACACAAAGATTATGTTTTCCTTGTACATTGTTGGGATCCAGTTCCAAAATTTTTTCAAAACACATTTTTGCTCCAATAATATCTTTCTTTTGGTTCATAAGGATATCTCCTTTCAAAATCAGACCTTTGGTATGATCAGGGTAGTATCTCAGTAGGTCTTCCAAGACAGGCAAAGCCATCAATTCTTTCCCTGTCTGAGAATAAAGCAGGGCCAAATTGAACAAAGCACTTCGGAAGTTGGGTTGTAACCTTATAGCTTTCTTCATCCATGCCTCTGCTTCCATGTCTTTTTTGTCATCCATTGCTAGCATACCCAAATTGAAGTATCCATTTGAATCCTGTGGTTCTTCTTTCACATAATGCAGCAGTCTTTGTTTGGCTTCAGGTCTAAGTCGAGCATCACCTAAGCGACAGAAAATGCATTTAATTCTCAAAATATTTCCTGAAACATTATTCTGAAGGATTTTTAGACTGTAAAATGCTAATCTTTATACAAATTAAAATAAAATTGTAAAAGGGAAAGGGTTTAAAATGCTACTTTTCATCATAGCTGTGTAACAGCAAAAGTAAATGCTATCTACCTTCTTTATAGAATGAAACTACATACAGTTGATTTCTAGCCAAAGTCAGCATCATTACTCTATTAGCTGCTGAATGATATTTAGGTTTGGTATAATAGATACAAGAGATGTCTCTACAAGCTTAAGAGAAATTATTTTCATGCACTGTTGAGCAAATGGAATGCAGAGCAGACATCAGTTCTGACAAATCAGCTCTTACAGAGACAAACTTTAAGTGGAAGATCTCGTTTTATTAACGATTGAAAGAGTTTAGACCGATATCACATACAGTGATTTCTAATGTAGCCAGGCTAAGATACCTTCTAACATCAAAACAATAAAACCTATAAACCCCTATATTTTAATTTGTATCAAAGTTTAAAAAAGATTTAATAAAACAATTTCATCTGACAATACCAGGATTAGCTGGATGTGCTTGTGGTCTGTGCTGTTTTACTGTATAATACAGTGAACATATTCTAGTAATGAATTCCAGACACAGACTTAGTGAAGGATAGGGGAGCTGCTTTCATCTGCCCTCTTTCACCCTCTGAAACAATGTTGCACCTTTTAGTATGAACAAGTGAGTACTGAATAGTTAATACTTCTGCTTGTTTGAAGCTGCTTGTACTTCTACAGACAAGGAACAAGGCATGTCTTGAACTACCTAACTTACAACGTGAGAAGAGATGGAAAATTATTAAGTGTCTTCACCTTCAATTAACTCTGTTTTATCTTTCTTAGGGGCAGTTTACCATCTCAACAAAAGGAAAACAAATCTTAGCAGTTCACTTGCCAAATACTTTTTGCAACAGCCTTAATTCACTAAGGGCTCACCCTTTACCCACAGTGCTATACATATGAAAAAACAAACTCATGAAAATCCAACTGAATTAATCCTAATTAGCAGTATCACAGAAAAACCTATGAAAACATTTGTATTTCTAGAGCTGGATTTAAGCCCAGAGACGTACGTTAGATTTTTGAGTCAATAATTAAATCAATAACTATAAATGTGAACCAGGTATTAAATATATTTTACTAAATACTATCTTTAAAGATTATACAGGCATTATTTTGAAGCATGTTTGAGTAACACATGTAAGATATATTGTAAAATAGCACTTGTATTGAGTTATACATGTAAGATACATTGTAAAATAGCACTTGTATTAAAGATGCTGATCTTCGCAAAAATGGTGTATGCACGCTTTGCAAAAATTCCATACACTACAAATTACAAAGCTGTAATACACAGTTTCTTTTTTGATGATGCTATGTACATCTCCTTTCCAAAACAAAAAATTAATTTAAAAAATAACTAAATAGTATGGATCCTATAAATGCAAATATGCAACATGCATAGAAGGGGCAATTAACATACCGGATTCCTGCATTAGCAGTGCTGAGTTGAACAATGCCAGTTTATGTGTTGGGTTCAGTTCTAGTGCTCGGTTGAAATTCTTCAGGGCTTCTGTTGGATCTTTCAGTTCAATGTAAACAATTGCCAAGTTGTACCACAGGTCAGCATTGGTTCTGTCTAGTTCTAGCGCTCTAAGGTAAGCTTCTTTAGCTTTCAGAGGTTTGTTCATTTTCAAAAGTAATTCTCCCCTGTTGAAGAACCATACATTTATTGCTACTCCTAAGAAAATTGACAGGTTTTTAGAAAGTTTGCCTTCCTACAGACAGTAGATGTCAGAAGACAGTGGTTTTTTTATTGTTAGCTTTAAGCACAAAACACAAGACTCTCTTTTACATTCTATTCCTAAAGCTTTCAGCTCTCAAAAACCTGTATACAACAAACGCATAAGCAGGACAAGAACAAAAAAGGAAGTGATCAAGAGTGCCTGATTTGGCTCTGTAATTACACTGCAAAGGTACAGTTCAGGCATCTTTGAACATCCCTAAGTCCCAGTGGGAATCACAACAAACAAAATAGTGGACAGAAGCCTCAATACCCACATCCATGTTACTGTTAACTAAAATGCAATTAATGTCAA
>VWZV01008327.1:0-11092 GCA_013397155.1 Irena cyanogastra
AGAACAATAAAAAAGAAAACATCTTGGCTCTAAGTTCAATTTACAGGCTTTTTTTACCCAGCTTGTCCTCTTTATGCAATCTTTTTCCTCTGTAGTGATGAACAGCTAGAACTGGCAGCATCCTCTGTCACCTGCTTGAAATTTTCTGTCTCTAGAAGCATCTTTTGCTGATATATCTCAAATGTTTGAAGCCACATCTCTTCATGTATGTTGCATAAAAAAATCAAGATTTTTTGTAATTCATTCACATGGAAAAACAATTAACTCCTTTATAGTGGCTTAGGGCATTAAGAAGTATCCTGCAATAAGTGAATTCTTTCAGAGTATTGACCTTGTATGAACCTGTCATTTGGTTCCAGGGAAGCAATAACCTTTACTCACCATGAAATAATGCCTTGCTCTTGGTGTTTTTCAAGCTGTGTTTAAGACACTTCTAAAACTGGATAAAAGGGACTTATGCTTTGGGATTCTCTTATAAATACATTACTTCTTTGAATGGTGAACATTTCAAAGTGCATCAGAAAAAACCTACTTTGTCTTTTTCCTGGAAGAATGAAGCCTTTTTTCTCATTTAAATCTGTGCCTTTTCTCAGAATATTCCTCTTCCTTCCTGTAACCAAAACCTAAGTAAAATTGGGGGATTGGTATTCATTAGTGAACAATCCCTCCATCTTACTATAAAACCCACTTTGAATGCTGCTGTTTCAAACAGATTCCTTTCCATTTCTCACTAAGGTATAGAGGCAGATTTGGGATAAGCAATGAGTGAGAAATGCATAATCTTACTAAGATAAACTTGTAGTCAATTGAGGAATGTTATATTTGCTATAGAGTACAGAAACTACATATTAGACATGTTCTGTTTGTCATTTTGACAAATCATTTGTAAGGTTGCTTTGTTACAGTAATAATGGAAAATTCATAAATGGTTAACATAAGGGTAAAGGAGTTCCTTTAAAAATCTCTTAGAATTAAATACTCAAACATTGTAATCAAGTGAAGACATGGAAAATCATGTGTTAAATGATACAGCAAGGTAGGCTAGGATATCAATAAAAATGCTCACTTGAGATTTCCTGAGACACAATTAGTCTTGCTATCCCTTTGGGCGCAAGTCACAGATGATCTTTCCTATTCTATTCTCAGTCTATATAGACATAAATTTGATTTTGGCAATACAGGGTCGTTGACTTAGTTTCTGCATGTTTTTTTGCTGAGTAGAAATATAAAATTTTATGAAAATTTTAGAGGTACTTTTTGGTGAATTGAACTGAAGGAAATATTCTATGTTGAAGTGAATTTATCTAAACTTATTCTAAACTGTAATTTAAAAAATTGTATGTTACATTAGCAAAAATAGCTGTTGAAGGGATTAGAACTTTAAACTGAAATCAGCTCCAGCTTGGTCTGAGAGGTCAGACCTGCTGTTTCTGCTGTTTGACTGATGATGATAAAATTTACTTTCATATGTTCTAGTTAATATTTCTTCCCAGTATTCTATTTTCCAAATATCAGGAAGTACTATTACCACCAGAACTGCAGTAGCCAAATCCTTAGGCCCAGGACTACACATACAAATGTGGGAATTCAAATATTGGAAGCATTTGCTGGTTAAGGAAACGTTCAGCTGTTGTAGGGGTATACACCTTCTCCTTTTTATTGATTTTGACTTCTATTAAGCAGAAACATTCTCAATCTTGTCAATCTGTCTAGAACTGATTAATTAAAAAAATCTGTTTTCTGGAATATTTTCCTCAGCATTAACTTAATTTCTAAATCATTATTGGAAGTATTTAACTACATGAAACTAACATATAACCTCAAAAACCCTTATTAATCTTTTGGTATAATATATATAATAATGATAATCTATTTTTTCTTTAGATATTCTGTATACTTTTGGACAGATGATTTAATGTTTAATCTTTAACTACAATTACTCATTTTTTGTAGCACTTTCTTGTGTAGTACCTTGTCTCAAGGTTTCTGAAAGTCTACTAAAGTCATGTGGACTGTTGTATCTCTACTCAGGTTTTCTTGTTTACAGTTCCTAGGAATTCTGTAAAAACTAAAGTGATTTGAAAGCTCAAATGTACTTAAGAATAATTAAAGGAGAATAGAAAGTTGACAAAGGATCTTTCTAATGAGACTAAAAGAACTTCCTTTTTTTTTCATTAATAGACTACTTAGAGGTAATTAAGGAACTGGCATCTATAAATTGGAACACTTCCAAGCTAGATTAGCATATTAAGATAATATGCTCCACAAAAGACAGAAAGTAGTAACAGGAATTTCTCAGTGTCTTATGTCATTTTTTATCATGGGTAGATTTTCGCCTCCTCTTAACAACTGTATATGAATCCTTAATTTTTAAAGGCCATTTTAGTATGAAGGGGTTAGCACACAGGTTTCTAGGAAATGAAAGATGAAAAAAAAGTATGCGTAATTGCTAATAACATATTTTAAAAATATGGAATATTTGCTTGTATTTAATAGAGAAAGATTTACAAAAAGAAATGATTACTTTCCATGTAACTCTGAATATAATTTTTTTCCCAAAATTTTGATAGACATGTTCTGATCGTCCACAGTGACAATCTGAAACCGCGTCTTAATAGTTTTCGCGACCTAGCCCAGACACAACATTTTCCAAAATGTTATCTGGAAATAGGACAGAGGAGAGAAGCAACTTAAGAAGTAATTGCAGGTAAAGGACACATGAAAAACGTGTATGAAAGAAAAAACCACACAGCAATGAAGGCTCAAAGTTGTCAGAATGACAATAAAAATCCTACTCCTTCATAGAGTATCACAGCAATTAATTTGGTTTATCAAGGCAAGTCAGAATTAATTTGTTTAACTTTTCCTCTATAAATCTGTGCGCTATAGTTGCTCTAGTACTTCATGAGTCCTGTAGTTTTTCTATTGACTACATTGAGCCTCAGGTCAAAGAACTGACAATGCTTCCCATTATGCACTGGTTATCTGTTTTTCAAAATAAGTCCCAAAGATACAAGCAGAACTTAACAGGTACATGTGGTTTGTATTTGACGCCTGGGTACAGAGTCCATTTCCTGAAAGACAACAGAGGCTTGTGTATTCTGCAGGACAATTTCTTTCAGTCACAGTATCAATCCAGAGAAACTCACCTTAATGTTTAGTCCATGTATAACAAAATGGTTTCACTCAGCTTAACTATCAGAAATATTCTGTTTCAAGATGAAACAAGCAAAAGACTAAATTGAAAATTCCTACCTGTGAGCCTTCTAGAGAAAGGCATAATATGAGAAAATCAGTCTTTTCTGTCAGCAGCTTTTTTTCTTTTATTATTTGATCCATTTAAATATGCTTCATAAATCTTCTTTAGGGTGTCACTTTCTTGATCATATGGCTTCTTCCTTCCTTTGGTTATATTTCCCGGAGTATTAAGTTCATGTTGCACCCCTAGAGAAGTAGAACACACATTCTATGATGATGCCATCAAAAACATAAATTATTTTTTGAGTATAGCAAAAAAACCCACCCAAATTAAAGTATTTAAAACTAAGTTTTAGATAAGAGTACATTGATCATATAAGTTTTGAAGATATTATTAGTGAGACTACTAATAAAATGCTGTGATCAGTAGTCCTAAAAAGAAAATAAAATTAATTTAAAAGTTGGAAAGATTTCAAAGAACAGATCAGATTTATCTTAGGGTTTAAGAACCATCTGGGAAAGATATACTTATCTAGTTCCACTATCTTTGTCTTAGTCTTCTCAGACTTTGTAGATTTAATTTAAAAGATGAAAAAGGATAAATTCCATTGACGAGAGAAATATAAAATAAGATATAATATCCCAAAAACTGAAACATGAAAAATAAATAACTAGAATAAATATTTCACCAGTAACAATAAGTAATCATAAGTGAAATGGAAATAGGATATTAACCTTTTTTATCATTACAAAGAAAATAGTAACAAGGATGTATTGGTAGTCAGTAAGAATGTCCCTGTCTTCAAAATGTTAGTTGTGTTTCCACCTAGAAAGAAGAAACTTCTCTGAAAAGAGAATAGCTAGTTGAGAAGTGTTCAAAGGACAAGTGAAAACTTCCAGTGCTTGAGAGAGAACACATTTTGATGCTTCTTAGTGAAACTAATTATTTTCTAGTTATATGTGTACTATAGGAAATTAGGAAATGCAATCAGAAATTGTGTGGTTTGTATCCAACAGTAAATGAAATTCAGAAGTAGAAAAACAGTTGATTTATTGCTGGTTTCCATGTATGTTAAAAAAGAAATTAGTTCGTAACAATTCAACAGATTGTGATCCTTGCTAAGAGATGGCTCTTAAAATAATACTCCTATTGCTCTATATGGTATACTGCCAACAGAATGAAGTCCAAATCAGCTGTAGCATTACAAGTTTTTATTAGAAAATCTATGAAAGCTTTACCAAGAATTTAGTTTTTGGAAGATTGTATGAACTTGACATTCATACCTCTGCTCTTAGTTTCAAATAGATAATGGAATTTCCTCTGGATATTTTTTAAAGACCAGTTCAGGGCAGAGAAAGAATTTGTAAAACAAATTTTGTCAATACTACCCCACTCACTAAATTCAAATCAATTTAAACCTTCCTATAAGTGATTGAGAGTAGATTTTCTTTTTTTGTTCATCTATCATCAACACATTTATTACAGTCCTAAATGTGAAATTTTTATCGCCACTGTTAATGCTTGAAGTAGAAAAGACAGAGTTTAACTGTTATAGAAAAACTCTGGTTTTATTTTAAAATATCTGTCATTTCATATCTGTATTATAGAGGAATATGATAATGTCATTATGAAACAAGCCAATTCTACTGATTTATTAATAGACATCAGAAAGGACTCTAGCATTAGGCAATTTATATGAAAAGTGGAAGACAAATGTTCAAACCCTAGTTTTGAATAGTCAATGTAAATCCATAAACTTTTATATTCAAATTCTCATATTTAGATCTATATTTTTCAGTGATTTATATGTAAAATTGTAACAAAGACAAAAAAAGTATTAATTCCTTTAGATATAATGGAAGAAAACTTCAAATCTCACAATATTACATGGAAGACCTTTTCTCTAACTGGAAACTTTGCTGAGTAATGTCACACATCATCTCATTAAACTTATCAACTCGCCTTATTATTTAAATACACACTGCTTTATCTGACCAAATATTGGACTTTCCATCGTACTAATTGACAGGGAAGTCCTGACAGGTATAAATTTGCAGCTAGAAATAATATAAAAACAAATCATGATCAAATGCAAAAAATTTTTAGAAATTTTCTGATGAAAATGCTTTCATTCTTGTATAGTTTTTCAGATACCACCAGAAAGAAAACAAAGACAATGCATACTATATATAATTAATCTAGGAAAGAGCAGTGTATAAGTCTGCCCCATTAACAGTAATTTAGTTTCTACATTAATAAAAATTATTATGGCAATAAATTAAATGTAATGAACTGTACACATTCAATTTCTTAAGAAATCCTATGTTCTCTATCTTGTGACATTCAATTTATAGCAAAGATATTTATATTTTAATGCCCTAACAAAATAAATCACTTCTATATTTTAGGATAAAAAGCTTTAAACAGAGTGTACACTGTTTCACTAGGAAAAGTTTTGTCTAGCTAATTCATTAATGAAAAGCACAAAATTATAAAAACCTGCTATTGTCATGGTTTAACCCCAGCCAGTAGCCAAGCCCCAGACAGCTGCTCTCTCATTTCCCCACTAGCAGATCAGGGAGATAATTGAAAGGGCACAAGCTAGAAAACTGTTGGCTGAGGTAAAGGCAGTTTAATAGGGAAAGAACACAAGCAAAGCAAAACAAAGAATTCATTCACTGCTTCCCATGAGCAGGCAGGTGTTCAGCCATCTCCAGGAGAGCTGGGACTCATCACACATAATGGAGACTTGGGAAGACAAACACCATCACTCCAGAAGTCCCTCTCTTCCTCCTTTTTCCCCTCACTTTATACACTGAGCATGATGCCACACGGTCTGGAACATCAGCTGGGGTCACCTGTCCTGGCTGTGTCTCCTCCCAACCCCCCATGTATCCCTGGCTCCCTTGCCAGAATGGCAGTACAAAAAGCAGAAAAGGCCTTGGCTCTCTGTAAGCCCTGATGAACAATAGTGAAAACATCTCTATATCACCATAACTGTGTTCAGCACAAATCCAAAACATAGCCCCATACCAGCCACTGTGAAGAAAATTAAATCTCCCCCAGCAAAAAGCATCACAACTATTCAGAAGTTGTGGGATTTTTGTGTTGACTTAAAATACTGTGTAGGGAAAAATAGGGCTCCATGCTGCCAGCTTTTTCTTGTCTTATCACATTTACCTTCCAAAGTCAGTATTCCGGATATTTGTATTAAATATATAAAACAGCCTTTCAATACTCATGTATTTGTTAGCATTTTGTGAGGAAGATTTACAGAAGAAGAAATCTTTTAAAAGTCAACATTAATGAGAAGTTAAAGTGTTATGCCAAATGTGACAGCACTCAAAAATTATGTGCCTCCTTGTCTGCTTTTCTTGTATCAGTATGTAAGTGGTACTTTTTCTTTTCAGTGCATTAAATATTTTAATTAACTTTAAGAGCTGTTTGGCTGTGTTACTTGAAAATAAAAATAAATTTGATTTCTGTATTTCTTCAATATTTTTAGATGAAAAGTTATGAGATCCTTGGAGTTCTGTTCAAATGAACGATGTGTGTCTTCCTAGGTTCTGGCAACGACGCAACTCAATAGGTTCGGGTTGACACTGTGCAAGTAGAACACCAATTAAATGCTCTGTTCCATAAATGGTATTATGACTTTCTTGACTCTCAGCAAAACCGTCCTACTCTCTTCCATCCTTTCTTACTTGAGAAAAAGCAAAAGTAGTGTCTGCAAAGGCGTGAAGGCAATAATCCTGCTGAACTCTTCCAGCGAGCATTCTGTTCTTCTGGAGAAAAAAAAAGAAAATCTGTTATGAATGTCATCTATTTATTTTTCTGAGGTAAAGCAAAAATTATTCCTAATCTGAAACTCTAACTGGTTTACAGTTTCCGTGAAATGGCACGTGCTTATTTTTCTGCTGTCAGCTACCTTAAGTTTCCAAAGAATTTTTATATCACCAAAAAATACATACTGGCTGACACATGCTTATATGTTCTTTTTTCAAGCTGTGCAAGAGACACAAGAATCACATATTTTATAACTGTTGGCCAAAATAATCTTCAAACAAATTTATTCTTCAACTGAATTGTGGTCACTAAAAGGCTCTGTACAACACCCTCTATGCAGCTGTTCACATTCATTTGGTCAACTCCAGACATAGCTCAAATCTAATTCCTCATCAATCATGGTCCCAAGTGTCACATTATTTTAATCACACAGATATAATGCTTAGATTTTATCTTTTCCCAAGCTTTAAAACCACTCCACCAGCCTAAACTTGCTGTAGAAATTGTTCTTTTGCATGCATAAAACTCAAAACTATAATATTGGAATTGTTTCAACCAGCTTAGCTGTCAAAATTGCCTCTATATCTTCAGCGTATGTTGAAGCAATCCTCTGAAGAAGGTGCATAGGCTCTGTATGTAGTCGATGGACAGCAGTGGGTGTACTTGGAGATTTGCAGACCCTGAGCACCACATTTAAACTGGCCCAATTTCTTCATGGAGATCCTAGAATACATATTGCAATAAAATGCAAGGTCAGCAGTTATAATATAGCTGAATGTATGGCACACATTTTTAAAAAAACACTTGCAAGACTTTTATTTTTACTTTTTTCCCCAAATATGAGAGTTGGCCTAATAAAAAATACTGACTCTCCATTTTACCTTATTCTGAGAATGCAAATGTGGTATTGTGATAATTTTCCCACTGAGAAAGGATTGTCCCAGGGATAGTCTTATCCGTTAAAAATCCTCTTAATAACTTCTGGTTCCCAAGATAAGGCAGTCAAGTCAGAATCTATTAATATTCAAAATTTCTATTGACAAAGTAAAAGATTATTTCCGTAACAATCATCTTTGAAGAAATTAAGTAATCTTTGATTGAATGAATTTGCTTATACAGAAATAATGCTTTCAGTATATTAATTAACTAAATGTTGCTCTCGGGGTGCAACACTAATAAATTTTGTACTTTTCATTATGTGATTAATGTAAAAATCCAGGTAGGCACTCATACAGATTTTAATTTACATTATTGTTAATAAAAATCTATTTAGGGTAATTTAAAATAAAGGAAGATTAGTTATGTAATCCACAACTGAATTCTTTAACTTAAAAGAGTTTTATGAGAACAAGAATTCAGATGTGGTTTGTTTTTGCTTTTAATGTGAAAAATATTAAGGACTTCTTTGCTTTTCTGTAAAAATTATGGGGTTTGGGTGTATGGGAGGTGAACTACTTAAAGCCACTGCTTCCAGTAATCCTGGAATTCTCCAGAAAAAAACCCATAACAATACTGACCCAATTAGAGTACTTACATGTCATATTATTTTTTTATTTAAAAAAAAAAAAACACATTGCAGTATTTTTAATGGTTTGGTTACTCAGCATGGTCAAGTGCGTTACGGTAAGAGAAAATGGATAAAAGCAATAATTGATGCATGGTTTATTGGAGGAAAGCGAAATTTGCAAAGGCTACAGGATCAAGGTGAATGTTGAAAATATAGTAAATATAAGGGAGAAAAAGCTAAAATATGTCTGAATTTACCTACAAAGAGCATGAGATATTAAAGATATGAGATATGAGAGGCCTTTCATGAAGCAGAAATTTGAAATGAGAAAGGGAGTCATGGCAGAATTGAATAAAAAAAACCATAAAACTGTACTGATGAGAAAGGAAGCTTATAATTTTATGGTAGCCTAGAACTTGATTTTCACTCAGATAAACCAGGAGAATATGCACGAGCCCTGTGGTCTGAGAATAGTTACAGATATTCCCTTATGTAATTTTCCTGTTGATGAATAGATTAAAGAATGCCTTCTTCTAGTTTATTTGCCCAGTTTTTGGTTGGTTTGTGTTTTTTTAACTGTTTAATCTGCAGAGGAACTTTATTTGTGAAGGTGTACAAGAACCATATGAATACGAATTTGAAAGAAATGGAACCACAGATAGGCAAAAAATATTCTTTTACAGCATTATAGTATGCATAGCTCTAAATTCTCTTGGATACATCTCTACATAAATTTCAGAATCCCTTTAGTGGGTAGACTGTAGATACTTAGGATGTGATGAATTAGTATGTTCCCTAAGGGTTGAAGAAAGAAGAGACAAACAAGCAATTTCTGTATTTTTTATTTATTTTTATATTTCAGATCATGAGGCTTCTTGTAGCATGTTAGGATTTGTTAGACAGTTGCACAGACCAAGGATAGATTTTGAGAGCTCTGAAGTCATGCAATGTTTATTTGACTTATTTATAATATACATGAGGCAAGTTAGAGTCCCTGCTTTCTTGCTTCCTGTCAATGACTCTTTGGTCTGCATATCCCAAATATGCATTTTAAATTCTGAAAGTGAATGTTTTCCCTTTTCTTTCAACTAAAATAGAAGGAATCTCAGATCTGAGATCTTTGATGGTCAAGTATAGACAGCGCTTTTGCTTATTTTTAAGCCAGACATTACTTTTTTCTCTTCTCCTGAACTTTTTATTTTCCAAATTGATTTTTTCCTCACTGATGACTTGAGATAGTCAATATTTACCCAGTTCCAATAAAAATCAGGCACATATGTATGAGAAAAGGATATTTTTTTCTGTGTAGTCTTCTTGTACTGAATGTTAAGAACTTTCGCTGGAAAAAATCAAAGCCAGTACCAAAACCAAACCAATCAAATAAAAACAACCAAAAAACTTCTCAACAACAACAACAACAACAAACAAACCAAACCAAACCAAACAAAACAAACAACCAAACCATAAAGCCTTTTTCTAAACAAAAACAACTTACAAAAATAGCAGGTAGGTATTTTGCCAATGACGGTGTGTAAAGCCAACACAAATTAATCCTGATCTTTATTTGTGTACATTTATATGGACCCGATTGAGACATCTGTTTCTGTGAAGATAACACAGAGAAGTTGTATAAAGCACAAGGGACTACTTCTACCTAGAACACCATACCATTTTTATGCACAGATTCCACTTACAATCACTTGCATAGGGGAAATTCAGAGCAACATCTAACATTTATGAGGTGTGCTTTATTTCTACATGCAGTAGAATGCTAGCATTTGAAAGTGGATCAGCTTTAAAATGTCTTTAAAGCCATGTGCATAGTTCTAGGACCTTCGATACACAAATTATTGTCCCTGAAGCCAACAGCAACTCAAATGAGAATGTGTAAAATTCCAGTCCTTGAGCTTGATCTTGAACTAGCACTACTCTTGTTTCAATAACCATGGGTGAAAGTGGAATCAGCTACAAGACCATGACAGAGATCAGCCAGGAAATCGTAAAGCCACGTGACGTTGAGGGGAAATACATTCCAGATTTGTCTTCTGATTTCATTGCTGGAAGAGATAAGGAAAGATCTCCTTTCAGAAACAAAGAGTGTAAATCACTGTAGAGCTAAATCTGACAATACACATCAGTTGATTTAGCACATCAGTTGTAAAATTAAACTACTGTTAAGGTTTAGAAACCCAGTTTTGTGTATTTAGGAAAAACGCTGTCTTCGTTTATTTATCTCAGAATATGGATTGGCATCCAGCATAGCAGAAACATGCACAGCTTCTTTTATTCATTTGTTTCATTCATTAACAAAATAAGGATGGAAGAAGGAAAGCATTTCAGTGTCTTGCCCTTCATTTTTATTGTTATTATTATTGCTATTGTTCAAATCCTTTGCAATATGTTTCTTGTTATGTGAAACCAGACTATAATTTACAAAAAAGCCCCCTACAACTCCCCAACCCTTCCAAACTATGTATATACAAAATACATAGTGATTATATATTTGTAGTTCATGTATACGTGTAATCATTTTACATATATAAAAATATATTAAAATATGTATATTTCCTAGAAAAAAATTGATTCATTTATGTCAAAAA
>VWZV01008327.1:11113-39958 GCA_013397155.1 Irena cyanogastra
ATTTATGTCAAAAAGACTGGAAAAGTACTATTTTTAAAACCAAATTATAAAAGTTCTGTATTATTTGTCAGATTTTTGTTTTCCATGTCAAAAATTGGTAGAATATTTCTTATTCTAGTAAAATGTTGATGCTAATTTCTTTTCATTTTTTCAGAAATAATTGAATTTTATTTTTCAATATCTATGTGACCTCATAGAAACATAAAATGATGAAACATAAAGAATGCACCGACAATATAAATTGACATATTTTAAAACACTTTTTACCTGAAACAATTACTTTCATGTGTAAAACAAATGTAAAATGTAAAATGTAAAATCAGTCAGAATAATTATGAAATTACATATGTAGATACAGATGTGTATCTACACTAAGTGCAAAAATTTTAAATTCTTCAAAAATGCTTTCCATTTCTTATACTTTTCTTCATTTTTTCTCCTGTCCTCCAGAAGCTTAATTTGTTATTTAAAATAATTGTATTCAAGCTGTTTGTATTTTCCTTAGCTTTCTTTACTGTGACATATGAGAAGTAACTGACTTGAAAAGTTTTTGATTAACAATTTTGAAGAAAATGTTTAGGCTGGGTTGTTGCTAACACAATCTAAAAATTTTCTTCTGGAGAGTACTACTGCATATTTTGGAGGATAAAAATGTTAGAGTAAATGTGATTTTAAGATTAGTATTTGTTTAGAAAGATTGAATTTGTGGCAGTTTGGTAAGTTGTACAATTTTAGGTCTCTGATGTTTGAATTCTGAACTCATTGCCTATACACACCTATGAGAATTGTTTGAAGACCTTGAGGACCAAGAAGGTTCTTAACACATTCAAACATCTTGGTATTTTGTTCATCTTAGCATGCAGTACCACCTCTTGAGATGCTTTATTGATTTGCTGATTTCCAAAATTTAAAAAATTTAAAAATTTGATTAAAAAAAAAATCAAAGCTCTACAGTGTATGCCAAATAAGACGCTCCAAAATAAAAGCACTACCTGATTTTTTTATTTACTTCTGAAAATCCCACTTATGAGTTTATCTTGGTCTTTCTTTTTTTGTTCAGACATCAAAATACAAATAAAAACTACAAGACAAAATCTGGTAAGAGCAAAAAAAAAAAGACTACTTAGAAGCTCCTAGGAAGTTTTCCTTGCTGTCACAACAACTATGCCAAGCCAATACCAACAGCACCTTCAAGGTGACATTCCAAAGGGGTTAATCTTGACAGCTGTCTCAATAAATATGATAATTTAAATGCATAAAATGTATTAATTTACACATATGATGATGGTAACTTTTGCAAACATAAGTAAAGTCATACAAAATTAACATCAAAATCTCTATTGGAATGACTAATTTTGTCAGTGACTGCAGCAATGTTGCAGTTAATACTTGTCAATCATAATACATTAAACTGAACATTTCATATGAAATGTAATAACATGTCTTAATATTTGACAGTAATAATAACAACAACAACAATAAGATTTTTATTAACATTTTATTATTTCCAAATTTTGCTACAAACAGACTTCAAGGGAAGGCATTGAGGAATGGCTAATACAAAAGAACATGAAAGACAGTGTCATAATTTTCTTCATTTTTCAGAATTTTCAGATTTATGATTTTTTTATTTGACAAATATTTCATGAATACAAATTAAAATTCTACTTTTTGGTTCCCCAGACGAACAGCAGTTGTAAGGAAGATGAGAGGAAGGTGTTAAATATACTGTTCTGTATTCATATTTATATTTACAAAAGTATTTCGACTATGTTCTCTTTTATAGATGGGTAGTGATTAATAACCATGGGAAATCTCTTCCTAAATTTAGCCCACTAAGACTTAGGCAGCTAACCTGAGGTAGATGTCTGTAAAGTCTGTGACCACTTCACAAATTTTAGATGCTTAATAATCCTGAATGCTACATATCCATCTTAGGTTGTGTTGGAAATTCCTCCGCAAAGTTAAATGAAATTAATTCTGTTCCTACTCTCTCAGGATACATAAATATTGTTGCAATACAATTTGAAATAAGAGCTGTTAAAGAAAACATGCATTCAGCCTGTATACATTGAATTCTTTGGTCAAATTGACTGAACTCTGTTTAATCATGCTCTGTGTGATTGATTCATCTGACCACATGTAAACATGTGCAATAGCTATCTAAGGACGTCTGGCTCACTTTCCTCTGAAGCATATACCACTACTTCTCATTCTACTGTGAAAGCTTGGTTCAAACTGAGAAATCTAATTTTCAGACATAAAAATCTTCATTTAATAATTATTGTCAAAGATGTCAAAGAACATGACAAATATATATTGCAATAATCTTTGGAGGATTTGCCTGGTATTTCCCTGAAATTTACCATTTAATCAGACTTAACTAATATCTGTGTTAGTAAAACATTCACGTCTCACATGTCAACATCATTCTTTAAAATCTGGTATTGCATAGTTTTGATAGCCCCTCTGGATTATCTTGAAATGGTTGTTCACATATATTCAACCAGCACATTAATGTGAACACCAGTCAGAAGCACACCAAACAGTTGCATCAGGGAATTCAGAAAACACAGATTACAGAGGTTGAGCCCTGTGGTCACAGTTGGTATGAAAGGTTCTGTTACTCTTCTTGCTTATGGCGGTGGCATATTCTTCAGGTGAAGAACATCTCTGAGTTTGCCCTCACTAAAATCTTACAATCACAGAAATGCCCATCACCTCTTTGATCACTGAGGAAAGATGTAGCTGACTCTTGAAGTCAGCTGTCAAGCAGTCCCTAGAATTGTGAAAACAATGGCTAAAAGCAAAGCTTTAGATTGAGCATATGAAAAAAATTCTTTCCATTCCCTAATTTAGTTTTTAATTTTATTATGGATAGTATTAGAAAAATTATTTTGATGTAAAATAATTTTTTCCTCATTAATAACAAGAGGGACACTTTTATGATCTTGAACTTGTGTTTCAACAATTATTTGAGTGCCTGTGCAAAACCAAGGATACTAAACCAAAATAAATGGAAATTCTATTTTAGTGTCTAAATATATCTCTGTGTTAGGAACATTCTCATGACTGAAAGATTAAAATCAGGAATGTTGTTCATAGCATTTGCAGCTAAAACTGAACTAGTACAAGAGGAGTGAGAGTGCATTTTTTCAAAGAAGGTTTTATTCTTTGGATTCCGTTACCAAAATATATAGCATTAAGTCCCTGAAACACATTAGGAGGAGGTTAACCAGTGCATGAAACAGTAGTTTACTGATTTTCATCTGAAAAATAAAACCTGAAGTGTTCAAATGTGTGATATACTATGATGCTCAGTCTTCAAATAGGATTTCCAAACTGCAGATTAAAAATTGTTTTCCTCTGAAAGACCTTTATCCAATATAGGAGGGTGCTCTGGTAGATCTCACAGTTTTTTGGTGAAAGGAAAAGGCCAGCTTTACAAAAGTAAACCTCGTGAATTTGAAAACTTTAAAAGTTTAGATGAAAAAGATGTGAACAGAAATGTATAACAACAATTGGTAAATATTTAAGACATTTCCAAGCTAATCAATATCTGGAATTGCTAACTTTAGTGTAAAAATAAATAGTGAAAACATACAAGCAAAAAATCTATACTTCCTGTGAAGCAAATGGAAAGAGGCTATAAAATATAAATGACACCTCTTTCCCCCAACATAGAGGCCTTCAGCATATACAGACAGAAAAACATGAAGGTTTTATAAATAAATAATAAACCAGAAGCTAAAGAAGAATGCAAATATGGAAAGGGGTAAGAAAATGCAGTAAGATTTTCCCAGAACAATGCTGCATTATTTAATTTAACATAATTATCATTCCATGATGGCACACTAAAATAATTGAAAATAATAATGCTAATTATAAAAGCATACATGTTAAATTTAATTTATTTTAATGATTTCATTTAAAAAAAATTATTAACTAGTACAGTGTGGTGAGTTTAACTTGACTGGCTGACAGACTCCAGCCCAGCTGCTGTTCTAATCCCCTTCTTCAAGGGAGATGATGGTGGGGAATGAGATGCAAAAGCTTGTGGGTCAAAATAATTCATAGTTTGAACTTATCATCACTGGCAAAACAGACAAAGCTAGGGGAAAATTAGCTGAATTTATTGCCAGCTGAATGTAGGGTTGGATAGTGGTAACCAAAGCAAAAAATAAAAGCACTCTCCCTTCTTCACCATCTCAACTTCATTCCTTGCTTCCTGACTCTCCTGTCAACCCAATCCTTAACTCCAGCAGAGAATGTGTGGCTGTGGTCACTTCATAACAGGACCTTGTCTGCATTTCCCTCCTCCTCACACTTGTGGCTCCTTTGCAAAGCAGGCTGACACCAGTCTCTGCCTCTTTCTCCCAAAGGTTACCCCTGCAGCCCCCAACACACAGGACTTGACACATGAACCCAATACATAGTCAAAGGTGGCAGTGTCGTAACATGAATGAATGGTTGTGAAAAAGAAGGGGACAGTCTCTAGGTTGCTGTCTGGAACCTGGACACAAGTGGGTCTAGTCATTAATTGTCAATTTAGTATGAATTAAAAATTTTCTTATTTTTTAACCACTAAATAAATTCATATCTGGCTACAAAGCTGGCAGTTTGGACATATGCATAATGAGCATACCACGGATTTACCACAGTTTCCTGTGAGCAAAGAAATTTACTGCTACTCTTGCATTGCTATTACAATTGCATTACTATTGCAATTGAATTACATATATTGCATATATCCTGAGAGTTAAAAGAAAATGGAAGTTGGCAGGTTGAAATAATGATTTGATAGAAAAGGAAGTAAAGGGTGTTAATTCCTCTCAGCACTCCATTTCCATCGCTCATGGTGTCGCCTTCACTTGAAAATAGGACAGTCTTTAAAATCCACAGAAAAACACAAACTGGACATATCAGGCCATTTACATATCTTTCAGCACACAATAAAAACACAAGCTCTCATATTCATTTACTAGTTTATCTTATACATGTTTTTACCTATAGATACTTTTCATAGTGTTTTTAAGACATATGTAATTACATATGCTAAAACACCTTCATATTGTATCTGAAATATATATAAATACCAGTAAAGTAATTGAATTTGGCTCAACTGTGTTAAAAATGCACTTCAAAAACATTTTAAATGCAGAACCTTTTTTTTTCGATCTATTTTTCAGTGCTTGACGTGAATTGGAGGAATAAGAATACTGTTCCTGTTGAAGCCTCAAACGTAATGCATTGATCTTTGTCACCTTTCCTACAGTTGAATATTTCTCTACACATAGAAGAGTCTCATAGGAATGGATGCAACTGTTTTCTGCTAAGTATAGCCTATGTTATGTCATGAAAAACAAGGTCTATCACTCTATGAGTGACTTTACACTGTTTCTGTCACACAAATCTGAGACAGCTCCATGACTGCTGCACTACTATAAGTTGTTCAAGTAATGTGTAGATTTTGTTTCAAGTGCAGGATTTATAAGCCAAAATAAAGAGCAAAGAAGCAATGAAGAGCTCTGCCAGACTGAGTATTGAACTGCCAAGCACCAGTCTTCCCTCCTCTATTTATTTGCTTAATTTGTGTTTTACTAGTTTTGGATATAAAGATTGGCAGAATTAGGAAGAACTGAAATTAAAGTGGCATGTATAGAAGAAGGAAACAAGTAATTAGGGGAATAAAAGGAGGTCACAGAAATTCCTGAAATTCCCAGAATCTGGTATATTGAATAACTGGATAGCAATATTATCTTTTTCAGAGAGTGTGAGATAATAGCATACTAAAATAAGATAATAGTATACTAAAACAATATGAAGGAATATTTGAGCGTTTTATCTGCTTATTCTATAACAGAGAAGTAGTCATGATAATAATATTCCAGTAGATGAAAGGCTGCTGTGAATGTGAGGGGGATAAATTGTTCTCCAAGTCTCTTGTAAATAGTTTGTAAAATGGACTTAAGTCACATTGAGAGATTTAGAAAAGAAAAATAAAAACAAACAAACAAAAGCACAATCAAACACCAAAAATCACATTCACACAAAAAAAACCAACCTAAAATCTACCAAACGAGGAAAAGCCTAGCAAACTTCCTAAGTCTAGCTATAGCTACTTCCTAACTGATAGTTAACATGGGAATAACCGGCCTACAAATTGTGTAGAATAAAACCTATTCAAAAGATAAATTAATATTGATAGATGAATATTAATAAGCACACATTAATAAATTATATATTAGTCTCCCTTCAACAAAACGTTGAAAGTCTTGTAGCAGATGGGTTCTCTGCTTTAGATAAACACCTACAGAGCAATTAAGGTTTTCAGTATGAATGTTTTTGGAGAAACGTCAAACACACTGACTAAAATACCACGGAGCTGAGCACCAGCACATACTAGTTTGATGATTCCATGGCTGTGACAGCCTAATGGAAACACCTTTTCTTTCTGACAGGTTATATTAACCTGAGTAACCATAATGGCAGGGAATGGGTTTTAAAAACATTTCCAGATTTTTTCCTGAAACATCTTTTTTTCTCTGTGTGTGTGTGTGTGTGTGTGTGTATTCATTTATGTATCTGTTTCAGCATGTTATGCAAGCTGGACAGAAAAGAGAACACATCCTGGAGTATTATGGACAATGTATTTTACATAAGGTGCAGTTTCTTTAAGTGTAAACCCTATTTCTGCCTAGGATAGAGATTGCAGGGCCATGTGCCGTATTATTGAAATAATTAACATTTACTTTGCGGTTGTAAACACATTTTTGAACCAGGGGATGGTTATTATAGACTGACTGTCATCAGTGTCAGGTATTCCACACATTGGTCATTTTTATTTCCACACATTATTAAATTCAGAATTTCTAAATATTTTATGCTTTTAATAACGTATTTTCTACTGTGGCTTCATACAATCTTCAATTCCTTGATAAAATAGCTAAAAATGTGGACAACTTTTTCTGTACTCTTTGTATTTAGTCAGTCAGTGAGACCAACAGGTGCAACCAAATGTGTAACCAAAAACAGTTTTGCTTTTTTCAGTTGTCATTGTGAGCTGCACAGGACAAGTTTAAGCATTAAGATATGAAAATATAGTCTGGTCCTTATCAGTTATTAGTAATTAACTGATATGGTTGATGAAACTTAGGAGGACTTCTTATTTGTGGTAGAAATAACAAAGATTTCTTTCTTTCTTCCATATTCTCAAAGATATATTTCACCTCACATTTCAAATCAGAGTATAAAAAGTGAGTTAGTGGGGTAACAGTCTAGTATTACATTAAGCTCTACTGTTGCTGCAGCATGTAACTGCTCCCATAAAAGTTATGTGTTATCATTGCCATTAATTGACCAAACTAAGGTCAGGTTCAATTGCTGTTGAGTTTAAATATTCACAATCATTCCTGTCCTAGAAATGCTGATGCAGTTTACTCATGAGTGAGATACAAGGGCTTTTATAACAGGAAATTAAGTGTTCTAGGATAGTTTTCCAAATTTTTCAGAAAGTGTGGACTAATTTTTACATACTCTTTTGATATTAAATCCTGCATGTGTTTCAGCTTCACTAGCTGCATAGAGCTTTTATTCTTCTGTTTGTTTTTTGCTCTGTATTCTTGTTGCCATGACCACCTGAAACTTTCCTGTGGGAAAAAACCAGTTTTTCTTTCCTATATTTTCCATCATCTTACATACCATTAAAAATGTTTTTGCCCCATGTTTTTTTGTTCTGGTATTTTAAGTATAAATTCCAAGTCATCTGTTTTTTAAAGTAATTAATCTGCCAAGTTAAGCATAGGTAAACCTGAACTTTAGCTATAAAACCTCCTTTTTCTTTCTGAAATCTTTTTTTGAAAAATCTAAGTAAGAGTTGTGGTATTTGAAGCACTAAAACAAGATGTTGTTTTAAAGGAACAGCCTGGATTTTTTTTTTTTGGTAACTTGTAAAATCAATAACCTCCAGATAATTACCTAAGTGAAAAAAGAAATAAAAAAAAGATAAAACTGACCAGGAGGAAAATAAGAATAAAACTCTATAGCTTTATCCATGTATTTATTCATGGACTGCTTTCACGCTGATGCAATACTCATTAAATATCACTTTATTCTTGTAATAGCTTCAAGGCCTTCCTTGATATTCTCTAACAGCATTGAGGCCTTCTAGTTGACTTTTTGCTGTCTCCAGTCACACAAATTCCACACTTGCTCTAAAAACTTGCTCTAACACTTGATCACTTTCATGGTGAGAGAGATTTTCTATGCAGTGACAATTTCCCAGGATTTTTAGATTTGTGTTCACTGCCTCTCATCCCTCTGCTGTCCACCTTGGAGAAAAGTCTGCCTGGCATCACTACCATGTTCTACTATGTTGCTGTAAAAAGAAAAAAATATATTCCCCCGTATCTTCTAAAGGTAGAGAAACCCTTAGTTTTCTCAAGTGTTAAGGAAGCTTCCCAGTCTCACCATTCCCAAGGCTCTGGCAGTCACATTTTCAAATGTATAAGTTTCATTGGTCAATTGTGGATGCTTTGCTTAGCTAATTCTCATCAGACAGGCTTCAAATGAGAGAAAAGCCCATTGGATATCTATATTTGATAACCAATTAAAAAGTCTATTTTAAAAAAACATAAATTTCTGTAATGAAAGGTATTTTGCTGTATATCTCCTCTGCATTAAGCGTATGTTTTGGAAATCTCACATATAAAACAAAAGAAATATATGTAAGAAATCCAGAATGGATTTTTAAGGCAAAAATGTTTATTTTTATTATCAAGTAATACTGTCTGAGATTTATTATAATTAACCTTTTTTTTCCCCCTTTGACCATGATCATAAGCTTACAATCATTATCTGAATATTCATTTTCATGTTGGAGACAGTAACACTAAGACAAGAAACCTGCCTCTTTGTTGTTTTATTTTTCTAGACATTTTAGAAGAGACAGGTTGTCCCTCAGGGTATGTGTCTATTACAAAAGCTCAGGAGTTGAAGACAGTGTTTTGGTTGTTTTGGGTGAAAAAAAGGTATTGTTCAAAATATTGCACTATTTCTGCCATCATGTAACAAACAACATAAAATAACACAAATAACTAGAAGTCCTGTACAATATGTGACTAATTGTATCACAATAGAGGGTACAATTAGGATTAAAATCCATTTCCAGATTCCTAGATATGTCAAGAAATAGAAATAAATAAATAAATAAATAAATAATCCTTTGACTAAAGGGTTTTGTTTGTTTAGTTTTGGATTTTTTTTCCAATTTCTGCTAATGCATTAGTTCTGTGTATGCTGCTCCACTAAGTCTGAAATGACCTTTTTCAGTCCTAGCTTGAATTAGTATATTAACAGCTGTAATTCTGCAGTCCCAAGACTGATGATGCTGTAATTTTCCAGCCTAATCGTACGGCACTTCAAACATATTCAAAGCAATTCTATTGAAGTTACTGTCTCAGAAGTGTTTTTGCAATATGCGTGAATTACACATGAGGACACAACCATTAGACAAGTGCTTGTCAAGCTCATTGGAAATGAAATAAAGGAAGATACAGATACTTCCCTAAGGTAGCAGCTCGTGTGAACCTTGTCCCAGTCTTTGATCATACTTAGACCTCACCTGAGTACAAACTAGAAAAAAAAATAGAAAATCTAAGCAAAATCTAACTTTTTTTAAGTCGTCCTTGGCAGCTCATGCCAGCTATTAAACTTGAGAAGCAATGAATAGTTAAAACAAGTCTCCACACATTCACAGAGCCTGCACACCTCCATGAACAGCTGCTGTCACGCCGAAGGGCCAAGATGACATTGAAACTCTTGCACATCTCTCGGTATTTGGAAAATGAACAAGCTGGAGTGAATGATCTGATTTTCCAAGACCCTAGTGCTGACACTTTTACTGTCGTGTGTGTGTTATTTACAGACCATGTGTATACGGGTGAGATAGAGAAATCATTAACAACCTGCTATACCCATCTCACTCACACCTCAGTTTTTATGTCACAGAGTAGTCTAGATCTCTTCTTGAGGTTACTTCACTCTATACTGCCTTGTGTCAACAGAAAACACCATAACACCTTCATAATCTTTGTCATTATGGATGACAGAATTGCTGAAATCAGGAGTCCTCTGGAAACTCTACAGTCCAACTCACCTAACCCAAGACGGGTCAATTAAGTTTTCAATCCCCCTCACTATCTACTTATCAAATCTGTACTTCATCAGATAACTTCATTATTATGTTATAACAACCCTTAACAAAATCTCTCCCATCACACACATAACCAATCAACTCATCATAGAAGGCTATGTCATAGGCTAAACAGTATTTCTAACCCATAAATTCTTGCTTGTCCTTCATATCCTTGGACTCAAGGTGAAATTCCACAGGTGAAGTTTCTTTAGCTCTTCATTCTTTCTCCCCTTGGAGATAATAATGACATTTGCCTTTTTTCAGTCTTCAGGAACCTCTTCTAATCAACACAACTTTTCAAAGATAATCAGAGGTCCTCTGAATCCTATATTGGAAGATCATTCCTGGTGGGTGATAAACTCCCAGCTGCCCTGGAATTTTTTCAATACCTGCTTCTCCAGCTGTATTGTCAGTGATACACCTATGTCTACGGGGCCTGATAGGATTCAATCCAGGGTACTAAAAGAGCTGCCTGGTGTTATTGCAGGACTTCTCTCACCTATTTTACAATGGTTTTGTGAGTCTGGAGAAGTCCCAGCCAGATGGTAGCTGCCAAATGTTTCAGTTTTCAAGAAGGGATTGTATAGTTCTAATGAAGACCAAGGTAAAGGAGGCATTGAGTACCTTGACATTTTCTATATTTTCTGTCACAAGTTTACTTGCTTGTGGAATATCACCACCTCTGGACCAAAAATTTCCCAATTCCTATTTTTTTCTGATCATAGAATCATGTAATTATAGAATCACTTAGTTTTGAAAAGACCTTTAAAATAATCAATAATGAAAGCCTAACTCTGCTAAGTACACCACTGAGCCACGTTTCTAATGTCACCACTTTAATGATTTCACAACTCTCGGCTATGTCCTTCTTCAGATAACCAAATTAAAGTGTAATGTAGGCTGTAAAAACTCTCTAGGAGCCATCTTTCACTATCTCCTCCATTTCTGAAAAACAGACCTATTCAGATTAAGTTGCCCACACCTGAGCCTGGTCAAGTTTTGACTGTCTCCAAAATGAAGAGTCCACAACCTCTTAATATCCTTTGACTAATTTGTTTACCTGTAATATTTATTAGCAATTTCATACATTTCATTGCAGCTTCTGATCACTGACTTTCTTCCTTTTGCTGTGTATCTCTGAGATAATAATGCTAATATCTGTCTCCTAAGTTTTAACTGTCAGTTGTGTTCAGCATGATGCAAACTATTTACCTAGAATTTACCTTACTTTTTTGCACAGCAACTCTTTTTTCAACCCCAAGCACAGTTTTGTGTGGTCCTCTAAGATCTTCTAGCCTTCAATATTATATTTAAATAACTTAATATCTTTTCTAAACTCACAGATGTAACCCTTAGCTTTTTCCAGGCTAATAATGAATATACTGAAAAAAATGATCATACCAGTCATCCTGAGAGATCTTTTTGTTGATCTTTCTCTGTTATGATAAATCACTATAAAGTCATGATTTTTTTTTTCAATTCCTTGATCAATTCCTCTAGTAACTCTGACTGCCATCCCCCCCTATGCTCAGGGACGATCTCCACAGCTTGCACTGGAGGGGTCTGGTGTTGTTAGCCCAAAGGCCCCAGAGACACAGGCAGGGCTCTGTACATAGAGCTGTTTTTCTGTATATATGCTTCCTTTCTTCATATAAAAAGAATTTGGCTACATCAAGTCCAAGTACTCTTCCATGCCTGCTGCTTTTCCCTCTGTTTTTACTGAAAATAATCCTGCATGATATTTCTATTCAGGTCGGTTCTCTTCTAGTTAATGTGAAATACATCTATCCTGTGCAGTTTCTTTAGGTTTTGCAAATGCAGCTGGCAGTATTACACAAGCTGTTGACAAGAGACTTGGTCTCCCTGCTGGTCAGAATCAGCAACCTGAATTTCACCCCTAAATTTCCCACCTATGCTTCCCTACTCTATTGTTGCCAGCATGGGTTAGGATTAATAGCTCTGCTTTTCAACATCAAATAAATTTATTTGGTCATTTTTAGTGCCACAAAATCAGCAGTCAACTTGAATAATTACCACATTACTGCTACAGACACCTTCTTCTGCCACCCCCAAAGATGCTCTGTTCCTTTACAGTATCTCTTGCATAAGTTAATAAAAAACTGGTCTTGAAGGATACTTCTACCTCAGATTCAGACATACCTAAAAGTATGAAGAGTGCAGAGTGAAGTGAATTTTATACTCTTAGAGAGTATAAGTATAAATTCCCACTCCCAATGCAAACTAACTGTTTATTAAACTGTCTCTCACGGCTGCATGGTACAGATTCAAAATTCACCAAGTTTACCAGCTTCCAGAAGTCAAGCTCAGAACTTCTTCCTCTGGCTCTTCCCACACAAAATTGTCATGAAAACTTCACTGTGTCCTTTTGTTACTCATTACTTTCTTTAAATTGCTGAGGAAAAATATATTAAAAAAAATGCAGCAGCATTAAACTTTAAAGAGGTTCATGTATTTGGGTATCAGCAATCTGGATTTTTAGCCTTTTACTCCCACTGCCAAGACAGAAATGTCTAATTATTGTCAGCTGTGACCTAAAGGATATTTGAGAGAGATATTAATGAGAACTGACACAAATAAGTTAGATTTTCCAGAACAGGAACAAGACTGTAGTTAGGTGACAACTGTAAAGGGTTTCAAGCAAGCATGGGTGTAAAGACCATGTTTGTAGTAAGAACTCTGAATTCAGGTTAGTGCTCTGTTTTCTCTTTTTTCACAGTTTAGCCAGTTTCTCTCTTGATTAGACATCTTGTCTACAGCTCGTTTCAGACACAATACTCACAATATTTCTACTTACATCTTCCCACTCAAGTCCTTCTGTTACTGAATTTGTAGGCCATGTTATCTTTTGGCGTCTGCTCAGTAGTGTTAAACAGTGTTATTCTACAAAAGGTTCAAGTCATCAGCCATGCAGAAGAGAATTAGAATATATAAATTCTGATGATTTTATTAGGAAAAAACAGATGCACTACTGGAGACATTAAATTCCCTGTTAAATCTCAGAGAATAATAACAACAACAAACCTGACAACAGAAAATTGACTGCTAGAAGACATGAAGCTGAGAGAAGGAAAAGGAAGGAATTTGCTCATGCAGAGGTGGGAAGACAGCCAGAAGTTTGAACAACAACAGCTGAACTTATTTCAAGGAACTGGAATGCAAAAAGAAAACAACTTATGAGCTGTATAACAATTAAAAAAAAAAAGTAAACTATTACAAGTTTTTTAATATGCACATTCACTAAAAAAAACTTAGTGAAATTACATATAAACATTATTTGCAAAACCTAGATTTGATCAGCCTTGTGGTCTGAGATCCAAATATCAAATCTCACTGTTCGACGTCAGACATATTGTTATCATAAAATCACTAATGTGAAGCTATCTGAGTATCAATATTTCAAGAAAATGCTCTTCATTTTAATAATCTGAAGTCAAACTAGTGCTAAGTAGTCCAATTTGATCATTCTGTGTTTAAATATGTCTAAATGTCAGCTGTGGAACATTCAGCACCTCTTAAGTGTTCTCATCATTATTTTCTTTTCATGTGTTTCCTTATAGCATTACTTCTAAATCCAACTTAAGTTCTTATGGTAATTTATGCTAATTTATGATAACTAATGCAGCCTTAGACCTGTGCAAAATTATCAAACACACATGAGGATATCAGCTGAAACATAGTGTTTCAGCATTCTCTTGATTGTACAAAGATACTCTGTATCTGATAAATTGTTGCAGTTTTTCTGTGAAAAACATCCTGAAATGTAATCCAGCTCCAAAGAACATAGCTTCAAGCTCATAATATTTTTACTTTTTTTTTTGAACTATGGTCCTTAAAATAAGAGTAATCTGGGCAGCTGAAAAGGCATGCTGACCCAGGATCTGTAGGTAAGACCATGATCTGTAGGATCATGACTGCATGATCATATATAGACAACTCCTGCATCAAAATATATCCTTGGTCACAGACTTCTTTTCCTTTTCCCTTTATATTTTCCCATTTTGGAGTGGTTTCTGTGTGTTTGTACTCAGTGCAATTTACTTCCATCACCACCTAGAGTAATGATAAATGTCTTCAACTTAGTCCTCAAATGGCCTTTGTTAAAACTGCAGTGCAAACATCAATTGACATTTTGAAGGTCATGACCAATCCCATTTAAAAGTAAGATTAAATAAAAGTTCAATTTGTAATCCAAAAACAAAAGTGCAGAGTTCACAAAATGTTACTTACAGCTATATTGTAGACACAATTAATTCTAGTATCTGAATCTCAGGGCAAAGCCCATCTTGAGAGACCTGTATCTTACTTTATGTAAGATATATTTACATTTTATATATTTTATTATAGCCTTCACAAACCGAGAATAAAAGTTCATGAGAGAAAATGGAGCTGTTTTCAGGTGTTGGTTTTCTTTTTCCCGTTCTTTTCTATCAGGAAATATACAGCACCTACTTATTAATTTTTTAAGTTCTTTCATAGTGGATTCTTTACAAGGTATTTATGCCTTCATATACTGCTCATTCATGTAAACTCCCTGTAATTTCAAATTGTAATTGTCAAAAATGATGCATATAAAGTAGCAATGGTAAAGACAAATTTTAATAAGTATTTAGTATGCACATATCTACCTATTGGATACTCAAATTTATCAAGCATAATCTAGATATTTTCTGGTTGATGCTTGAAAAAAAATAGTCGTGTGTAATCCAAAACAAGGGAATTAAACCAAATTTGCTATGATGGAGTTCAAAACTTCAGTACTACAGCATGTATTGGAAAACAAAAATTGATACCAGATATTTGTATTATTCACAAAATGAGATGGAAGGAAAGCTGTTTTATGTGTTTGTAGTTCCTTAAAACTACAATTTTTTCTCTGCTAGTCCTATTATGAATTACATTTACTACTGTGAGAACAAGAGGAAATTCTAGAACAAGACTATAGTACCAATGGAAATATCAGAAGAAAATATGCTAGGATATGCTGTGTTTTATGCTGTGTTTTATGCTGTGTTCTTGAGAGTTTCTCTATTTTCTTTCAAAGTACCTTGTATTCTCATTCAGGAGGTGCTGAGAAGCAAGGAGTTATGTAATTCTAAGTTCTATAAACCCATTTTATCAACACCAAATATAGCTGCTATAGACAGAAGAACTTCTATTGTCTTTTACAATAGCAAGTATTACTGTATTTCTATGTATTTCTGTGGTCCAGCGTGCAAGGAAAGAAGAACAGTATAACCCATGTTTGCTTGTTTGCTGTTATTCTGCCATTGTCCCCATCTTTACTTTTCCTTATATTAATTTCTTAACTGCAATCTTGAGCAGGTTAGAGATTTGATAAATGTTCCCATTCTAATTTTCTGTTCATCTATAATTTACCTCTGTCTTACTGCCTTCGATATCGTCTATCCGTGGAATCCTGACGCTCGTCAGTCATTTCTGGTTGCCTGATTCTATTCGTGCTGTCACTGATCTCTTTCTGCAAATATGCTTCATCTTCCTGAAAATGTTAAAGGATGCAACTGCTCCACTGCTGAAATTTTATCTTGTAGCAAATCCTGCTCCAAATATTAAGAAGTTGAACAACTTTTTACAACTATAATACATCAATTTATATGCTACATAAATATAAGAAACTATACCAAGAAATTTGAGAGATATATATATATTTTTGGTGTTTCAATTATTAATAAATTTTTGGGGGGGGATTAAATGCTTAATGCAAAGTACTAAATAAAATAATTCATTAAAAGAAGCATTTAAGACTGTAAAATGTAGTTTCAGGTTTAATTTTCAAAAAATTACTCTCCATTGTTTGGATAATCTTTGTGATCATGTATTAAATATTGCAGTATCAACTTCAAATGAAAATAGTGCAAAAAAGAGAAATGTCCTGTTCTAAATAACAGAGACTCAGACCGATGCATGGAGTTTAATTTATGGCCAGATTAAACAAATACAAACCGAAAAGCCAACAAAAACAACAAAACCCCCAACCAAAGAGCAATGAGATGGCATCCTACACTTTAACTCTACAGTGCAGAGGCTGTAATACAAAAGGCAGATTAGTTCCAGAATGAAGACAAGCAGGTAAGAATGCACCTAGTATTTTTTTTATGGTTTATGTTTGCACAAGAAAGATTTTCTAGGCAGGGTTTTTTAATAACATCAGCATTTTTTTGAGTTTGGTAGATTTTTGAAAACAGACACTGCTTCAGCTAGAGAAGAGAGGAAGAGAAGAGAAGAGAAGAGAAGAGAAGAGAAGTGAAGAGAAGAGAAGAGAAGAGAAGAGAAGAGAAGAGAAGAGAAGAGAAGAGAAGAGAAGAGAAGAAAAGAGCCCACCAAAAATGTTAGTTGGTAATTTGCAGAAATGGAAAAATTAATATCAAACTGAATTATTTTAAAATAAAAAGTTAAAACTGTGTGAAATTTGGTTAATTCTTGATCTGCATTTAGGTTGAATGCCCACGCAAAACTTTTTTTTAGATTTCTCAATCCACTTTTGAGCCTGGTTCCTTAGTATCTAGGGCATTGATTGTACAGGAAGAGACCCAAAGATATTTTGCAACACATGTTGAATTACAAACACTTTACAGAAGCAGTGGGAGGTATTGTAACTCAAGCAGTGTTGAGGGTCTTGTTGAGCCATCTGGCCAGTTAAAATTAAAAGGGAGGAAATGATGAATAGTTGATCCCTCAACCACAAATGCACCGTTTATCTCTAACCCTCTTTAACAATAACTTAAACTAGATTTAGGATATCATGAAAGTTATCACAAGTGAAAAGGAATGTGAAGCAAGAGATGACTGCAATCTGTAGTGGACAACGAGACATCTGTGATTAAAAAAAGGAACCAATTTTACACAGCGCCTCACAGGTTACACAGAGAATGACTGCTGTGGAAGGAGAATGCAGAGAAGAAATTAACAAACTCTGCAATCCTAGCCTGACATCATCTAAGAAGAGCAACTGGTCCCAGGAAGATGCATTGAAGCTCAGCTTTCTTTCTGGGGATGGGGAAGATGTGATCAACAGTTTCTTAAACTAAGATAAAGTGATATCTTTGTAATAGATGCAGAGCTAAATTGACACACTGTATTTTATAAAGCTAGCCCACAGGTGACAGGTTGTACTACTATATCTGTGATTTATAGGGGTGTTATGGTAAATAAGAACACCTATTTGTTGTTACTGTAGGATTCCTTTGACCAGTTTCTGAAGAAAGTAATTAGAGAGCGCACTCAAAATGTTTTCCCAGTCTATTGATTCTGTAAGTGGCAGCATTCTTCCTGTAGTATGGGCAGGAGAGCATTCCAGACCTTGTATGCTGTAGCAGAAGTGATAAAAGGAAGATCTTCGGTGACACTGAGGAATGGGAGGGCCTCATACCTTTTCCAGACAGTTGACTCCCTTGTAGGTGGTATGCTGAAAGAATAATTAGAATATACTGTATACAATTTGTCATGAAATGTGAAAAAATACTCCTATCTTTATCCTCTTTGTTTTCAAGGTTATTACTGAGCAAAGAGTAAATAGGCATGAATAGAGGCAAATGAAGTAAACCTTCAAAATTGCAAAGGTTAAATCTCTGCAGTGTTCAAAAGCTGTTTCCTGTATGAAGCAATTAAAATTGAAACTAATTTATATAATCAAGGTGCGTGAAAAATTTTAACTGTGAGATATAGTTATGTCAGATCAAAAATCACAGCTATATACTGTATGTGAGAGGCTGAAATACCAAAGGCTAATGACTCAAACAATTGGCTGTTTGCAAAAACAGCAGGTACTTTGCTGGGGCCAGGTTTGCACCCCCGAACTGAAGGGGAGGAGGAGAAATTTGGCTGTGTGGTGATGAAAATTTCTGATCAACATGAAACAAAGGGGGTCAGCACTCACTACCAGAGGATAAGCATGGCTAACTCACTTTTTTATATACAAAATGATTGAGCCCCAGAATTATAGTGTACCTGATAACCTGTGACTAATCTCTTAAACAAGCTGTTTTCTGGCCAGGTAAGGAAAAAGATCAGTAAGATGCAGATCCTGCAGAGGTGCTGTGATGCTTCTGTCATGCCATTTCCCCTCTGATAGGCACTACTGACTCAACTGAAGTGAGAGAAGCCAAACAGCAGTCATGTCGTTGAAAAGGGCCATAAACCTGAAACATCCCAGACTCATTTCTGAGGCCTTCCACCAGAGGACTTTGCACAATCCACAGTGTTGTAAAAGGCAGTGTAAAAGTTTACCTGCTCAGGGGATGTACCTGGGCATTCCCATCCAAACCCGAATGTAGGGCAAGCCATTGAACTTTGTGTTTCATGGGCTTCACCCCACTCCCAATGGAGAAAGACTGTATCTATAATTTCAATCAATGGGCATCACATTTGTCACATTTGAGTCTCATCACTGAATCCATGGGTGGTGATAGCCTTCCTCTCCACTATCTACTTTTATCTTTTCTTCTTTCTTTCTCTTTTCCTTTTTCTCTTTCTTTCTTTCTTTCTTTCTTTCTTTCTTTCTTTCTTTCTTTCTTTCTCTTTCTTTCTTTCTTTCTTTTTCTTTCTTTCTTTCTTTTTCTTTCTTTTTCTTTCTTTCTTTCTTTCTCTCTTTTTCTTTCTTTCTTTCTGTCTTTCTTTCTTTCTTTCTTTCTTTCTTTCTCTTTCTTTCTTTCCCCTACATATTTTCTTGAGCAATATTTTTATACTTTAATGTTGCTATATTTCTTTAAATAACAGCTAAAACAATTACATACCTACTTTCCATTTCAAGCAAATTGTTCTGAAATAAACCTGCCGTATATAAATATATAAAAACACAAGTCTGTCAGTGTTGTTTCACTCTATTTTTCCCCAAGTGATTTATTAACAAGAACTTCAGTTACCCTCGTCTTCAGGTCCAGCTCATAACACCATGTAATTCCAACACATAACTCACACAGAAGTTATAAGTATGTTGGCCCAGATGGGATATCATGTCACAAAATGATTGTGGAAGCAAATTTCTGTGGAATCTTTATTCCTCAGGCTGCTCAAAACACACCTGTAGAAGACCTAGAGCACCCTCATCTAGCTCTGAATTTAGACAGATATCAAGTAGGAAGTTAAGCTGGAAAAACTCATGGGCTTCATTGCAAATATTTTTTTCCCTGTTTTATCTATAGGTCTTCAGAACACGCTAATTCCAAAACAATTGGTATGGGGACCCATGTATAAAAAAAATACTCAGTAGGAACAAAGGCATTGCCTGATTTTGTTTATTTTCTTTGTAAATGTATCTCTTGTGTGGGATGGGGACTGTAGTTTTCTCAGAAACAGGTAGAGATTATGAGACCATATGCATATGGAATTTGTGATACTAAGAGTCATCAGAAGAGAAAAGTTAAAAAAAAAAGGAAGAGAACAAAATAAGCATGAAAACAGAAAACAAAGCTCTAACAATCAGTAGACACGTGAATTCTTTTAGTTTCTTAGTTTTATTTCAGGACTAAGTATATGCACAGGGAACATGCTATTAGTATCCATCTTGTATAAACATCTTGTGTTCTTATTGCTGTTGTATGACAAGCCAAGATTTATATTGTGAAGCGTTCATTTACAATCCTTTCTACCCACATTAAGTACCTTCAAAAATGCATTATCTGAGACAAATGATCAAGAGCTCATTGAAAAATTGCTGCACATTTATAACTGACTATGACTTTATTACAAGTCACAGACCATACATTACTTAAAATCTGGTCAGTACAGCAGCATGCCAAGGAAAGTGGTGTTTATGTCCTACTGCAAGTTGAGGTTTTTTTGGTTATTGGGTTTGGGGGACTTTTTGTTGGTTTTTTTTTTCTACAATGTGGCTTCCTGATAATGATTATCTTATGAGGATCTTCGTGGCTACAGTTCTGCACAGGCTGCTTAATGAATTTTGCAGTGTCAGAAATCCCTGACTCTGCATACTGTACAGACTTGGAACTTTTATGGTAACACACAGACCTTGTGGGATTTTACTTGATACATAATCTCTCTATATATATCACTGCCAATAAGTAGCAACTGTCTGTCTCAGCAGTCTATATGTCATTACTATCCATGATGAGTTGGCCTGAACAACTCTCCTTCAACAACATTATCTATAACGCAGATCCTGTTTTCTGTCTAAACCTCGTTTCTAGAATGCAGGTGTTTTTGCCACTTCTGAACCCAGCCTTATCCATTTTCAACCTCCACAGCATGGTTGGGTCTGAATGCAAACTACCATGTATCCTTGTTTCCTTAAAAAAGAGGAACTCAGGCTCCGACAGGCATCTAATCTTCTCAATTAATGGTCAAGATCTGTGGGTTGTTTTGCAGCATTTCTGCAGATAATAAGTTCAAGAGCATCAGAAAAAAAAAACACAGAAAAAGACCTGGATGGAATTATTTCTGACTTTTCTAACAATTATTTCATACATTAATAAAAGCCTATGACTATAATTGCATCACTTCATGAGTTACTCATCAAAAGAGCAATAGGTCTAGTAGTGTTAATGAAAGAACATGTAAAGCATGCAGTCCTTTACACTCCTTACTAGTCCACACTTCTTTGCAACAGTGATTCAGTGATTCTGTAACTGCCCTTAGATAGAAATAAAAGGGGAGATTTTGGGACAGCAAGACAAAAATCATGACATGCATCTGAGGGTATGAAAATATTCCTATCTCTAATTAAAATCACTGAAATGTACACTCATGGACTAGTCACAGTAATTGTTTTGTCCTGATCACACATTATGAATTCACCATATGGGCTGTTCTGCTGAAAGCTTTTATTTCTGTACCCTCCAACTCTCGGAGTTAAGAAAATAACACATAACGTTGAACAAGACTCCAACAGTGCATTTATATTGGTTCTCAGCTTGGTTTTGTTTCCTGTGGCATTATCATCAAAAAGGACAGTGCATGCTTCTTCTATCATGAACTAAATACGGAGACTTAGATGTTTAGAAAAATTTCCCAGATACCAGATGTATAAATTCACATTTGTTTTTAAGTCCATGTTCAACTTAGCTTTTAAAAAAGGAAAGATATCAGATAACAGCATTTATATACACTTTAGCCAAAGGGCACTCATGTTCACTGAGAGGTTGCTGCTTTTTTCTTCTCTTCAGGCTCTCTGAAGGAGCTCTTGACTCCATGCAGCTGGCTTGCTAAAAGCTGAATAAACCCACACTGCAGAACATACAATCCTGTCAGTAGCTTTCATTTAAACAAACAAGAAGAAATTACACTAATAATAATTTGCCGAGGATGATTTCATGTGTCTTGTTATTCTGTTCAATGCATATGGGTAGATTTTGTTCAGCTACATAAGGACTGAAGTAATTCACATTACTCTAGTTTTAGATCAATAAGAGTGTGGTGGGTTGACCCTGGCTGGGTGCCACATGCCCATCAAACCTGCACAATCACTCCCCTCTGCAGCTGAACAGGGGAGAAAAAATGTAATGAAAGGCTTTACAGTTCAGATAAGGACAGGGAGATATCACTCACTCATTACTGTCATGGGAAAAACAAACTCAACTTTTGGAAATTAACTTAATTAATTAAGAGGCACAGGAGATGCAGAATGGGCATTATAGTCAGATCATGTTTCTTTTGCTGCTTCCTTCTCAAGGGGAGGAAGCTGTTGAGTGTGGGGTCCAGTCCTTCATGAACTTCTCCAGTGTGAGTCCTTTCCATAGACTGCAGCATCAGGATGCCTCCTCCAGTGTGGGCTTCCCTTTTCACAGGTCTCTGGGTCTTGACAGGAACCTGCTAAAATGTGGGCTTCCCACAGGGTCACAACCTACTTTCAATCATCCACCATGGTCCTTCATGGGCTGCATGGGGATGGCTGCCTAGTCATGATCTTCTTCAAAGGCTGCAGGGGAATCTCAGCCCTCTGGAGCCCCTCTTTCCCTTCCTTCCCCCTAGGCTTGCTTTCTGTATGTTCTTACATATTCTCACTCTTCTCTTCTCTGACCTCTATCACTTCTGCGCCATCATCCTTTTTTTTCTCCCTTCTTAAATATGTTATCACAGAGGCATTACTACCATCTTTGATGAGCTTGGCCTTGGCAAGCTTTGGGTCTGTCTTAAAGCACCTGGCAAGGGCTGTCAGACATGGTGAAAGCTCCTTTTACAGAAGCCATCTGGCAAACTCCTACAACCTGCCCCACCAGCAAAACCTGGTCATGAAAACCCAATACACAGAAAAATCAGAATCCACAATTTTGTGTTCAGAAAAGCCTAATTTTTGTTAAATAGAAATTAATGTTAGACATATAATTGAAAATGTGAAACCATATCCTCCATCAACATAAATCAGTACAGCTCCATAGGGTTCAATTGAGTTATGCAAATTAACCCCACCTGATGGTTGTCCTATCTTCTCTTATAATTAGGATTGTAATCTCAGACATCTGGCAAGATACTGTTCAAACAATGGGGAGCAGTAAGAAGTGGTGTATTTACTAATTTTAGGAAACCATTTGAAGGCTTTCAAACAGACACATTCACACATCTTTGAACAAAGTATAGATCAATAATTATAGCAGAATTTAAAATTAATGTGAAAATAATTATTTAATTAGCTTGCACATTCAATTATAGTTAATAAAGTATCCATATAGGAGATAAAACAAAGTTATCTCTTCCTCCTTGCTTTATAGTATTTTGCTGTACAGGCATTGAAATGAAAATTGAATTTTAAAAGAGTCACACTGGGATAGATACAAAACACAACGAAATATGCTCAATTTACATGAAGACATATGAATGATGTGATGAATGTGTTGACAGGAAAAATATTCTTACATTCTGGAAGGCAAATTCTGATTTTCCTAGAATTTATTTATAGAAACATATTATGGTGATTATTTACTTTCCCAGCAATGATAAAAATAAATTTCACACGAGGATTGTAATTTACTATAATCCTTTTTTGATGGATCATAATAATAAAAAAATGAAGACGGATATTTCAGGGCAACTGAAGAATCTAGTTTAAATCTGGAAGAAGTCGAATAGTATAATAATATCCAACAAGTTGGTGACCCTACTCATAGAGCTAGAGAGCAAAGAATGCAAAGAAAAAGAACAATAGAAAAAATAGATCTATTTTTTTGACAATTTTTTAGTCCTTTGACCTTCTAAGCTAAACTAATAAAAGTGTAAAGGCTAAAGTGGAGATTAATGCTACTTTAAAATTTTCCTCTAAAGATCAGAAGCAATTTCCAGACTTCTCACAGTAAATCTTGACTATGAGACCAATATGGAGAGAAGTGATAGGTGTGAGACCCTTAACATGTTGCTAATAGCAGTTGGAACAGTGAAAATCACTACTCTCAGCAGTTGACTTGCACAGAAACCTTCTTCAGGTAGTTGCCTGTGACTAAACAGAGCACACGACCACTGCTCTTAAGCATGGACAAAATCAAATCTGACTTCACTGAAAGTTTCTGCCAGTAGTCAACAAGGAGGCTTAAAACCCATCCTTCATTGCCAATTACTTTTCATTTTCCTCCAGCCAGTAATTTAGGCACTTCCTACTACAGAAGCTAATTAATAACTTTAGAAACCATTAATTTATCTGAAAATTCTTAAAACTGATTATATTCTTTATGTTCACACCATCGTTTTGCACAAATATTTCCACAATTTAATGGGCCATTCACAAGTGTGGGTAAGGCAGGTGGGAAGTACTATGCAGATAGTAGATACTGAATTTAAAACATTATTTCTTAGACTAAGTCATTACAAATCATGTAATAATTATTTTCTTCTCCATCAATAACTTCCCCAGAGCATGCATCTCACTGGAAAAGATGAGATAGTCTGTATTCTTTAGCTGTTTGTTCTCAGTCTGCAGAAAATCCATAAAAGTCAGGAGATAAAACACCCACCAAGAACTGCTAATAAGGCTACTCCTGTGATATGCTACAAAGAAATTCAACATAAATCTTTCAAAACCTGAAAAGAATCAGACGAGAACACAGAAAATACAATATTGGCATGCAGTCTGCAAAAACCTAGACAGATGCAGAAATTCCAGCTCAGGAGTGACCATGCAATTTAACAAGACTTGAAATTGACATCATCCTCCTAGTCTCCAGATTATTTGGAAGTATTGTTTTTGCCATATATTAACACCTATTTAGGTCTTATACCACCTATATGAACACATACAGGATGGTTGTATCGAGGACTCATGGTAATTTCGTGTGAGGGACAACTGAAGTTCATGTTTAGTCACACAGATCCAAACGCCTTTCTCTCAGACAAGTCTTACATGCTACCTGAGAAAGACACCATTAGTCTCTGTGAAACTCAAAGTATGTTATGATCATCAATTCTAGGTAGCATCCTGCTATACCTGAACATTCTATGCTCAAAACCACTGATTAACATAGAAAGTTGAGTTTCATTGAGAAACAAACAAACAAGAAACACAGAGTAACTCCCTTAAAGGCTGCAGTATTTCCAAGATTTTTTCTTATTTCTATTTTTTTTCAGTGAAGTCTTTGAGCCTTTCCAAAATACATTATTATTTCCAATACACCCATTCTGTATTTTCCTGGTGAGAAAAATACAAACCTTGTAGGAGTCTGATTCATATGACTCTGTGGATATAGTTACATCCTGAACCTTCATTTAAATTAAATTAAATTTAATTAATTTAAATTAAAGTATAATTTTATAGCATTGCTTTTTTACTCCTTGTAATTAGGTTTAATCAAAACTTTATTCCAGCAATTTATTAATTTATTAGAGGTGGTAAGAAAGTGAGACATATTGCTACCTCTTTTCATGTTTTTCAATGCAAAACTCAAGAGTTTAATTTCTATACCAATAGGCTTTTACACTCAATTTCTTAAATTGATTTGTTACCATATTTAATGTGTTATAATTTTTAAAAACATTAAATTATTTTAAAAACATTAAATGACTTACGTTTACTTAAAATGACCTAACCAATTGTATTTGTTGCTTGAGACTATGATCACACAAAAACTGAGCCAGGTCCTTAAGTCTTCATCTTTATAAATTTTCAGATAACCACATCAATGTTTGGCACTTGTGGAGAATTTTGTCACTTCTTTCACAAGTATAAGTTTCAGTTAATCCATAAGTTGAAGATAATAACAGAGACAAATCATCTTAAAAGTGAAAACACTGCACGTCATCAAATGTAACCATGTAACTTCACTCCTCTAAAAGAAAATGCAAACAGCCCCTAGAGACCAGATTTGCAAACATGAGGTGCAAAAAATGCTATGATTTTTTGATTCCTTCTAAATTTTGTTGTTTTCTTCTTTTTTTTTTCTTTACCTTTCTTATGTGTTCTGTCTTTTTCACCCTCTGTTTGTTACCTACAAAATCCATCTCTCTCATTCTTTCCTCCACTCCCTGTTCTCCACACCAGGAGGAGTTTTGGCTCAATTTCTCCATGCTCTCTCATTTGGCAGTGTGGACAGCAGTTATGTCCCCGGTAGAATCTTCTTCTTCAGACTGAACAAACCCAATTGTCTCAGCTTCTTCCTATATTTAATGGGGCCCTGTAGCAAATGACATAGTCTGGGAGTGGCTGAAATTCAGTCATAAGGGTTGAGACAAGAATGAGATTGTAATTAAAGGGCAAGAGACACACCAATCTCTGTGAGAGATGCAAAGAATCTTTAAGAAGAACTGACCGAGAACATCTGCAATGGTGACAACCTGTTCAGGTACTCCAAAAATCTGAATGGGCTGACCAGATACAGATATTCTCTGCCCAACCCTTTAATTGACAGGATCTAGAGTAACTCAGGGAGAGACAGGACTTCTGTGCTGGCCAACCTGAGCTTTCTCTGAGACTGCATTTTTTTTCCCTGTGGGAAAAAGGGGGTCGTATATCACTTGCAACATTAAACATATCTGTAAGGGAAGGTGCATTGGTGTTCAAGTCCATTTACTCCCTGCACAGTCAATTTGGTATTAAACCACAAGAAAGAATTTTGACATCAGAAGTGGAATACCATAATACTAATCAGGTATCTGTAACATGGGAATGGATGAGCATTAGTCTCTAGAAGCTGACGCCATGGCAGAAGCTGTCTCTGGCTGTCTTTGGACAAGGGATATCTGTCGTGATAGAGGGTTGCACACAGATGCCTAATTCCAAAGTTTGGCCAGTGAGCTGCAGAGTTGTTTATGGCCTGAGGGCAAGCCAGAGGCATGGAGCTGCTACTCACTGGTGAGCCAGAGAACAAAGAGTAGATGTCTTGAGACTTACTCAGGACATGTATTATTGCAAATTATGTGCCATCATAAAAAAAAAAAAAAAAAAACTCAGCAGAGAAAAGTATTTGCCAACTCCTTCTGATATAGTTTTACTTTGCTTTTTGGGATCATTTAGTACTCTAATTTGTTTGGTAGTTCAAAATTATGAATCTTAATAAATAAATAAATAAATCTTCTTATGTGGACTGTTGAGAGTACATAAATTACATGAAAAAATTCTGGAATTTTTACATAAGGTCTTCTATTTTCCCACAAATAAAATATATTTTCAGAATGTCCAAGTTTGCTTTAAAATACTTTTTTTTAATCAAGAACTTGTGAAACAAGTTCGCAATGAAATTTTGTGTCCAGTTTAAGAGCTGTTAGTTTGTTCACTATTAGTACAGCAAACTGATTTACATATTTCTGTTAAAGATGTGAAGATGAAAAAGATGAGATTCCTACAATTTTGTTTTACATTCTATAGTATATAGCATGTACTAAAGCTCAAGAGGATATAGTGTTAGAATTTTATTTAGATAAGAACCTTATCTGAGGTGAGAGGATGTCCCTGTAACTCTAAGGTCCGCTGATTTCCGACCTTAAAAGCCACAATGTAATCTCTTGCTTAAGAGGGTCTTCTACCCATTGCCACACTTGTAATGTGTGTGGAAAGTGGCAGACATCAGTTTTTCTGACTATTCAGGCATTTAAGATTTCTTTATAGCTATACTTATGACAAAATCATGGGACAGGATGAAAAAATTACTTTACACATTGATTCTAACTATATGGTTATGAGACCCATTCTATCCTAGATGCACACACCCCCAAAAAAACCCAATCCCCCACAGAACCCCAAAACCACCAAGAAACACTTTATCTGTGATATCCTCAGATCTTTCTCAACATGAAAGAAGAAGAACCAGATTGAAACTATCAAATTTCCAAAGGTAACTTTGGAATTGGCCCAACCCTTTTGCTGAGATTTGCAGGAAGCAGTTGCTTTCCATCATTCCTGAAAGATTCTCTGAGAAAAAAGAGCTACTACTCACATCTGTGCTGTCAGCTTTCAGCATGTTTTATGTTGTTCTAATGCTGAAGCAGAGAATGGGAAATATTTAACTCACACACACCAGTGACAAGTGTCACAACCCAGAATGACCTATCTTTCCAGATTTGAGACAAAAGGGAAAGAGCAGCAGCAAGAAGATCTTCTGATGCAAAAATTAGTATCCTGCAATTGTATTCAAGACATTTCCCTGGAGAAGTGCAGGAAAATAAAAGTTTAATAGGATTAGAAGTCAAAATTTTCTGTACATCTACTCTGTTGTAGACATAGTTTTTTTTTTTTTGTTTATCATTTTGTGGAACTGATGGGTTACATGAGGAAAAAATATGTTGTACATCTCTTTCCTGCACCCCTTATGAATGTTAATATATCTGTCTTTTACTCTTAAGCTATTAGAGTAATTCATAACTCTCAAAACCTTGAGAAAATATTTGAAAATATTTGTGAATCTACCATACGTGATAAATTGTATTTGGCTTTCTTGTTTCTCTATTATATGGATTTTGACTTTAAGAGTACACATGAATTTATTATAAACAACACTTAAAATTAAGGGAAAGTAGATTTTTCACTCTTCACCAATAGACTGACACTTTGTCAATTTTGACATACTGCTTTACCTAAACTGATAAATGTTTGCTTTTGTTTCCATTTCCTTATGAAAAATAAAGACAGAAAAACTTTAAATTGAGATCAAAGAACTTTCTCATCTTCACTGTAATAGTTAATAATTGTAGTTTGACAGGTTTTATGCACAGATAATATTTTTGTATCTTAAAAAGATTACAATTTTTTAGAATATTAAGACAGTATTCATTTATATTCTCTTAGAAGAATTTTACTGCAGAGAAAAATTTGGACAAACATTCTCAATTGCAAAGATTTTGTGAAATTACATTTAATTAAAGCATCATATAGTACCATAAAAATTTAAAACTTGCTAGTAAGAACTGTTCTACAAATTCTTCCAAGGAAAGAAATTAGATTTGATACCTCTTTATTTTATAGTCATTTGACAATGATGAACTAAACTATTTTTTTTCAGCTTATGAAAAATTAAATGTTGACATAGCAGACTGTATTGAGAGATCCTAGTGGCACAAGTTCACATGAACTTCATGATAGAGACCAAGATATACATCACCTCGTCTTTCCTTCAAGTTAAGAAATTTGATATAGGCCAAGTTTACTGACATATTTTGGGTAATATTTATAGGGCTTCATTATCAGGGGTTAATCTAAATGTATCATGTGATTATTTTATATATATCTATATATATGTATATGT
>VWZV01008327.1:39978-82572 GCA_013397155.1 Irena cyanogastra
ATGTATAATTTTTTGAATGTATATAATAAAAATATAGTGATTTGTAGCAATTACAAATAGTTGCTGAATATATTGTTGATGACAGAGAGATGTTTTAGCTGTTTCTGAGCAGTGCTTAGACAGAGTCAGGGCATTTTCCATCCTCACATTACCCCATCAATGAGGAGACTGGGAGTGCGCAGGAATTTGGGAGGGAACACAGCCAGGGCAGTTGACCCTAACTGACAAAAAAGGTATTCCATACCTTATGGAATCATGTTCAGTAGTAAAATCTGGGGGAAGAAGAAGGTCACAATGGCATTTGTCTTCAAAATGACCTTTGCATGGAACCTCATCTTCTCCTTATCTGGAGAAGCCTGGAGACCTGCCTGTGGTTGGGAAATAGTGAATGAATTTCTTATTTTCATTTGCTTCAAAGTTCAGATCTTACTTTACCTATCAAACTGTCTATATCTCAATCCATGATTTTCCAACTTTTGGTCTTCCAATTCTTTCCCTAATAGTACTGGAAGGCATTGAAACAGTAGCTGCTTTGGTTTTACTGCCAAACAGAGTTAAGCCACAATAATCTATTATAAATTGGTTTTTAACTAGTTTTTGTGCAGTCATTTTTTGAGATTTTTTTTAATTCATTATTGTTTAAATATAAATTATTTGCTATATTTGCTGTATTTCTTCTAACTATTTTTATTGCACATTCAAATACTTGTTAAGGATTTTTTTCAGGGATCGCTGATGGATAGATGCATTAAAAGTGTGTGGTTTGAGCATGTTTTCTATGAAAAATTGAATGCCTTTATTTTATCGTGGATCAAAGCCTATTTTAATAATATTTTATTTTTCATTTTCAATTTCTTTAGATTTCTTTTGTTTCTGGTAGTGAAACATCAGTGCTGCAGGGTGGGAAGATTGCTGTCTCTGCAGAGGGTTAAAGAGTGGCTTGCAGCTCTCTAACATAATAAGACTTTTAATTTCCATAAGCAGAGAAAGCCCTGAATGACCAATCTTACTTGAGCAGTCAAGAGATGACTCCACACACAGGTTTGAAGAGTTCAGTTTCTACAAGCACCTCTTCATGCCACCCGTGGAAGTAGGATTAATCTGTGCTACATGAAATGTTGGTGTCAGTCTATAAATGCGTTAAAGCATGGAGAAATTCAGCTACAGTTCAATTTCTGCTTTTAAATATTTTTATTACTCCAAAGCTTATAACTCCACATTCTAAGACTAAACAGGTACAATTGTTCAAAACAGTAAATTTTTCGTATGATTGCATCAATATAAACCCTAACGATTCCTCGTCTTCATAATTCAGCAACTGTTAAACCCACACATGCTTGAGATGAATATAAATAAATACCAGTGCATTTTCTTAAAAAAAAAATATTTCTATTACTGACATCTCTGCTTTTGATCCATTTCTGCCACTAGCTCTGATTTTGCTTGAGTCATCTGAGGGTATTCATTTTATGAGAATGTATTTTCAAATATTTTTTATTTTAAAATAGGATGTATTCATCAAGTAGTTGATTATACAGACGAAAGTATACTGATAATATAGTAATTTATAAGTTAAATTATTTCTCCTTTTGTTGTCATGCATTTCAAAGCCTTTCTCAAAAAAAAAATTCACGAAGGCTATTTTTGAATAATAGATTAATCTAAAAAAAGAAAGCATAAACTATTTCTTCTTTTAGACTTATATCTGCTTCAACTTCGTCAAAAATGCGTTCACAGTATTCATTGTATTTAAGATATTTGTAAAATATATATGACACATCTTTGTTTCATTAATAACTATGAAAACTGTGAAATTACTAAAAAAACTCTTTTGGAGTTCTGTTTAGTTTATTAGTAGATAGGCTTTCCTAGAACAGACATAATATTATTCTGACATTGTTGTATTTCTGAGATGCTTTTTATTTTTTTCTGTAATGCTGACATATCACACATGCTAAGCATGCAAAATTTTCAAGCATCGTAATTCCTGAAGTGCCAAGGGAAGCTTGATATGATGTTAGGACCCTCACCAATAACAAAGAACAGCATGTCAGTGCATATCATGAAACCACACAAACTTTCAGATTCCAGAAATCATGATTAGAAACTTCCAACACAAGCAGACAATACTTACTGTTTTAGGTAAAATGAAATAGTGTCTTTGTTTTCTCTCTGCTGGCTTATGTCTGGTTAGTTGAAATAGAGAGTAGGAATTCTCCCTGTGCTTCTTTAAATAAGCACAGCTTATGTCAGACGAGGAGTCTCTGGAAATCCCTTCTTGCAACTCAACCTATCTAACTCATATATTTTGGTATGGATGACTGCCTTTTTTTGCTATTTTAAACACTCCCAGAACCTGTCATGTTAGGTGAATGAAATATTCCAGGAACGGAGATATTGATGCTTATTTCTCAGACTTGGGTTCATACCTAACAGAAGTGGTATAGTTGAAGTAAAGTTGAAACTAAGTTGTAACACAGACATACAATGATTATTTGAATAAATATGATGATAACTCACAAAAAAACCCAAGAAGAAACAGGTGAAAATTATATTCTAAATGTAGCAAGGCTAATTTAAGATGTGAATAGTAGTATGCTTCAGTTGCTGCTTCCAGGAATGTACATGCAGTACCGTAAAAGAGAAATAAATTATCCTATCTGCTTTATAACTCCTTAGAGGGTAAAAGTATGGGATAAATTTCCATATATTTAATTCACTTTAATCATGTCTTCTGCACTGCAATAGGCACTAAATATCTTCCTTATGGAGATCAGTATGAGAAGTCCTAGCATTGTAAAGGTAACACTTTGCTTCAGGTAATCAAGAAGGATTCCAAAAATTCTTCATCTGTAGATTCCCAGGGTGTGCTATTTCTCCATTTTGAGTGGTTTACAGCAGTACATCAAGTAACAATAGCAACATAATAACTGCTCTGCATCTGTCTTGAAATAACACATGCTCTGAGAAGCAACTCAGCAGAAGCAGAAAGTGCTTGGAGAGATGTCAAAGATGTAGACCATAAGAGAGATCTGCAAAAAAAAAAATTACAGCCACTACTGAAGGTTACTTTCATGAGTTCAGCCACACAATATTAACTCTAATTTCTTAAGACTCTATGAAAAAAGTAATATTTTGCTTCTGCTAAAAATGTGACTATTTCAGCCATTTCATCCACCAGAACATTTCAGAATAAAACTGAATATACTTGTATACAGTATTAAGTTTCCTTATTGAAACCCTAAATAAAAATTCTATTATGTCATTTGGTCTTTCAAGTATGCCTAATCAGTTTTGCTGCTATGGTTACTGTCAAATACAGTTTTTCTTAGGATGGAACAGAGCATATATGAATCAAGTATCAAACCCTCTGTATGTATGTATTTATCTCTCTATCTATCTATCTATCTATCTATCTGTCTGTCTATCTATCTATCTGTCTATCTATCTACCTATCTAATCTCATGCAGAAGATGCTAGGGCAGTATTTCTAAACTTCCAGTTGCTGAATTCCTGTGTAATCTTTCATTTAACTACATGCTAGACCCAGTTGGGATATTCCATTGTCCCAGGAATTGCTACCAAGCTCCCAGTCAGAAAGATTGTGATCACTCATGCTCCCATTATCCAACTTCCAACTTAAAAGGTTCACCACCTTCATTGCCCTTATCTGGACATGGCCCAGCACCTCCCAGTGTCTTTCCCACAGTGAGGGTCCCAAAACTGAACACAAAACTGAGGTGTGACCTCACCAGTGTGGAGTTCAGGGGAACTCTGGCCACACTATTGCTGATACAGGCCAGGATGCCACTGGCCTTCTCAGCCTTTTGGGGTCACTGCTGGATCGTGTCCATGGGACTGCCAGATAAGACCTCCAAGACTTTTTCTGCTGGGAGATGATGAAAGTATACTATTGATTGGAAATAAACACACCTGTTGAAATAAACATAGGCGTTGCCAAGTTTCTGTTTGTGTAATTGGGTCCTGATGGTCTTTAACCAGCTTCTCCTGGGGCCTTCGCCTGCACCCATGGGGCCTGGAACAATATTTAAGTTCAATCCATTTAAAAATTAAAAAATATTATCAACCATTCCAATAAAGGCCCAGTAAAGTGGGAGAAATTGTACTGAACTGAGGCATGTATCTAAAGTGATTTTTCTTTCCATGAAGTTTAAAGCAGGATAAACAATGGAAAGATTCAGAGGCATTAAAGGAAAAAGTAATTCTGCAGCCAAGCTCTTATAAAAAGGGCACTAAGTTAGAAAGTATAGATCTCCAGTTTACTGAAGTTCAGGACTCTTTTCTCATAATGTCATACCCTCTCTATTCCCCAGGTGTCGTTCAGTAATTACAGTAAGCTCCATCCTGTTCAAAAAGGAGTTTCAAAGATGGAAGATCTGGAAAAAAAATAATGCAGTAGCAAGGGAAAAGTACAGAAAGAACCTCTTCTAAGCTGTTTATACTACAGACTCATGAATCTTACTGGGTGTCAAAGGGTAGTCCGAAACACAGATCTTTAAGATGCTTTGCGATCTCAATAGGATAATCTCAGGTAAAAGGTGACTGCATCCTTAAACAAAGAAAGCCTAGCAGAGCCAGAAGCCAATTCTTTCAAGGGTGTATTATGAATAAGCTCAAGCATCTTTTCAAGTTATCCTCATTTCTAAATAACTTTAAGGTTTGTTTCCCATGTTGTTTTTAGTTTGTTTGTTTGTTTGTTCATTTTCACAGACTTAAATTACAGCACACCTTAGAGAGTAATTTATGTATTTAAGACAGCAGGAATAATACACCCACCAAAAAAATGAGGGTACCAAGGTCACTCTTCAATGTCAATATCAAACACAATAATGATCCACTTATATCCTAGGTTGCTCCGACATACGTCCTACCACATCTAAAATTGTAACAAAAGCTTTGCACCTGTGTTTAACAGCAGGAAATGCAGAGGAGAGCAGTAGAAAATCATCTAATTGTGCTAAGGTAAATGTTTTTTTTCTGCTTGTGGTACATTTTAACCAATATCCTAAAACTGGGGATACTGGAAGAGCCTGCCCAATCAGATATACTTAATGAGGCATTGTTACTGGTTTATGAAGACTTTTTACCACAAACTTAATGGTGAAAAATATCAGTGACAACTACTGTCTTTCTGTTCATTCTCTTATTGCAGTGTTGGAATTATTAGACCATGAACAGAAGCAGCAAAGAGCATATTTTTAATAACTGGATATTTTAAATTCACTTAGGTATAAGCTGTTTGTGTTAAAGGAAAATAAATCCCAACTTTCTATCACAATGGTTAAACGTTTCTTTTAATTTAGATTTTGCCTCTGTGTAAATATACTAGACATCTGGATGTGGTTCATTTGTTGCTCTGTATATTAAGGTTGTTGGAAGGATCACTGCTGTTATAGATAAAGTGTGGCTATCATTTCATGCACCTGAATCCTGACTCCACTGCATGTCTGCAATGGTACCTACTTGCATGTATGTCTTCATACAACTAAATAAAGCTTGGAACTGTTTTTCTTAATTTTCGGTTGACCGTTTTTTTAATTTTTTGTTGACCATTATTTTTTTCAAACTAATTAAACTATGAGCATGACTTCCAAAGCCTGTCTTCAGTGCTACAATATTAAGTGAAAAAAGGAACTGTCAAAATTACCTATATCTTCTCTGGACCAGACTGAATGTCTTTGAAGCACTCGGCAGCCAAATTTTCTCGAAAGACCTGTACTTGCATAGAGTATCACTCTTCCCCAGAGATTTTCACCAGCTGGAGGCAACCACGTAATAAACACAGCAATCCAAAATTTCTTTGATGTCAGGATGAAGGAGGCTACAGCATTCTGGTGTTCATTGCTTTAAAAAATGAGGGGTAAATACTGTGTAATAGACTAACTGAGCAATTTCTGTACAGATCATTACTCTCAAAGCACTTCTCTTCTGTCCAAACTCACAAGCACGTTCAGAAATGCACTTTTTTTTTTTAAGAGCTCACAAATAGGTATCAGGTACTATAGAATTTTAACAGAAGGCCATATAGCCCTATTGGTGAAGAGGATATGGAATTATACGGTTGACATTGCGTCACTACCACAAAGTCAAGCCTAATTCTGATTTAAGTGTAAATACAGCTTTTCGTTTGAGCAGAAATTATCTAGACTATCACACCCAGTAACACCTTGCTTTTTTTTTTCATGAACAATAATACATTTAATAAAAACCAATTACAGCCCTAATGGCTAATAGAGCAGTAGATATATTAAAGAAAAAAATGGTTAAAAGAAACACAAGAAACAAAATCAATGTAGACATTCTGTGAGCTGTTTAGCATGAAATTTTTATTATATAACTCTCCACCCCCATTTAGATAGATCCCTGTTTAAATACTGAGGTAGGTCAGAGTCTAATGAATTTCATTGTGATCATATGTCACTTCACAGATCATATATTTTATTATTTATCTTTGAAATATATCATATCACTGTAAGATTGACGTTTTAGCAAATATAAGCAGTTACCTATATCTATATGCTATCTATAGCATTGTTTGCTATTTGCCTCCTCTTGGTTCACTGGAGAAAAAGCAAAAGTGTTGTATTTAGAGTGGGGAGTGAAATTCAATTAAAATCTCTGAAAACACACAATTTTCATCTCTGACTTTTCATATTAATTATTACTCAGTTAATAATCTCAGTGGGAAAAGTTACTGGATTATCCAAATGCTTCAGCAGCTGTTTGTCCAAACTAAATTTAAATGATATCTGTTACCTTCCCAGAGCCGAGGCTGCTGCTATTTTCTCAGTGCTGCCCTATGAAAGCACAAGAAGCAATGGGCATAATCTGAAATAGCGTAAATTACCTTTACCATCAGAAAACATTTTTGTTAGGATGGTGATCAAACACCGACACAGGTTGCTGAAGAAGGCTATGTATTTTCCATCCTTGGAGATATTCCAAACCTGTTTGGAGAAAGCACTGATCAGCCTACTGGTCTTAGGCCCTATTTTCTGCAAGGGCATTAGAAAAGGTGAGCTCCAGAGGTACCTTCCAGTCTCAACAGTCCTGTGATTCTGTGAAATCCTATAATAATTAGACTGTGTAAAAAAAAAAAAAAAACAAAAAACAAAAATATAGCAAATCTCTAGCAAGCAGAAGCAGAGATAGTATTACACAGATGTGTACTGTATGATTTTACAAATTGTATATATACTAACATTTTTTATATGAGACATATCTGATTTGATTTTTCCAATAATCTGCTGCTTATGTATCTTGACATCTGTTTTTTCTCTCTGTTCATATTCCAGAAACAAAAATGTGGCAAGGTAACCTTTGATGATGATTCCCTTGATTCAGGGGAAGAGCATAATTTTTTTCTCCCCCAAATGAGAAGAGCAGGAAAACTGAGTAATATGGTCTGCAGCACTGACCAGAAGCAAGGGGAAGATTTCCAGACAAAGATAAATGTGAAAGGCTGTGCTTAAACAGAATTCTCTATAGCAGTTTCAAAGGGCCAGCAAAGTACATTCATCACCTCAGAAACTCCAGGAGAACAGGAACCACATTTTTGTGAAGTGTTCAGAATAATTGAGTGTAACATTCAAGCTGAGCTGGTTTCGTATGTATCAGGTAGTGAGAAAATGAAACAGAATTAACTACATGTGAAAATGATAAATAACGAAGTCACAGGAGATTTTGAATTTTTATCTTTTATCTGGCCTTATTACATGTAGATATGTGAGATAGTGTCCTCATAACTCACATGAACTCTTATTAGCACTGCTTGGACCCCTGCATCCATTCCACTCCTTTCTTTTACATTAGCTTGAACGTAGCTGAAGGCATTCACTTGGGAATGATCTGTCATTGATGGTCTGTGGCAGATGCCATGAGATCTGTGATTAGAAAGAAGTCCTAAATTGTGTACAGCCCCTAGGAGAACTTACAAAGAGCTTGCAAAGAGTGAGTGCTGTGGTAGCAGAAAGCAATAGGCTAAGTGGTCCTAGCCTATCTGCGACCAGGAACAGAACCGCGACCCAAGAAAGAACATTAGATTTCAGACACCCTGTGAGATTGGGGAAAATGCAATCCACAGTTTCATCATCTTATGACTAAGCACAACATAGCTCAATTTTAATAGACACAGAGTTAAATTGAGGTGATGTGTCCCTCTGAGCTTCTTGCTGAGTCAACACTTTAAATGTGAGGTATCATATGCTAGAAAAGCTGTTTTCTTACTGCAGTGGGTCACTTGCCAGTATTCTGGAGGAATCAATGGTGAGTGAACTGAAAACATTCCCTCAGTCTGGTGGTAGAATTTGTTCAGGGCAAAAATCCTTAGATGGTAAAAGCCATGATGCAAGTGCAAAGAAAAATTGCATAATTTTACAGTTTTTCATATTATTTAACATGGCACAGATGGAAAGAATGAAATGTCCTCTGAGATTTCCTTCTAATCTGTCCCTGATATAGTCCAGTATTAAATAGGTCAATTCTGCTCATCTTAATGCAACTGCAAAAAAACAAAAAAAAACAAAAAAAAAAACAAAAACAAAAAAAAAAAACTCCACCCAGAACAAAAAAAACCCAATTACAATAGGATGGTCAGGCAGTGAATAAGTTAGTTGCAAATATATAAAAACTGCTTCTATAAAAACATGTAGAAATGAAAGAAAAAGTATTTTTAAAAAATTGGTTTTATTCTCTTCGTGAGAAGGAGAGTGGGATTAAAAGTCTGAATGTCATAGAAAGAAATCGCTGATACTCTCAAAAAACAATTACCAGTAAAATGAACAAACTGTATCACTCAAATTTTATTCCAATTAATGTGTTACCCATCCAAATTATTTAACAAATATAGAAAATATTTTGTAGTAATATAAATAAAAATTATACAGACTCCTCCACCAGCAGTTCTGAATATGTACGTCTTTGCTCCAGTGCTGAAATCACCCTTCTACTCTGACTTTGCACCTGAAGGTTGACAGTGTCAGTCATCTGCAAGGCTGCAGGGTTTGGGGATGTGACCACACCTTACCAGTACCTTGAATCCTGTGTTGAGAGGAGTGGAGTGGCATGCCTGTAGGTACAGCCTCTTTGGCATGGGTCCTTTCTCTCTTCAGTTGTATTGGGGCAGAATTCCTCCACCCTGCCAGCTGGCAGTCAGCGTTGTTGGTGGGGTACACCTAGATTCCTGAGCATTTAACAAAAATTATAAATGTTATTATTTTGCTTTAAATATGCCCATGATATAAATTTTTGTAAGAAAATTTTCCTGTTGCAAATTAATATATAAATTCATATTGCAACTATTGCTACTAAAGTCAGTGACTGGATACTAGACTAGATTGATCACTTTCTCAATTAAGTATGACAGTTTTTATATTCTGGAGGTTTTATTTCAGGGATAAACCAATATTTTACACTCTAATTTCATTTTTGGGGGGATTTTTAAAATTTAAAATGTACCTCCTAGTATCCGTTCAGTTGTCCAGTATATTTAAAAAGAAAATAATTTTTTAAAAAATATTATATGTGTGTCACGAACACTAGAAATAAAACAGTGTATATGAAAAGAAAGTTTGCCACAATAGCATGAAGAGCTTATTACATATGAATCAAATTTTCTTTATATGCTTTTTTCTTTATATTTCAGCAAATGTTTTAAATCTGTATAGTCATTCTATAATTTTAGCAAACAAATTCAGAGAGGAAATTGCAGCCAAACACCATTAAATTGAATATCTTTGTCCTAATGTCAATATTGACTTCAGTCAGTACTTGGACTTCAGATTATTGTTTTTCTGTTGTCATGTTCTCTTTTTCTTGGCTGTTTTGTCCTGTCCTAGAATGCATTTATTAACAATCTCCTAGGGAAAAAGAAAAATTAAAAAAAAATCTCAATATAAACTTCCCCTCCCCTCTTACTTTGTATCCATTTAAGCAGCAAGAGCTTCTAAAAGACAGAACTACATGCTCTAAAAATACTACACAGAAATGTATCATTCAGGGCTGAACCAGACAGCAATGAAACACAAAAAAATGAATTCTGTAGCTGAGCCATGCTTTCTTTCCCACCTTCACAAAAAACTGGTAAGGCTTAGAAATTGGTTGGCAATGAACAAGTGCTATGGACAACAATTATTTTCATACTTACCTGCCATGTGTAGTCAAAAAGGGTCAGCAGTCCAGTGACGTGTTGGATGACTTAAAATTATCCAGATAAGGTAATCTAAAGTCACAGGCTAGATGTAGTGTGGAATTTTCATTCTGTGGAATTCAGATTATAGAACTTGGGACACACAAGCCCTCGAACATGTTGCTGGACTGCTGAGTGTAAAGAAATAATACACATAATGGACTTTCAAGTCTTAATGAGACATATTTCATACCATGACGTAGCAATGAGAGGGAAATCACTGCAGCTGTGGTTTGAGATTCACATATCCAAGTGAAAAGTTATGCCTCTTGGTATTAATAACGGGTGGAGGATGTATAGATTGAAAGCAGCCCTGCTGAGAAGGATTTGGTGATTCGGGCGGATGAGAGGCTGGATGTGAGCCAACAATGTGCACTCACATCTAGAGCAGCATGGCTGGGATCAAGGGAGGTGATTCTGCCCATTTACTCAGCTCTGGTGAGACTCCACCTAGAGTGATGTGTCCGGATATGGGCTCCCCAGCACAAAAAAGACATGGACATGTTGGAGCGAGTCCAGAGAAGGGTCATGAAGATGATCAGAGGCCTGAAACACCTCTCCTGTGAAGATAAGTTGTGAGAGTTGAGGACACTTCGCCCAAAGAAAAAGCTTCTGGGAGATCTCATTGTGCTCTTCCAGCACTTAAAAGGGACCTACAAGAGCTGAGAGGGACCTGTTGCAAGGGTATCTAGTGGTGAGAGGGCATGGTTTTAATTTGAAAAACGCTAGATTAAGCTATAGGGACTAAATACTTTACCGGTAGGGTGTTGAAACACTGGGACAGCTTGCCTGGAGTGGTGATAGAAGAGGCAGTCAAAGTTAGGCTGAATGAGGTTCTAAGCAACCTGATCTAATCAAATATGTGCCTCCTCTTAGCAGGGTGTTTGAACTAGACAACCTTTAATGATCCCTTCTATCCCAAAATATTCTACCGTTCTCTGAATCTGTGATTCCACTCTTTTCAGTTCTGCTTCTGGAGCAACATGACAATTTTCTGTTTCCAACTTCGGAAATAAAAGCGTAATTTAGTGTTGCCACTTGCTTAGTGGCATAGAGTGTGAGTAATTCACTGACTGAATCATTCTTTTTTTTCATGTTGTATGTAATTTTAATCCATAAAGAAATCTGTTGTTTGAAAGGCACCACAGAAGAAAAGCGCCAATCAACAAAAGTAAGAGAGCAAGAACTGGAGCTTTAGTTTAAGCACAAATTACTGAGCTGCAAACTGACTGCTGGCCTTCTTTAACTGAGGCTTTAATTAGAAGAACAAAGGAAGCAAACTAAGTGTACAATTTGACATTTCATTTGAGATGTAGTGCAGTACAGTGGTCTTGTAAGTGAAATGAAAAAAATTGATAGGACTTCTAAACTTAGAGTATTTTCTTGCAGATAAGAATTGGTTTACTAAAATTTCATCAGATGAAAGGAACATGACTGAGCTATCCTAAAAAAAGTTACATGTGCATTTAAATATGCATCAAATACACAGAAAACAAAGAAAAATTAAGCCAGAAATAGTTCATTTTGTTTATGCATATATAAATGGGAAAGTATTTAATTGAATCACCTCATATAAAAACAATTCCACACTCCTCCTTCACCTTTTTCTACATGTGACAAATAATATTTTTAATATATAAAGACTACTCCTTAGATTACTACTTAAATATATATTTAAGAAAGGGTATAAGCTTTTCTTCTCAGAGATAAGTTCGTCACAAATATAAAGGAATTTGTCTTTAGAATATATCTATTAGACATAATAGACTCATTCATAGTACCTTTTTGATGATGTTTTTAGGAAGGGGGAAAACTGCCACACAGCAGCAGCTGGGACAGAAGAGTGAGAATATGTGAGAGCAACAACTCTGCAGACATGAGGTCAGTGAAGAAGGAGAGGGAGGAAGTGCTCCAAGTGCTGGAGCTGAGATTCTCCTGCAGTCAGTGATGAAGATCATGAGGCAGCTGTGCCCCTGCAGCCCATGGAGATCCACAGAGGAGCAGAGATCCACCTGCAGATCATGGAATAGCAGATGATGTCTTTCTGGATGTGTCCTTAAAAAAGATGTGACCCCACGGAGAACCTCTGCTGAATAAGGTTCATGACAGAAACAGTGGGCCATGGAGGAAGCCAATGCTGGAGGAGGTTGTCTGGTAGGAATTGTGTATCCACAGGTGATCCATGCTGGAGCAGTCTGTGAATGATAAGAAAAGACAAACTGGAGCCATTTGTGAAGCCTGCTGGAAGGACCCATACTGGAGAATGAAAGTCTTTAATGAAAGACTATCTCCCATGGGTGGGATCCCATGCTGGAGCAGAGAAAGTGCATGAGGAGAAAGGACTGGCGGAGAGAGACTTTGGCAAAAGTGCTCACAACATCCATTCTCTATGCCCCTGTGATGTGAAGAGGTAGAGAATTTGGGAGCAAAATTACTGCATTAACAGTATAGAAATTTGTGAGAGAGTAAAGCCCTCTGCACTACAGCTGGTCCTCTGAGATCAGAGGGGCTAGGTGCATTAATTTCTGATTATAGGCAGTTTAACACTGTCAGCCTGGTTGAGTTCAATAAGAAATTGCACAATCACAGTTTAGAAATAGTGCAATTTGCCAGCTCTATACTACAGGTCTGGCCGTGTTCAATAAGAACTTACACAATCCACATTCACAAATTGCAGAGTTTATGGAAGCAACAGGAAGGTAGGTTCAGGATTGCTGGTGACAAATGCACAAACTACAGAATGTTAATATGTGTCATGACAGAATGTATAGTAATAGAGATCTAATAACAAGGTGATTAGATAGATAGATAGACAGATAGATAGATAGATAGATAGATAGATAGATAGATAGATAGATAACCAAGTCTTCTTCTCCCATGCTGTTGGAAGTACAAAGCTCACCTAAAAGTGACCCTTCAGAGGAGGAGATAAAAAGTCTGTTGACATACTGAGCAATCAGAAGAGTCTCCATCACTCTTTTTGCCCCAATCCCCCTTCTATGCTATAGTTTTTGTCCCTCCCCAAAGGGGCGAAACAATCCCATGTTACAGATGGAGTTTTGGGGATTGTGGTCTTACATATAAGGTGTGTTCATTTGCATTTTGAGGGGCATGAAAGTTAATGTGCAAATAGGACTTAATGAGGGTCTCAGTTACTTTCAGTCAGAATTTATAGCTGATTGAAGAGGTGGAATAAACTCTTTGGTCCTCCTACACCAACTAAGGTGGCAGTAAAAGCTGTCTGACCTTAGTCAGACAGTCTTTCCATGCACCTTTAACTCCTTTAATTACCAGATTTATAACAAGACTTACTTTTCAGGGTGAAAGAGGAATAAGGCCAAAGGCTGGTAGAGATGTGTGGGTGCTTTTCCTTGAGCTTCCACTTCCCACCAGACTCTCTTCAATTATTAGGACCATGCTCAAGCCAGGGGACCAACACATGCTCTTTTCAACCAACCTTCTCCAATTCTTCAAATTATTCACCAACTTAAAGCCACTCTATAGAAAATCGGACAATTTACCACAAAAATTGAACTCAGGAAGACAGAAAGGGGGGGAATGTGCAGCTTTTTAGTTTGTTCTTATTTCTTATTATCCTACTTCAATTTGATGTGAAATATTAAATTAATTTCTCCTAGTTTTGTCTGTATTGCCCATGACAATAACTTGTAAGCAATTTCTCTGTCCTTATCTTGACCCACAAGCTCTTTGGCATATTTTCTACTCCCATCCGGTTGAATAAGAGAAATGATGGGAAGCCTTTGTGGGCACCTAGTCAACCCACCACAACTATACCTAGAGAAATCTTCATGTTATAGAGAAAACATTGAAATAAAGTGACGAAGAAAATTCTTGATAGCCTAGCCCCCGATTTACCATGTAGTTTTTTGTTTGATGTTTTCTGTTTGTTTCTGAGCTTCAGCATTCCAACACCGCAATATTTTCCAATTACACTTCTCATTCAAAGTGCATTTCAAATGCTTAGTGGTTTTGCTTGTGGGAACCCTGATTTTCAGTTTAAGCACCAGGGAATGAGAAATGCACAGTTAATGATCACCTGTGAAGAGTTATATTGAAATAATTTGTTCAGCATCACATTAAAAATCTACAGAGGAATCAAAGAAATAATTGAACATTCAGTGCTGACATCCAGGTGCCTCAGCCATTTCTTTCTGAGCTATATTCATTCACTTTGCAATTTCAACAAGAAAAGAGACTGGGTACTGATAGCATTTAGAGCAATGCTGCTTCAACAGTCTAAAATGGATTTTCATTTGTGTTGTCACAGTTTCTAATGTTACTTTGGCAAGATTAACAATAAGACTTCTTTTTTTTACTTCCTAGAGGTTTAAAACTATTCCTACCAAAGAATAAACATACCATTATTTGAAATCATTTAGCTCCTCTACAGCGGTTGCTTGCAGGGTTGGATCTTTGCAATCACTACAAACACCAGCTGTAGTAAGTAAGGCAATTGTGAGCAGCAGTAGGTGGCTTTGTGTTAACACTTTGTTAGCATGGTGAACGAGTGCTGGAGGGAGAGAGGGAGTCTGTTCCTTGTGTAGCAGTATTTTTTGTTTGGTTTGCTTTGCTTTTATAGATACCAACTCACTCACTGAAATTTGATAATATGAGTAATAGACATACTTGACCCTATGGTAGAATGGATTCTGAGGAACTCCTCTAGTTAAATGCATACCCAAAGAATGGTCTACATTGTTCTCATACCAAATTGCTCAGGAATTTGCCCAGAAATTAACAAAAGGCAAATTCTCCATTGTTTATAATTATTATTTTAAATGATTGCAGAATTATATTTATCATTGCATATTAAACTGCTACTTCAAATCTGAATGAAACAGCCTTCATTTTTTCCCCCTCATACTTCTGATTCAGAAGCAGGCAGAAATTTAATAATTCAGAGCAACCTTCATTTTGTTGTTTTGTGCCCTCTCAGAGGTTGAAAAATTTGCAGAAAGGGAGAGTAGAAATCCTACTCATCCCCCACAACCAAATCACAGAAGTAATTGCTAGGTTTTTTATCTGATAATACAAGGCAATTTTATAACGATCATACATGAAGAATAACTTTCAAGATATAAAAAATTAGTAGAAATAGGGCTTATTTCTGATCCCAATGTAACATGATGCTTACCAAAAGCTCTTTGTCCAAAAAATAATGGCAGTATTTACTTCTTTTTGTTTGTTTTTTGAAAAAATAACTGTTCCAAGTACTTATTAATACAAGAAAAAATAACACTTTCTAAAACCTTTCTCACATTCACTTTTTTCTGACTGTCACTTCTCCTATTTGAAAGCCCCAAGCAAAAATGTGATATGCAAAAGTGAATTCTGTTTGATTGTAGAAGTCTTACAGAACGTGTCAGCCAACCTCAGTTGTAAGGGTTACTCAGCTTCTGGAAGTAGCACACAAGAAATACGAGACCATTCATATAGCTGCAGATTCAACTGAAAAAAAAGATACAAAGGCATCCTCCAACGTTTAAATGAAAACATTTTTAGTAAAAATATTCTGTAGAAAATGACATTTTGAACCTCTGCCATGAAGTTAGGAAGATATGTTGAATCTTTATCTTCTGCTATCAGGTACATTAATGAAACAAACATTTGTCTTCAGAAGAATATCCAGAATATCACATTCATTTGTATGATAAAGGCTCATCATAATTTATTCCTGAAGTATTTATTTTCTGTGGTTTTTGTAATGTTATCTATAACTAGAACCTGAGCTGCACATACAAGCAGTTATAAAAAATTTCTCCAAGCTCTATATTCTCTTATCTACTCTGATTTCTGTAAAATTCATATGATGTGTAGGTCCATTTCAATAGCTCTGTATCACTGTCCTTCACAAACACAATATTCTTAATTTAAAAGTTAGGTGTTCATTATGGCTGTAATTATGTACCCAGAAACAGATGAAGTGTGGGGGTTATTTTCAGTCCATAACAACTCACTGACACCTCTTTCTCCCCAAACATTTCCCCTGTACCAGCATGGCTCCTTCCATGGGCTGCCATTACCTCAAAAGTGTATCCAACGCTCGCATCACAGAGCTGGACACAGCTGCAGTGTAGATATCTCCTCCAGTGTTGCCTTCTCCAGGGGCTGAAGAAGAACCTATGGTTCAGCACCTACAGCACCTCCTCCCATGCCTTCACTTTGGTTTCTGCAGGCTTGTTCCTCATGTTTTTGCTTTTTCCTCACTCATTCCTCACTGCCTGTGCAGCGTTTTGGCCGTTCTTAATTATGTTTTCCTGGCGGTGCCACCTTCATGACTTGGCACAGCCATGCGCCCTGGGGTGGGTTGGTTGGAGCCAGCTGGAACACTCTGTGTCTGGCACAGGGCAGCCTCAGCCATTCCTCACAGAGGCCACTGCCGAAGGCTCTCTGCTACCAGCACCTGGGCACCTGCACCCTGAGCTGCCACTCAACACAGGCACAGTCATTGTGGTGAACACACCTGCCATGACTGAGAATCTGCCAAAAGAGGATCAGTGCCAAGAAGGAGGAAGAAATGGGTTCCATGCAATTACTGATTATTTCATATCTTTAACATTTCACAGAAATCATAAATATATGCAATTAAACTTGAAGAATAAAAAAATATTTTTAATATTATGTAGATAAGGTAACTGGCAATAGAAAGACACAATGTGGGGAACAAAAAACACATTCTGATAAAATATTTCTTCTTTTTTTTTAATTTGGTGTCATTTGAGGTGGCTACTTGAGGTAAGAATTACAAATTAAAACATACAGCTATGAATGTGCAAAAACCTGTTATATTTTGTTACCTAACATTTCATAAGTTTCATATTGTATTTGAAGAATAAAGATCAACAGCTTAAAACAGAATGTGAGTTTCTAAATTTGTTTTATGATGATTTCTCCAGGTCTGTAGTGTAGATAGCCAAATTACTCGTTCCATTTTAATAAAAATGTCCCTGCAACTTCTAATTTCTTTGCATTTTTGGTCATGGTTTTTTCTTATAGAACAGAGGTGGTCTCTGAAGTTGTTTTGAGAAGTGCACTTAGTTGTTGGAAGTATGTTTGTTTCCTTAGTACTGAGTTATATGTACAGAATACATTCCATCTGCTACATATAATATATATATATTTAAAACTGGCCATTTTTTTTCCACTTCTATTCAGAAATCCTAATGTTTCAGAGGTTGCTACGGCAAGCATTTCTTATAAAAATGATGGGGTTTGTTTTATCGGCAAGCCATGTTAAACATCACCTTTTATAAATGTTGAAATGGATCAAAGTAGTCGACATCTGACCTTTCAAGAGATTGTTTAAACTTGAAAGGCTGCATGGGAAATTACATGCTGGAAGGAATAAACAGAAGTTTAAGGACTATCATCTGAATGGAATGAATAGTGCCACATAAACTGTTCTGAGTTGTATTCATCTAGTCAATATGAACAACTGTGATTCACATTTATACAGCTGAGTTAATCCTGTAGACTTCTCGCTTAATGATGGAGAATATTACGTGATGCCTTCATGCCGCTTAATCTAACTCCTGACTTCCTGGTCAGTTGCACCAGAATGATTCATGTCAACTGTTTCTCAGGCCAGACCCTCTAAAGCTGACTGGTGGCATCCACCCTTTCTGGGCTGTCACTCAGCTCCAGATTCTAGGCATATCGATTTAGGTCTCTAAACAAACAGGGTCAGTACCGCTGCCATCAACTAGATGGCTTGCACCATTTGGGATTTCTCCTGATGTCCAGCTACCAACCTGGGCACAGATCTTCTTTTGGGCTTCTAGTAGATCTATTACCCTGGTACATAGCTTGACCACCAGTGGGAGATCTATGTCTTTTCTGAGCAGCAACTGAAGACCAGGCAAGATCCCCAGGAGAATATCACATAACATTAGCTTCCCACATAGGGACAACAATGAAATTAGGCCTTATGTGCAGAAATGTATGTGACTATGATAAACCTCATGACATATTTTCCAACCCTAAGAAGGCCCCATGGATTCCACAGAATATCTTAAATGACATTAGGTGTGTATGTTCAGACAACTGAATCCCACACCAAATCGCCACTGACATTAAAGAGTTCACATGACTCTTAAGTAGAAACCTACATGAGACACCTATATTTTCTGGTTATTCTGGTATTTCTGGTATTTCTAGGTTATTTCCATGCATATATTCTAAATATGGGAATTCATTTAATATTAATAAAATTCTGTATGTGTGGTTATTGTATTTATAGATTTCACATTTTCACCCTTATCTGATGACACTTGTATTATAGGCCTTAAACATTTGTGAAGGGTTGAAAGAAAGAATGAAATAATACTTTCGGGCCCCATCTGTTCATTGTGCATCAAGATTTAAACTGATACATCCATGAAACACAATTCTAGTAGGAAAAAAAGAATACTGGTCACCAGGGAGAAGATGTCAGTGTCTGCCACTCCTCTTCTCCTCATAAGGAAGTTGTAACTGCAGTGTTGTCCCTCCTCAGTCTCCTCCAGGCTGAACAGACCAAGTGATCTCAGCTGCTCCTCATACAGCTTCTCCTCAAGCCCCTTCACTGTTTTTGTTGCCTCCCTTGGGACTCTCCCTAATAGTTTAATATCTTTCTCATATTGTGTTGACCAAAACTGCACACAGCATTTGACAAGAGGCTTCACCAATCCAGGGCAATCCTCTTCCTTCTTAACCATGAAAAAATATATGACACTGAACATACACTTTTATTAAGAATTAACACATAATTTACAAGGCACTATCAGCTTCGTCCTGTAACTGCTCTCTTTAAATCCTCTATGACATTCTTTGTTTCCTCCAGTATTAAAAACCTCAGACCAAGGCTCTCACTGACACTCCTTTAAATATTCATTATTTACATTATGCTATTACAAAGCCCAAACACATACAGCTACATGCAAAACATGCACATAAGCACACACAGTCTGTACAACAAGATATTGTTGGTAGTGGGCTATTGCCTATCCCAAAGCAAGAAGCATATTACTGATTATATGATGAATAACTGAACAGCTGACTCAATTTCAACTTCATATTTAAAAAGACAGTAGAGAGATGACTGACTGACACTTGTCTACGTTCTTACAATATTTCAGGTAGGTGTAAATTAATAGGCACAAGTTCTAGGTGCCTGTCCATGTAGTACTTCAAGCAATGACAATACACAGTGTTAGATAAGTGAGCACCCAAGAGCAGTTAAGCCTTCAGCATCAAAAGATTATGAAATAAGTATTCATTTTGCAAGTTCTTTTCGAAAAGCATTATCTAAAAGTCAGAGAAAAAGCTGATGATAGTGATGAAAGGGGGGATAGTGATGAAAGCTGTGCTCCATTGAATAAGAAAATTTGAAAGACCTCAGTGGTATATAAAATGAAGAATGATATTGCAGGCATATTTCAGAGAAAAAAAATATTTTGAAGTTTTGAAAGTGATCTTTCTGCTTATCTGCAGAGAGACCTAGTATTTTGTTTTGCTCATTACAGAGAGAACACACTCTTTCAGTTAGATCAGAAGACCCAGTCTTCCTGCTGACTACTTAGGTGACTTCAAGCAAGTCACTCAAATGTGTTTGTTTGATTTCTTTAACCTGTATTTAATCATCTCACCAAAACGTACTTCATATTTTGCACAAAGTTGGTGTATGGCAACTGCATTAAGGAAAATGTCAGTGTTTGTACTTATAAAGAACACACAGAAATAGAAATTGTGTAGACATAAAAAGATAGTTCTAAGATATGAGATCTGAAGGTTCAAGGCTTTTGGCAGCAGATAATGTTCATCTGTTTTTTATATTCACCCTGGACTCTCTTCTAGAGAAAAGTAATGAATTTCAAATCTCTTTTTGCTTGAAAATAGAAAAAAAGGGATGAAATTGAAATAATAACTGGACACGCACACAATGACATTCATACGCTTCATATGTGAACACAGCAAAGGAAGTTGATTGACTCTTGATCGTTCAAATATATAAGCAAATGACTTTTCCTTTCTTCCATATTTGACATAAGAAAATGCTATGCTTAGGACTAAATACATTCATTTAAATTCATACAAAAGGTAAATATTATCTGGCAGGCTATCAGAACTTAAAATTATTTTTCTTATTCTTGTGTACATATTGATTTTTAAGTACAATTCTTTGATCTCGGTTTGAAGATTCTCAGAAATAAGAAACATTCAAGCAAGATCTTAAAGCTTTATCTCTCCCAGTAGTTCCAAGTGGGCACCAAAAGTACTCTGAGCTGTTCCTGGGCACTGAAGGCAACTCCATGATCCAGCCTGTTTCCATGCTAGCAAAGTGCCCTAGACTTCCAAGCGCTGCACACTGGGCAAGTACAGCTTCAGAGCTAAACTATACCCAGGAAATAGTAGGGCAAGTGCTACTTGAAATGGGTCAAATCTGTGCCAGGGAATACACCAAATTGTTTGGTAAACCCAGTCCAAGGAAAGCTGAATTTAATACTACATATTCACATGTTCTGGTTTTGTGTCTGAATTATCAATGACATCTTGGAAGTATATGCAAAACTGATATATTTCTATTTCCCAATAATGCTGTAAGAAATCATAATACCAACATACTTACATCTCTATTTTCAAATATGATCAATATGAAGGATAACTAGAGAACATAACCCTGAAGCTGGATTCTAGAATTCATGTCATTTTTGTGCCAAAGTGTGTTTTCTGTCCTGACAAACCAGCTCATTGGGATTCTTTTTCTCTCTACAGTAAGCAGAAATATTGTCAAAGGATTGGAAGGTACAATCTTCCCTAACAAAAAGACAAAAGGAAATAGGGCAGATTAGAATCAAAACTAAAAATCCTGCCTGTCAAAGTCTTTAATCAGTATAAAAATTTCCAGACTCTAATAAGAGGGACAGAGCATGAATAAAAACAACATGTGCCTGAATTAGATCTTTCATAGCATTTATAGAAGTCCGTGAACTAGGTAACATGAAATATAAGAAATATTCAATGTTATGTTTTATCTCATAATTTAAATATTAACATTCTCTGTATAACTACAGTGTACTTGCCTATGAGATTTTTAACTTTGTCATTTAATTCCTGTTGTCAAATATAAACTGCCAGCAGGATCTATGAAAACTTGCAGACTCAAATTAACCACTACAACAGCAAGTTTTATAGTTAGTCTATGAGAGATTTTTGTGTTATTGTGTTCACCACAGAAAAGAAGAGGAAACAGAACTGAGACTCTTATTTAATAATGAAGTAAACGTGGCAAGATGTGTCTAGCTCTTTAGGAAGGAATTACTCATAGGTTGATTCTAGAAAATGTTTCTTTCATTCATCATTTTTAACACATCGAACTGGCAAAATAAATTTTTTTAACAGTTTCCCTAAAAAAAAAAGAAACATACAAACTTGGCAAGATCAGACAAGTTAGTTGGGTCCATTTTCTGGATAACTTACCTGCAGTTACCCCAGTATGTGAAGAATGTTACAAGCAGTCTTTCCTACTTTCCTATAGCAGGCCTTACTTGGCTTAGTTTGGAATTCCTCTGGGAAGATATGGCTTGTATTAGTCTAACTATATCATGAAAAGTGGACTGTTCAGTGCTCATGAGCAAACACCAGTCAGTATTACAGTTAAACAGAAGTTATGATTACAATTTGAAAAGGCATGTTCACATCTAATAAGAAAGGAGGCAAAATGCAGTACTCCACAGCTTCCAGTTCTTGTGGATTAGCCTTGGCAGGAAGCTAAGCCTCACACTTACTCTCTCACTCCAAGCAGCAGAGCCTGGAAGGTAATCCCAAGGTAAAATTACAAAAGCTTGTGGGTTGTGGTAAAGATGATTTAATAGCAAAAGCAGCATACGCAAGCAATACAATAAAAACAATTGTGAACAACTTTGCCACTTCCAGGAGAGCAGGACTTCATCATGTGTAAAAGTTGCTTGGAAAGACAAATGTCATAACTCTCTCCAACCCTTTCCTCCTTCCTTCTCCAGATTTTTTTACTGAACATGCTGGTATATGATATAGATAATTCGTTTGATCACTTGGGGTCAGCTGTCTTTGCTCTGTTTCCTGACAAATTCCTAGAATCATAAAGTCACAGAAAGGTTTGAGTAGAAAGAGATCTTTAAACATAACCTGTCACTGTTGAATCAGGAATGACACAGACTCCAAAGACAATTCAGAAGGGAAAAGGGCAGAAGAAGCCTCATTTATTGAGACCTTTTCTTTTATACCTTTGCTACAGGTTGACCTGATTGGTCATTTAATCAAAGCACCATCACCATTGGCTAATTAAGAAACCACTCCTCGGTAAACACATTCCACATGTTCCAAATACCAGGTGCAGATTGTCTGGAATCCTTCATTTCCAGCTCTCTAGTGCTTCTCTGATGGATTCGTGGGAAAGTTTATCTAGGTTTCTCTTTCTTTGACCAGACTGTGTAGCCACAATAACCTAGGCCAATCCTTCTGCCATGGCCAGGAACATCTTTCACTGTAAAAAGCAATAATTTGGAGGAAGAACATAAAATAAAGAGTAGGAAAACTATTTCAGAAAACAAATGCAATTATTACTTACTGTTAAATAAAACAGCCTATTACATGAAACATCAGAGGCGGGGCTAGCAATGTACTACTTCTGTCTTATCAGATACCGGATAAACAAATGCTCCTGAGGGAAAGGGAGAGGCTTCATCTGTGTTGCCATGTTAGTTCATCAGCCGAGTGATGACATGACTTAAGTCCATATACCTGGCTTTCTTCATACAGAAACTTACTTTAAAGAAGGACGTCTATTACCAAACCTTGTTAACTCTCTGTGGCAATGGTTCAATTACTGCAAGAGGAGCATCTGAGCGCTATACTCAGAATCATTTCACAGATAAAAGGGAACACACCATATGTTGAAAGCTAAGGCTTGGAATACTAGAGCAGTTAATGTTTTACAAATCCAAATTATCTAAGGAACACAAAGTAACAATAAAAATACAGAAGAAACTGTTGTGCACACTTCCACATGCTGATACATTATGAGTACCCACCACTCTAATGCTGAGATTACACTTCCACCACCTCCTATTGGGAAATGGGGAAAGGTTGATCTTGTTTTCACAGTTGACTTTATTTCTCACTATCCTAATCTATTTTACTTAGCAATGGCACAAATTAATTTTCCTCTGTTTACCAGTAACTAGTAAACAACCTCTCTGCTCTTATCTCAGTCCATGAGTTTTCTATTTCCTCTCCCTAAAGAAGAGGGGATGAGTGAGAAGCTGGGTGGGAGCTTGGCTCTAAGTCCATCAAAACCTACTTCCCATGTGCACTTGTCAGAGTATCTATACCTTTATTCTGATGCTGAAATAACCATTCCACACTCCAGCTAGGCCTAAAGTCTGTCCCTGTCAGTCATTCCCACAGCTGCTGGGCTGCAGGATGTGACCATAGCTCACCAGTGCTTCAGGCCTCAGGCCAGAAAGAGCAGGATGCCCATGGCAAGTGTAGCCCTCTTGTCACAAGACCTTACTCAGGGCTCTGGGAATGTGTTGCTATTCTCTTCCTCCCTACCTCACTCCCTTGCTCCCTCCCTGACACCTGTCTCCTGGGGCTGTGCAGGTCCGGATGGCAAGAGCTATTTCTCCCACTTCTGCCCAAGGTTTGTGAAGCTGTTGAATTCAGACAGCCAGCTGTGCTCCTGAATTCAACACCTGCTTCCACCAGGAGGACAAGAGTTGCAGGAGGGAGAGAACAGGGCCAGAAGACAGGTGTGACCCTCTGATTCTTATGGCCCTTGAAGGCTCCAGATAGAAACAATTGAGAGTGATTCTTCAAATCAAATTTTGTTTAAGCCCAGCCTCAGTCTTCTATGCAGAAAGAACATTTCCTGGAAATGTCTCTTACAGATAAGTATCTATACATATATGAAAATATCAGGGAATTAGACATACATATGATTAGATTATTTAGAAGATTTCTAAAGAAGGCCAGTCTCATAAAACTTGACTGATATTAGCATGACACTGCTTATTGTTATTCTTGCATGTTATCAGTCATTATGTTATCAGTGTATGTTATCAGTGCATTTTTAAGGCAGCCGGTTCCTAACAATCATATTCTACTCTACCTATGAGTGTGCAATAGCATAGCTGTAGTTACTGATGGTCAGCCACCAAGGTTGAGCTGGCCAGCCTAGAGAGCTCCTCATTGAGACAGGATAGGATCGAGGCTGATGAATTTCAGAGTACTTGACCATATACCAAAACATGATAACTTCAGGCCAAGTTCTCTGAGACTTTCTATGTATGGAGGGGAAAATATTTATTATCAATTTTGCTTATTTGAAGATTATTGATGTTTCACAAGATTACTAATTTTACCAGTTATAAGGTGTTTGTATAAAAGCTATACAAAATTCCTGAAAACACAATACCAATTTAAGTGGCACTTAGCAAAATACAGAGAGTGCCACGCACAGTTCAGTGACAATTCCAATGTGATTTCCCTTCCTGGTATTTACAAAATGCTCATCATATCTATATTTGTGTTCCAGATCGCCAGAAAGGAATACATGGGTTGAAGCCAGCTCAAGGCCACTGATGTCTTTGAAATACTTTTGCTAGTTGTCTAGTTTTTGTCATCTCTGTTGGACTGAGCCATATGGTTCCTCCTCCTGTTCAATCTAGTCAGACAGGCTCAGGGAAACCTTTACACCACCAGCTGATCAACTAAGCTGTTGATAGTGATTTTCAAGTCTTTTGCTCTTATCCCATGCTTAAAATGCACACCATGACAAGAGATGTCTGGAACAAAGGTTTTATATTGGCATGAATTTTCTGGTTTATATTGGCATGATGTTTTTTTAAATAGGTGTATTCATTTTCCACATATGGGGAAAAAACAGACATATAATTGTGTCTGTAACAACTTTTAATATTATTTTAACACTTTCAATATTATTTTTAATAACATTTTATTGACAAGAAACTATGCAAAAAGTTAGAAAAATTTATTTTGAAAGTAATCCAAATAACCAGTTGACTAGCTACCTATCTCTTCTATTTTTTCCTGGAAACTGGAATAATATCAATGACTTCAGATACTCTCTTAGGAATTTCTTTTGTTTAAAGTAGACTAATAATTTCATAAATGTTACTTCACTTTCAGGTTATGAAGAGGATATTGAAATAGACATTTAAAATATGTACTTGAGATGTCTTGTCTTCCTTTTCAAGTGTCCTCGCAATGTGTGTTGGTAAGTATCTTTTCTGGAGATATATATATTGAGATTTATTTATGCTTGTTTATCCAGCAGTTCCAAACCACGTAAATAATGCAGGAATGTAAGTAACACTATAGAACTAAGCACAGCAAACAAGTAGAAAGCTTTGACTACTGCTATAGACCATATTTAGATCATTCTCAGGAGCTTTCAGAACTTGTTATCTAAAAAGTAAAATCTTTATATGATTTGTGATTTATGAGATTTATTCATGATATCTCATTTTATTGTGATGAATTTTTAAACACCTATATTGTGTGGTAAAGAAAAATCTACAGATACTTTATGAAAAAGCAATTTTGTAAATATAAAACCAGGGAAAAGAAACAAAGAAGGAAATTATACTTTTTTTTTTGTCAGATTCAATAATCCAAAATGTTTTGTTGATCTCCATCTGGTTTTTTCAGTAGTTACATTCCAAACGATAGATAATCTAATTCAAATTCCTGCAGACTGAAAAACCTGGAATCCTTCTTGATGACCGATCTTGAGGTATGCATCAGCAACAACCCAATTTTGTACAAAGCCAATTCAGACCTACCAGCTTCATCTTTCTTTTTCATTTGTGTGGTTGCTTTTATATGTGATGGTACAGCTCTTGCACAAAGATTGGATAATCTTAAATGAAGAAAACTTCCATTTTAGCTTCTGTAATTGGTGGCATACATGAATTTAAAGCTACCAAACATAAAGCAGAGAAAAAAAAAAAGAGAAAACTGAAGGGAAACCTCTCTCCACTGCCCGGGTCAGAAGAACAATTGGGTCACCAGAGAAATATCCTCTGGGCATTTTCTGCAACACACCAAGTAGCTCTACTATAAATTTTCATTAGTCAAAGAGAAAAAAAAAGGACTCTTCTAGGAGACAACACAGTAGATAGCTAAGCTTATAAGCCAAGAACCTTTCTTCTAGCTTATTGCACTCCAGTGACTAAAGATGGAAAATAAAGGAGTGATTTGGTTTTAAATACTGTTTGTTAGTGTCATTTTTGGTATTATGGGGTATCCTGTCCAGTCTCAGGGTGGTTTCCTGCAGAAGTACTTGCTAGTGAGACAGAGGTCTCAAATAACCTCTACTATTTCAGGACTTCAGCTTTCTAAAAAAGACACTTAGCTTCAGCCTGCAGTTTTCTTGGCAGGCAATACAATGTAGCTGCAAAATTAACATTCATATATTATAATATCTTGTACTGAATACTTTTAATGAGAAAACCCTAATGCTATTTACAAAACTAATTCAAACAGGCACCATCACACCGATGGAAAACTGCTGAAGGTCAACCAACGAAGTTATGTTAAATTGCAGTGGCCAAGGAGGTGTAGCCAGGATTTGGGTTAGACCTAGTTTTATTTAGCAAATTTATTTCTGTTTTGGATGGATGGACAAATGCTACATTAATTAAATTTTTAGATAATATGAAATTGGAATGCATTGCAAATACCATTGTGGATAAAGAAATAATCTAACAAGACTGAAAGAAGTTTAAGTGATTGGCTGGAAATAAAATAATATTCATTCTTGGGAAATATGCAAGCTGTACATTTGGGAAATAACAATTCAGAAAAACCATTTGAGGGATGATTTGGCAATATAAACTAGGGTTGAAAAGAATAGAAAAACTCATGCAAACTTGAAGGTACTGTAACAATCAAAAAAAAAAACCCAACACTGAAATGCACACATATGATGTTGGAAAATAAGCTCAGATACACCTTGCTTTTTGGTATTAGAAATTAGGTTTTAGAACACCAAGAAGACTGTGACACTTTATAACGAAGAGTAGCTTGAGAAACCGCAAATATTTAGAAACTCAAACCCAATTCACAGTTTGGAAGGACTGAGAATATTAAAGAATAAAAAGTCTGCCTATTATATATTATGCACAGGAAAATGCTAATGAGAATAGCAATTTGAAATATTGGAAGGGTACAAATACTGAAAACAAAGAGCGTAAATAGAATAATTAGATGACGTTTACTCAAAGGGAAATCAAGCTGTTAAGGTAACCTACACATTGCAGATATATGAGTCTGTTTTTTAATTATTCATGTCTAGAGATACTTGCATAAATGATTTTGTTGGTTTTGACTGGAATAGAGTTAATTTTCTTTGTAGTAGCTGATAAGGTGCCATGTTTTAAATTTGTGCTGAAAATGGTGCTGATAACACAGGGATGATTTAGTTACTGTTAAGCAGTGCTTCCACTGTTTTTCTGACTCTCACACCACCTCACTAGCCAGTTAACACATGGTGCATAAAAATCTGGGAGAAGACACATCCAGTACAGCTGACCCCAAACTAATATCCCATACCATATAACATGCTCAGCATATAAAGCAGGTGGAAGAGGAGGGAAGGAGGAGATGTTCAAAATGTTGACATTTGTCTTCCCAAGTCATCCTAACTCATGACGGAATCCTGCTGCCCTGGGTGAATCCTGGGGATTCACCACTTCGCATTCACCGTGGGAAGTGGTGAATGAATTCCTTGTTCTGCTTTGCTCATGTGTGTGGTTTTTTGCTTTATCTATCAAGTCATCATTATGTCAACCCATGAGTTTTCTCACTTTTAGTCTTCTGAGTCTCTCCCCCATTGCAATGATGGCAAGTGAGCAAATGGCTGTGTGATGCTTAGCTCCAGCTGGCATTACATCACAACAACAATTCCTCTGGTAAATGGTGCATTTCACACAATAGTTAATATTTAGCATTGAACAACATTTAATAATATTTTTATTGGGATTTTTGAAAAGTAGATTCTCCCATGTAAAAGTTAAATAAGTAGATAAAGTTATTGGTATTTGTACCATTTGGGGACAGATGGTTTAGACATTCTTCTCATGGAAAGCATAAGAGATAAAGAAACTTTGAATGATATTTCTTCAGGACCTTTTTTCTTCCTACTCAGTTATTTTGACCTCTGGTTAGAAGTCTCTGTATGAAGAAACTTTGGAAGGCTGAGGCAATACAATGACTAATGTTTGGAATATCTTTATTCTGCCACTCCTGATTCTGAGCATCTGTACCCTGTCTGTTTCAGCCCAGTTATTTGGTAGAACCACATCAGTCCCCAATATTTGTATATGTAATGGGGTTGGCAGACTCTCTTTATGTGACCTCTCTAGAGGTCTCCTCCTGAACTTCCTCTACACTGATATATTTAATTGTATGATGACTGTGAAATATTAGGACCTTCCTTACATTCTATAGTAGTTTTAAATAATTAAATTTTTTAGTACCAACCTGTAATTTTCAGTTGATTATGTCTTTGTTTCACCTAACAATTTTGTGGAAGGTGGATTCAGAAATAAAGGGGAAAAATCAGTGTACTTTTCCATTCTTTTTAACTCCAATTTCCTTAAAGTCTTCAATTGTGTAGACTCTGAGTGTATTCCATAGGTGTAGTTTTCCTGAAAAGAAAGTAGGAATATCCCTAAGGGGTTCTCATTTATGTGACCTGTGTTTAACTATTCAGGTTGTCTCAGAAGACAGACAAGAGACAATCCATTCAGTGACACTGCCAAAACTAGGAGACAGAAAGCAGAAAGTGGGGTGCTTATTCAGGATCTGAAGGAGAAATGATGCACAATTTAAGAAAGCTATTGCACCAGAACAGTTACTTTAATCCTCTAATCCACTTCCAGCAGATAAAGAGAAGTGATTATTTCCTTCTCTTTGATGCCTGAAGACTGCATGTGTAGGACTGTGTCCATTTGGGACTCCAGGACACAAAAAGACACAATCAGGAGTAAGTGTAGCAGAAGCCCATCAAAATGTGTAGGGGCTGCACCACATGACATACAAGGAGAGGATGAGACGACCTGTTTTGTTCAGCTTTGAAAAGTGGAGGATATTATGGGGATCTTACTGCTGCCTACACGCTCCAACAAGAGGTGAAAAAAGCAAAACAAACAAAAATAGATCCTGAATTTTCCAAGGAAGACAGTGAATGAAAAATTATGTTGAAAAAGCACAGAGGGAAAAAAATTGGAATGGGAAGTTCCGACTCAATATAAGGAAAAGATCTTTCACTGTATAAGTGATTGAACTCAAGAAGAGTCCTCTTGGTCATATTCCTGACATTATTCTGAATCAGGCCATGATTCTGAGTAACCTGCTTTGTGTAGGACCTTGGACTGTGTGACTTCTGAAGGTCCTTTTCAGCTTGCCTGCTTCTGTACTTCTATTAAAAGATGATTTTTTATGCAGGTACAGAGAAAATTTGAAGGGAGGAAAACATGTTTACAACTTCAGACGAGATCAAAAGAATATATAGATTTCTCACAATGGAGAGAAATTCCATTACAGTTCAAGCAAGTGTATACAATGGATTCATTCTTCCAGAGTGACTGAATTATGACTAAATGTAGATATTTCTATTTCCATTTTCAGTAATTAATTTAAACTAGATTAATCCTTGCTTGTATTCTATCACAGTACCACATTGATTGACAGATTGTGCATAAATCTTTTATCAGTTGAGTTCTCTCATCATAGGGATCTGGTTAAATAATAGCCCTCATATGGAGCAAAACAGTACTGACCATACTCTCGAAAACCACATGAGGAGAAAGGATCATGAGAAAGAAGTAAATACGTATCTAGTTTTACAAATTTAAAAAAAAAAAATCAAAATACAAAATATAGGTGTATATTGAATTTTGTCTTGAGTTCTAGTGAGTGTATATTCTTAGCATGTAACTTGTAAGCCACTAATTCACTTTGGGCTTAGCAGAACTTCTAGAACAACTTTTTACCTATACTATCAAGATATCACAAATTCACTTCTGTCTTTCCTAAATACACTTCCATAACTAATAGACGTATATTTTTTTAAATTTCTCATCACATCAAATTCTACTGTTTAGTGTAAGAGAATTGTTTCCAATGGTCTGTCATGTATATTTTTTAACTGGAAATAGCAGATTTTCAATATCATTATCTATTTGGACACCATGTATGTGTACCATGAATATGTTAAAGGGGCAATTTGACAGTAATACGATTTTTTTTTTAAAGCACATCTCTATAGTTGGATTTAATACTGAATTTTGAAGCTTCATTCCAATTAAAAAAAAAAAAAAAAACTTTCAAGTTTCATTTTTTTATGGTTTTCACAAAAAACAATGAAGGCAAGACAAGCCTATGATCTTTATCCTTCACTATAGACAAACAGCAGACTGTAAACTGACCTTGCAATGACCCTACATTCAGCAAAATAGCATGCTGACTATTCAAGGATAAGTTTAGAAATGGGCTTTGTCTTGTCTAGTTTCAGTGGAGTATGTGCTGAACATCACAAACTTCATTTGTTAGTTCTACATCACAAAACAGATAGCTAAAAATCAAAGGAAATCTTTGAATAGAATCTGTAAATAGCAAGTCTTTGAACTGGAAGATATGGAGTTTAATTGCTGTGCTACTTTTGCCTTCCTGACTGATCTCCCCATGCACAGGAATTGGGAGTCATTGTTAATACCCTCCCTTTGTGGCTGTTTCCAATGTCTGTTTATTTGATTATTTGCAACCTATCTTTTAAGCTTTTTTTTTCATTATTTTCTAAATATCTGTCCTAATACATAAACAAAATAATGAATTGAACCCACAATTTTGCAATCTAATAATCCAAATTCCACTGAACATATAATTTTGCATTCCACTTCCTTGTCAGTGGATTCACTAAGTAATGCAAGTATTTTATAAGAAATGCCATTTTCTTCACATTCGACCATTATAGGGACAAAGGAATTTGAAGAAATAGAAGACTTATTGGTAAAATAATTTGTAAAACATAGATTGTATGCATATTCTCCACATTGTTCAATACAATGAAGAAAAAAAACCAGAATAGTTATTATTGAAGAATAAATAATTTGGAAAAATAATATTTAACTAGTTTGTCATATCCATGTTCAAATAATGCCATCAAAACTTTATGTTCCTGAGTTATATAAACTCAACTAAAACTAAATTTAACTAAAACTGACTGAATTATTAGACCAACAATAAAATTCCAAGCTTAGTAAACAACCACCCCACTAAAGAAAGACGATTTCAAGGAGACACTTAATTAGATCATTTATAACTCATTAAGTAGCAAACTGCTATACCCCCTGTTGGTTACTGTTAGGGATGAAAAGAGATGAAACAGCAGAACTGTTGTTTCAGGTGTTAAATATCATTTACATCTTCCAAGCAGCTAGTCTACATGTGTCCATTTATTTTAGTAGAATCACTTTTTCTGCTGAAGCCTAATTAACGGGTCTTTAGAATATGAGAGCTCTATACCAACAGTGTGCTGTTTTATTATCTCACTTAGCAATGTAATTGCAAGCTAAAATATATACGGAAAACCTTGTTATGTGGATGTAAGAGCAAAAGGTTTTCGTCTACAATAGGGCTTTTTTCATTTGGAAAAATGACTTGATCAAACAACATTCAATAAAGGTGATGCTGCCTTTTCTGAATTTGTAAATACCAACACACAAATGTGAAGAAAAGGTAACTTCTACTTCCTATGCTTCGAACTGCAGAGCTTGCCAATAAGTAAATCTTCCAAGTGAAGTTGTGAACAGGAGGCCATAAATTATCACATGGAAGGCCATCACATGGTCTTCTCTTTCTAACATTCTGGAAATTGTAACTCTCTTTCAAATAGAAATGACAGTAAGTTAACTACACCTTAGTGGAAGCATTGTATTTCCAGTCTATAAGTTTTTGGAATTCAGATAATATATCTTAGAATTAAAATATGTGACTGTCTTAGGTGTTACCTCATCAAAATAGTACACACTTGGCACAGATATGTGTGTCACTGCAATTTGTATGATTACCCTATGTATCAACTAAGAAGTTTTAGTGGCTCTGAAGATCTACAGAGATACAGCCACTGTATAAAACAGATATCTAAGGGGTTTTATATACTACAAGCTTGATCCAGTCTGGAAAGTTAAATACCGATCTCTACTGTAGGGGTTGTTGCATTGTCAACAAATGGATTTGTTTAGCCTCCTTTGGGACTAAAAATTTACAATTTCCTGGTTAAATGTTAGAGCTAGGGACTTCCAACACCAATCCTAAAATTAGCTGTCCTACAGGGAAGCTTGAAAGGTCTTTAAGATTACTTTTATTCACTTTACCTGATATAGATGGATACCAATGTCCTAGGACAGATGTTCCTAAAAAGTACTATGCTATTAGACACACAGGGAATCTCAGACTATAAAGGAAATAATTATATATTTTTGAATGCCAGTGAGGTTAACCAGTCATGGGAAAAAACATAGACAAGGTTGCTGTCTTGGTCTTAGTTTGATTTTAAACACCTAACATAGAACATGGTCTGTGTGTTATTGAAAAAAATGGCATTCCTTCTCATAAGGAAATGGAACTGGATTAGGAAGCCCTGGCTTTTGGCTCTCCCAGAAGTCTGTGATAAAGACTAGTGTGTCTAAACTTCCCTGGAATAAATGAATTTAATTTTATCTCCACTATAATTTGATGAAACATAAATATTTTGAGTTTAAAATGAATTCTTGTGCAATATAATGACTTGTAATTTGGACTTGCTACAAAATAATTTGTTCAGAATGTCATCACAGTAAACAGCAGGCATAGCATAATACAAATAATCATATGCTTAAGCAGTCTTTCTAAAAAAGATTCTCCATTCTGGTATTCACTTTCACCTTATTGTTCTACCAAGCTCATGCTGGGTTTTTGTGTATATTCTCGCTGTTGGAGAAAACACTGTTTCAGTTTTGAGTAATGCTTTGGGTTTCAGGGTATTTATGTTGTAGCTAATTTATGCTTTTTTGATTCTAAAAAAAAATAAAGCTATTAGCTTTATGAATTTTCAAATTTGAAGAAAGAAAACAGGAAAAATTACATTCTTTACAGTGCTGGTGGGTTTTATTTGTTTGTTTGTTTGCTTGCTTTTGTACGTGTGCTGGTTTTGTCTGGGATAGAGTTAGTTTCCTTCGCAGCAGCTTGTATGGGTCCATGTTCTTCATTGGTGCTGGAAAGTGTGCTGGTAGCATGGGGATTATTTAGTTACTTCTGAGCAGTGCTTACACAAAATCAAGGCCTTTTCTCCTTCAGACCCCATCCCAGACACAGGCATGGGAAGGGGATGCAGCCAGGACAGCTGACCACAATAGACCTAAGGGATGTTCCACACCACACAATGTCATATTTAGTATGTAAATTTGTGGAAAGAAAAAGGAAGGGGGGGATCATTCAGAGTGATGGAATGTGGTGTTTGTCTTCCCGAATAACCATTACATGTGATGGAGCCCTGCTCTCCTGGAGATGGTGAACACCCGCCTGCCCGTGGGAAGCAGTAAATGAATTTTTCAGTTTGCTTTGCTTGTGTTCAAAGCTATTGCTTTTCCTATTAAAATGTCTTTAACTTAGCCCATGAATTTTCTCACTTTCACACTTCTGATTCTCTTCACTATTGCAACAGGGCATGAAGTAACTGAGCAGGTGTGTGGTGCTCAGCTGCTGAATAGGGTTAAACCACAAAAGAAAATTTGTTTGTTTGTTTTACTGGAGTCTTTCTGTCTTGTATTCTGCTGTCGAAATCTACTTAAAACTAATAAGTAAATTTAAGCCACATTGTGTAGATGACACAAATCTGGCTTTAGCTAATCAAATTGGAGAATAATGTAAATCACTTTGAAAGAGCCAAAGAAAACCTGCTCGCTAATCAGCATGATGAGAAATGACATCTTCTACTGACTAATACAGAGCAGCATCCACTGAAAGATTAATTAAGTTTTATGTCTGACTTTAAGACTAAAACCACTAAAAGAGAACATAAAAAGCATAACAGTGTATTGAAAAAGTTGTCTTCTTTGAAGATTGTGATAAAACCCACAAGTATAAGAATGTGGAATTAAAATCTGTTTTGATCTCTGTAGTGTAATTTTTTATTTCTCTGCAGTGAAACCAATATTTTTTCCAATATTTTTATTGGAAAAATAAGCCTCATAGGTTGGAATAGACAATAGTAAAATTAATTATGTTTTATGTGACCTAAAATAAGTAACTATAAACAGGGTGGTGATTTTTCATGTCCTAGATAGCATGAGAGACATGATATTTTGAGAGAGGGAATAAATGAGAATTTTATTTTCTACTTAAACTATATGAAAGAAATCAGAATATGTATCTGAATATGTTATTTTGAAAAGTCTAAAAGCAGGATGAAAAATACTCATAAATCTTTAAATGATACTGTGTTATAATAGTTCTATGCATTTTGTTATTATTTGAAGTCTAGTCTATGCATTTGAGACATTAAATACTTCGGGTTGGCATCAGATAAAAACACTTCTGAATTTGATTAAATGCTTAAATAGGTCTAAAAGAAGAACCCTTCTTCTCCCCCTTATAAGATGACCTTTAAATTTACTTTTTTAAAGTATCTATTTCATCCTGCACTGAACAGTATATTAACACAAATTTTGAATGAACAAAGTTATATTTTACTGTGTAATTTAGTTATAGCTAGAGGGTGAATGGACTGTGATGAAGGTTAGAATACCCATTATTCTAACATCCCTTGGAGAGAAAAGAGGGGGAAAGTGGCCAAAGAAAGACTTAATTTATCAGCTAAAAATTCTAACTTCACTGAGATATTGATTGCAATATTTCTCTACAGAAATATACATAAATGGTATAAGAGACATGAAATATTTGAATATTAGAGGAGATATCCTTTGCTTTCATGAGAAATGTGTAGTTTTCTTATATATCTATGCTTGCATTGACATTGTACTGTGAAATGTAAGTCTTCTAATAATATTTTTTAGGGAAATGTCACAATTTCTCTTTGGAGAATAATTTAATATACTGCCTTAATCTTTCCTCCTAATGCCATACTCTGCCTCTAAAAGTTTATACCTATAGACGGTCTGTGTTTGAAGGGAGGTCTTTATACCTCAAATGATATGAACTTTCTAATGAGCCTAGTGCATATTTTTGGTTCAATCAGAAGATTGGTAAGAGGAGATTTTGGAATATCTAAGATCTAGTGTGCCACTTTATCATAGGTACCAATTAAATTAATAATTTTAAACCATTGTTTAAAATATTCAAGTTTTCAAGATTACTGTGATCTTAAGAATTTTGGAAGCTGTTAGGTAAAAGAATACAAAATTAAGTTTTAATTCATTGGTACATAGAAATTAATGGCTGATATCTGCTATTGTTGGATTAGAAGTCACAGAGGTAGGTTCTGTAGGCAGATAAACTTATGAATATGTATAATAAAAGTGATATTTTCTTTAAGTACTAGAAAAAAGTAAAAAACACAGAGAAAGGACAACTATGAAGTTAATACTCTAATATTTAAGGTTTAGTAGCTTGCAGTATATACTTGTCACAGCCTTTGAAAATTGGTCAAGGTCATAACTCAGGGATTTTGATCAAGGATATTTCTATATTTAGAGTTATTAGAGGAAGACATTATATACAAGATTCAGCAGCCCATGAGAGGTGAGACTGCTGTTTCTTTATGCCTCCAGGTCCAGCAGGTCCAGCCAGCAGTGAGCCTGAAGATGTATTACCAGCATGTACATGCAGAATGAATGTAAATGTGACATATATGCATAAAACCTTACCTACATGAAAACATATATACACTGCCTGCCACACAACTCACAGGCAGATGTCCAGAGTACTTATCTGGGAAAGAGTATGAAGGAAGGCATCATCTGGAATTCCAGTTCCAGTTCTGAGGTCTCCAGTACAAGTAGTATGTAGACATGTTAACGACAAGATTAATAAAGGATGATGAGGGATGATTAAGGAATTGGAGCATTTGTCATATGAGGAAAATATGAGAGCTGTAAGTGCTCAGCCTGGAAAAAAATAACATTCAGAAAGATCTTGCCAATGTGTATAAATATCTGGGGTGTATGTGTAAGGAAGATGCACCCAGGTTCATCTCTGAGCCTTTTCCCATCTTAATGATTGTGTGTTGCTGTGATTTTAATAATTATTAATTTCAGAATGGATTATAAATTTCACTTCACCATTTTTAGACCACGTAATTCCAATATCTAGTCAATTTTTTCCCCCAGAAAAATTCAGTCTTCCACAGGGAATTTAGCTTGTAAGGCTTTTAAGTGTCTTCAGTTACTTGATGAAATTCAGTCTGAAACCTACATTTAGAGGTCAATGTCTGCTTTGAGCCAATTATCTCAACTTCTCTCACAATTAGTAGAGGCTAAGTTGAGACCTAGTGTCCCATAAATAAGTTTCTGGTGATTTTTTTTTCATTTTCTTAGTGTGTCCCACCTGATCTTCAACAATCAGTTCAGAAAGGTACATATTTTCCACAGGTCTTGTTTTTAAAATATTAGATATATATTGAATTATAATAAAATAATTATTGAGCTTTATTTTTTTACAAATTAAATCAAAATAAATAACAACATTATAAATATTATTAAGCAGTCTTTCCTCTTGGAAGAAGAGAAGCAAAAAACTAATATAAATAAATGTGTTAAGGTGTTTGAACACATTATCAATCAAATTCTGTGGGTTCCACAGCAATACTAACAAATGACAAAGCTAAATTTATTAACTAAGAAAAGCTAATTTAATTAAGAAAAAGTATAATAAATACTTCTATTTTGTATTTTGAGTGAATGATGTTATACAAAGGGATAACTATTTTCCCCTGTATCAGCAGCTAAAAATTTTATATTAGTCACCAAATCAGTTTCTTGAAAACTTGGATCCTGCAAGCTATACTTTACCAATCTTTAAAACTAATAGCTAATTGCATAGTACAGAAATTCTCTTTTTTATAAATTGGTATTTTTGGTGGTATGCTAATATTTCGAAAGGGAAAGAAGATTAAATAGAGGTGTGTTTTTAATTTTCTATATCCTCCTGGAAAGAGACCAAAAGAAAAGGAGATTTAATAGAATACACAGCACTAAATGAATATTTAAATCTTTGTAGAACTAGTGTAATGATACCTTGGGGGTGATAGCACTTATAAGCATCTAGGGAAAAAAAAACAGTTCAATTTTTACTTCATATATTTGCTTGGATGTTCTGATAATAATTTTCATGAACATGATAATTTAAGACTGCCCAGTTACATTTTCAAAGGACTATTTCAAAGGTGGGAATACAGACATTTTTCTTATTTAGTTTGTTTAAGTTATCAGCAAAAAGGAGTTTTAATTTGAAATGGCCCTGCACTAGCTATGTTATTACATTTCTAGTCCTTACATCAATATGATTAAGTTCATCTGTCTCTACTTCTTGTGCTGCAGTTTACTTCATTGTCTATTGTCATTGCTCGGATTTGAATGTTTTCCTGTGGACCTGGAAGATATCCTGTAGATTTTTACATAATATTAACATAATTACACGTCTACCTCTATTTGCTTCACTTGCTATATTTTCAATTTTTCATGACTTTGTTGTTGAGCTCAGATTATTCTAATCACACCTTGAATAGCTCTTTGAAGTATTTTATTTGTTTTTGATGATCCAGTTTGGAGGAATAATTAGTAGCTTTTAGTGTTCTCAAGAACCAGGAGGCTCTGAATGATCATTAGAAAGGAACCTAATATTTACAAACACGACATTAGATATCAGCTGAGATAATATATCTTTTGATAGCTAAGAGCAGTAAAATACAGAATCACAGAGTTGTTGAAATTGGAATGGACCATTTTTGATCATCTACTCTTGTTCAGGCAGATCTTGTTGTTTATGGTTTCATCCAGTCAAGTTTTGAATATCTCCAGGGGTATCTCTTCTGTGCCACTTCTGTTTGCTACCCCTAGAGTAATTTTTTTTTGCTTTTGTGAAAACACAATGATATGGATTTCAGTACATATTGACTCTTGTCCTTTCACCGGACAACACCGGAAAGAGCCTGGTTCCCTCATCTTTCTTCCCTTCCATCAGGTAGGTTTGAGTCAAAATAGAAAAATTGTCACTTTCAGAGTGTAGATGGTCTCATTTAGCACATATATGACACACATTGGTTACCTCTTAACTTCCTGTACAGAAAAAGACACTAAACTGTCCAGGTCAAAGGTAGATTTCTATATTTCAGCTGTCTAGAGTTAAATGAGACAACCTCTCTGTGGTCTATTAATACTTCAGTTAAATACATACTTATTCCAATTATAAACTCATAGCTTCATATTCTTTAAACTTTTCCAGCAGTACAAACACTGTCATTCCCAACAGCATAATTGCAAGGCAAATGTAAGCACAGGCTCACCTTCACATTATATTATGAGAAAATACATACTCTGTGTAGACAAAATTTACTATGTAAGTATCAGTAAGGAGAAAGCTCTTTTAGTGACACAAGCTGGAGCAGACCAAAGGAAAACAATCTAGAAGTCAGTCAGTACAGCAGGAGAGTTTACATACTTTATGCCAAACTGGAAGTCTTGTAAAGTTGAAGATGCATTAGAAAGATAATTTTACTAAAAGAGGGTGAATGTTATTTCTGTGAAACTGTCTTACAGGTCAGCACATTTTAGTCTGTGATAACCAAAGAAAATACTTGTCACACGAGCAACTTTCTTGTTGTTTCTGATGAGATGGCTTTCCAAAAGAAATGGTGTTACATATTGTTGACCAATAGTTCTGGCAATGGCATTGGCTTAAACCTTTAGGCTTGGTAATACCAGACTTATAAATGTTGCCCTAAAAGTCAAATTCTGATCATCACATTGATGTATCATAGTGGCATTTCTAAAAATGTGCACAACTATCAGCAAATAATTTTAATATAAAAGTAGAAATCTATACTGTCTGTGAGGTATACGTATATAAAATCACAGTTACGTAACAAATGCAATGACAAACATTTCTCTTAAGAGCAATAGCTCTGCCTAGGTGTTACTTGAGCTCCTATATCCTTTTTTGTCACTTTTTATGTTCGAATCTGTGGGATTAGAGATTTCATTTTTTGAGACTGATGACATGGTATTTTATTTGAATTATTTTTTTTCTCCCTTTACAATGTTTTCTTTAAATTATTTGTGTCCATTCTGGAAAAAAAAAAAAACCTTCTGTTTTCTGTTTTTCTATTTCTTTTGATTGTCAATTGTAACAACCTAAAGGCCACAACAATTGCCTATTCTTTCTCGTTTGTTTTTTCATGTCTGGATGCTTCTGTGGGCCAGCCAAACATCTCAAAAATAATATGCATAATTGCATTTCACATATCACAGACATTCTTGTTGTGGATGAAATAATGCACTTCACTTGTAAGAGAGAAGTTGCAGTATGTTTATTGATATAAACCACCATTCAAGAGAGTTTTACAATAAATGAGACAGTGGTTTAACAAGATTTCATGGCAAGGTGCACTTGGTTATTTACTACACAGAAGACAGGATATGCCAGATGCGTTGGAGGCCCTCCTATTGGGTCACAAAGTTCAGAGATGACACGCAGCTTTCTTAACTTCTACTCAGAAGAGTCTGAATGCACCTGAATTCAGTCCTAGTCCCAGACTTAGTCAAAGGCTTACGTCTGAATGATTATATGTGCACATTGAATCTAAGATATAACCTTATCAAAGTTTACAAAGTCCAGCAAGGTCTTAGTCCCTTATGGAGGATATGTTGAGGCGAGAAATTTCTCATTTCTGAGGAGTAAGAAATCTCTGTGGCAGGCATAAACTTGGAGTAAGATCCTGTGGTGCAGTCCTCTGCCATGCAGGATTGCTCAAAGGGCTCTTGGGCTGTACACTATTTCCAGGGTAAAGTATTTGCATACTGACTAGAGATTTTAGTTTCTTCCAAATTTGGCTAGAGTTGGATGTCTACCAGCACTGTGATTAGGTTGGGTGCATTGTTTAAATTAACCCTTGGCTGTTGTGTTGTTATCTGCCTCCCCCAAATCCATTTTGAACTGGTTGAGCCATCACTACCGAATGCATTCATTACGATTGCCACTGGTGGTTATGGCGTGAGCAGGGGAATACAGGTCAGTTTAGGGTGGAAGGAAGAGCACTATCAAAATCCCTTAAAAAGCAGAAGTTTGTTTCTATTGCATCTTTACCAAAAATGTAGTATTTAATTTTAAAAATAAATTTCTGGGGTTTAATTTATAGAAATGAATAATTAAATTTGGAGCCAGGTGAAAGTCATGCAGATTGCATGTATCTGCTTTGGTCTTCATGTTCAAAAATTAATAAATAGGTAAATGTATAACAAGAATATATTCCTTCAGAAAAAATGTTGCAACTGATCATTTGGTCTGTTTGAAAAATGCTCCTGGAAGGCTCATTATTCATGCAAAGATATGACTGACATATATGCAGAAATCTTGCGGTTTCAGATTTTCTCTCTTTATAAACATTGACACGACCCAGAAACAAAACAATAACCGTGATGGCCATTCATAAATTATGACCTCAGTAAAATAAATTGTTAAAACGTGATCTAAATAACTACTGCGTAAGCAGAACTGTAAGTTAGGAAATATGCCTTTCAGGTCCATCTAGAATAAGTAGCAACCCTTCACTGCCCAGCTCCTTTATTTGCAATCATAAAAGGTTTACAGAAGTGGGAAGTTCGCTGGTTTTTTTGTGTATCTTGCCTGCAGTACCAAAACTGAAAATATGCTATAGCATGGGAAAAGCCCCAAGCAACAAAAAACCAAACTCACACACCCCCCCTGCCCCAACCAAACAAAAATCCAAACCAAAATCCCGACATGTAGAATTATAAGAGATATGGAAAATTGGTTAAAAATTAAAAGCATGGTGCCTTGTGATTTATATATATCACATTCAATACACTAAATAAGGTAAATGCTGGGATTCAGCACTAGCCAGTAAAAAATAGGCACTGCAGAAGGCTCCTTGGAGAGGCTGAGAATTTCAAAACTTTATGGAGAAGGAACAGAGCAATCTGGTCTAATTTTGAACTTGATACTGCTTTAAAGAAAGAATGGGACTACACGATAAGAAATAGTGAATTTGTGAAATACACAATTATTAATGCAGGATCATAGTATTCCACAGAATTTTGCATGCCGTTTAATTTAAAATAAATTTTCTTTCTTAAAGAAAGTCATATTAGTCGTTTTTAAACTGTTGGGTTACTTAAACTATTCCAAATGTGAAAGACTTCAGCCCTGGGTTACTCTAATGAGCTCAGTTTTTTCAGGTTCTTTCCAACCATTTAAAGTTATGTCAAGAGTTTTGCTGGATACATGTATACCTAGGCATCTCCTTTCTTCATTAATAATTTAGGACCAGCTCCTTTCAGATTAATGGCAATTGCTCAGTGAAGGAAGAATGGTACATTAGGTGTGATTTCTGATGAGCTTAAATTTGATCAAACCATAAAAGAGGTACACTTCAAATACTTTGAAATTTGTCTTACAAGCAGACCAAAGAAAAATGGAAAAAAAAAAGAGAAAAAAAATATGCACCTAAGATTCAAATTGACTTAGGAAAATAAAGAAGGACCTGGCATGAAGGAAGGATTTTGATGATGAAAAGTGTGCTCCTCTACATGACTGAATAGAATAGATTATTTTTCAGTTGGAAGAGACCTACAGTGATCATCTAATCCAACTGCCTGAACACTTCAGCGCTGACCAAATTTAAAGTATGTTGTTAAGGGCATTGTCCAAATAAATGCCTCTTAAACTCTGATAGGCCTGAGGAAGCAACCACCTCCCTAGGAAGCCTGTAAGCCTCTTCCGGTGTTTGACCACCCACTGGCTAAAGAAATGCTTCCTCATTTTGCCTGTAAACCTCTCTTGACATAGTTTTGAACCCTTTCCCTGTATCCTATCACTAAATAGTGTGAGAAGAGATAAGCATCTCTCTCTACACTTCCCTTTCTCAGGAAAATCTAGAAAGCAATGAGGTCACCCCTCAGTCTCCTTTTCTCCAAGCTAGACAAGTCTTTAACTGCTCTTCTGTTTGTCTCTAACATTGTCAGTGAGAAAAAAAGTTCAGAAGTGTTCTAAAATACTATTTAATTAAGAAGTTTGTAATCTGCTGTATTTCTGCTCAAATTTTGCTCGAGAAAAGAATTTTTCAGTGTGTCTGACAGATTGAAAAA
>VWZV01008327.1:82589-94478 GCA_013397155.1 Irena cyanogastra
AAAAATAAGTAAATTTGTGGAGGTTTACAGACAATGTTATACTGAAAATACTGAAATAAAATCTTCCCACTTTAATATTTTTACCTGTAGTTCTCAGGAACAAGACAGAGAGAGTGTGAAACTATTAATTTATTTCACAAAGAGTTGTGGTCACTAAAAATTTAATCTTCTTGTAAAATTATTCTTTTAGATCATTTTGATCTGAATTTTCACTAGCAAATAATAAAGAAAATTACAGAATATAAACCTCTAAAGTGATTTTTTCTCTCCCTAAGGCTACTGACTATCTTTTCCTCTTGATCCCATGTTTTGTCCTTTCAAGGTCAGTCTCATTAAATTTAGTTAGTGTTTAATTTTTAAGTTGCTCCCCATTTGATGTAGAAGCCTACTATGCATGAGAAATAATAATTTTTCTGCCAGTCAGAAGAAATTTGATTTAATTGGCTTTTATCCTGTATCATGTCATTAAACTTCAAGAAGATTCATAATTAATTATTTACAGAGCACATATCGTGTTTCATCCAGTGCAAAATCTTAAATGCTTGGACTTGAGAGTACAGTATTTTAACAGTTGAGTTTGTAGCAAGGTAGAGGCAAGGATGGACTTCAAGTACATATACAACCTTTTAAAAATACCTTCTTTTATAAAGTGAGTGGCAATGAGAAGTGATGGTGTAGCATAACTGCCTTCACCTCAACTTCATTTTAGAAGTCGAAACTTAACAAAGCGTAAGTAACTATAATAAAATCTTCCTGAAAGAGCACAGCGTGTCTCCTCCACAGTGATCTTCATCAGTTCTGATTCAGAAAATGGTGACTGCCTCTAAGGGCGGTCTCTTTAGAAATTTAACAGTCCAGTTCAGAGAAAACTAACCCACAAGGGTTACAAAGATTCAAACACCACAGGACCTAGTAGGGAAGCTATTATAATTGGCTTTCCACTGCTATCCTTAGCTATAAGAAATGTGTCACTATCAGAGTGTCTTGGACCCCTTGTGGGTTGTAAGAACATTTGGAGATTTGAAATGACAGAGTAGAGGCCTGGAGTGTCTGCAGTAAAAATGGCAGAAGAGCTCAGTTGTGTCTGTATGCAGTTTAATTACAGTGTTTTGCTGTAACATTTTACAGCAGGAAGAATGTATCTTGAGGAGCTACATAAGCAAATAAGCTTCATTTGTACTGGCTTTCTTCTAAAGCCATTTTCCAAGTTCAATATGCTCAATAATTACCTATCTTAGTTATTGGAAAAGTTCTAAGGGTCAATGAATATAAATGCTCCATGCCAAAGCCACACATGATTATAACATTGCTAGTAAAGTCTCTATAATGGTACAAAGTATATTCTACCTGCAACAAAAGAACCAGCAGATCAATCTACTAGTACTGCTACTAATACTTCTGTATGTGTCTAGGCTTGATTAAATTTACCTTTAGACAATGTGAAGCTANACATGACTGAATAGAATAGATTATTTTTCAGTTGGAAGAGACCTACAGTGATCATCTAATCCAACTGCCTGAACACTTCAGGGCTGACCAAATTTAAAGTATGTTGTTAAGGGCATTGTCCAAATAAATGCCTCTTAAACTCTGATAGGCCTGAGGAAGCAACCACCTCCCTAGGAAGCCTGTAAGCCTCTTCCGGTGTTTGACCACCCACTGGCTAAAGAAATGCTTCCTCATTNTAAATAGTGTGAGAAGAGATAAGCATCTCTCTCTACACTTCCCTTTCTCAGGAAAATCTAGAAAGCAATGAGGTCACCCCTCAGTCTCCTTTTCTCCAAGCTAGACAAGTCTTTAACTGCTCTTCTGTTTGTCTCTAACATTGTCAGAGAGAAAAAAAGTTCAGAAGTGTTCTAAAATACTATTTAATTAAGAAGTTTGTAATCTGCTGTATTTCTGCTCAAATTTTGCTCGAGAAAAGAATTTTTCAGTGTGTCTGACAGATTGAAAAATAAGTAAATTTGTGGAGGTTTACAGACAATGTTATACTGAAAATACTGAAATAAAATCTTCCCACTTTAATATTTTTACCTGTAGTTCTCAGGAACAAGACAGAGAGAGTGTGAAACTATTAATTTATTTCACAAAGAGTTGTGGTCACTAAAAATTTAATCTTCTTGTAAAATTATTCTTTTAGATCATTTTGATCTGAATTTTCACTAGCAAATAATAAAGAAAATTACAGAATATAAACCTCTAAAGTGATTTTTTCTCTCCCTAAGGCTACTGACTATCTTTTCCTCTTGATCCCATGTTTTGTCCTTTCAAGGTCAGTCTCATTAAATTTAGTTAGTGTTTAATTTTTAAGTTGCTCCCCATTTGATGTAGAAGCCTACTATGCATGAGAAATAATAATTTTTCTGCCAGTCAGAAGAAATTTGATTTAATTGGCTTTTATCCTGTATCATGTCATTAAACTTCAAGAAGATTCATAATTAATTATTTACAGAGCACATATCGTGTTTCATCCAGTGCAAAATCTTAAATGCTTGGACTTGAGAGTACAGTATTTTAACAGTTGAGTTTGTAGCAAGGTAGAGGCAAGGATGGACTTCAAGTACATATACAACCTTTTAAAAATACCTTCTTTTATAAAGTGAGTGGCAATGAGAAGTGATGGTGTAGCATAACTGCCTTCACCTCAACTTCATTTTAGAAGTCGAAACTTAACAAAGCGTAAGTAACTATAATAAAATCTTCCTGAAAGAGCACAGCGTGTCTCCTCCACAGTGATCTTCATCAGTTCTGATTCAGAAAATGGTGACTGCCTCTAAGGGCGGTCTCTTTAGAAATTTAACAGTCCAGTTCAGAGAAAACTAACCCACAAGGGTTACAAAGATTCAAACACCACAGGACCTAGTAGGGAAGCTATTATAATTGGCTTTCCACTGCTATCCTTAGCTATAAGAAATGTGTCACTATCAGAGTGTCTTGGACCCCTTGTGGGTTGTAAGAACATTTGGAGATTTGAAATGACAGAGTAGAGGCCTGGAGTGTCTGCAGTAAAAATGGCAGAAGAGCTCAGTTGTGTCTGTATGCAGTTTAATTACAGTGTTTTGCTGTAACATTTTACAGCAGGAAGAATGTATCTTGAGGAGCTACATAAGCAAATAAGCTTCATTTGTACTGGCTTTCTTCTAAAGCCATTTTCCAAGTTCAATATGCTCAATAATTACCTATCTTAGTTATTGGAAAAGTTCTAAGGGTCAATGAATATAAATGCTCCATGCCAAAGCCACACATGATTATAACATTGCTAGTAAAGTCTCTATAATGGTACAAAGTATATTCTACCTGCAACAAAAGAACCAGCAGATCAATCTACTAGTACTGCTACTAATACTTCTGTATGTGTCTAGGCTTGATTAAATTTACCTTTAGACAATGTGAAGCTAATCAAAATCTATCAACAGAATCCCTTTTGTGATGGTCTGCATCAGCATAACTAGAACAGACTTCTTTTCACCCCAGAATAATCTTACAATGTGTGAAGGAAAGAGCTTAGAAGAAATGGTTAGGGATCAAATTGGAGTCTTCAGCTAAAAAAAAGAGTTTTTCATTTAGGCGCTTTGAAGTAAAGCTGTAACTAGCAGTGATTTAACTGTCATGTAAAAATATTTTATGTTTTCAGCCAAAATATATATTTCTGCATAGAAATTTTATCTGTGAAATAATTTTTTTTAGTAAGAATCTGGTTCTGCTCTCAAGGTAATTAGCATATAATTAAACATTCAATGAAGAATATACACTAGAACATTAGTGTTAGAAGAACTGGTTTTGTAAAATAATTTTTATTGAACTACAATAAGTTCCAGTAAAAATAAATGAAGAAGGGTTTCTCTACAGAAACAAGATTTCCTGCAATTTCTTTGCTGAGCATATTGAATTCCTGAAATTTTTCTTTGTCTGTGTGATATCAAATATATTTTGCAACAGTGTTTAATGGTAATTTTTTTTGAAAGACTATTGTATATAAATGTTTTAAAACAAAAAGTAACATATGTAAGGGCCAAATCCTAAAGAAAAAGAAGCTCCAAACTGCCTAGCATTATTTTACCTACATTTTGCCTTCTGTCAGGGGGAATCTATCTCCAAATAGATGCTATGTGTCCTTTCAGTATCAGAGCATTTTATTTGTTCTTTGACTGCACATTTATTTCCCTTTAAAATACCTCATATACAGGTCACATGCTCAGGAAGAAAGGAAGGCTATTCCTTCCTTGGAAAGCAACTAAGTGTACCTAGAAGAAAGAAGACTCCAGAGTACAGTATGTGACTGTAGCAGCAAATAGGACAATCATAGGAAGGAGCTAGGAAATAGCAGCTCAAGGAGAGACTGCAAAAAGAGACTTGGTTGGCACCTTAAGGGATGTCAGCTCAAAAATATCTTGAGTTAGTCAAAAACAGGGCTGAAAGTTGAGACACATTCTACAAAGTCCCAATGCCAAAAGAAGAAAAACTTACTATAATTTCTTTTTAAAACTTGTATTCCTACCTTTCCTCCTTACTTAAAACTTTCTCAATTTATTAGATAATCTGAGTTATCTCCATTTCTTAGATAATCTGAATGATTTTTTCTCATAAGGCAGCTTCCTGAAATCAAAATGGATAAATCTGCGTCAAAGATTTTGCTGACTCAATAACCATTTACACTGATTTAATTTTTATCTACATGAAGTTGTATGAATAACTGGATTTCTGCTCCCTTTCATCCTGAAAACTGGTTGAATGACTGGGTTGTGACTTAACCCTATGTTATTAAGCAATTTTTTCCCCCACAAAATTTGGTTTGGTTTAATTGGCCCTGATTATCTTGAAATATAGAACCCAGAATGATGACTTACTGAGGGAAAACTGCCAAAACTGGCTGTCATGAGGGATTTGGTAATTTAACTCAGTACTACTAGGAGAAATTCTTATTTTGAAGTTTTAAATGCTAGCATTTCTTTTTCAAAGAGGAATAAATTTTTCTGATTCCTATTTAAAGCACATAAGTAAACAGTATCACAACCTCACCTTTTATTAAATGATTAAATCTTCAAAACTCTCACCCAAGTTATGGAAAACCTACATCAGATTTTTTAATTTATCTAATCAGGTTCAAATTGCACCATTAGACTTTCAAGAGAATTACTAACTGCATATTGTAGATCATATAGACAGTGATTATATAGTGAGGTACGTCTAAAGGATGTTGCTCCTTGGTGTTAAAACAAATGCACAAACAAAAATGTGTGCTAGATAGAGATACAGAAAGAATAAATGTGTTTTTCAAGATTAATTATTAGGACAGACATTTAGGATAGGAGAAGCATATTTTTCAATTTCAGAATCGAGTTCTATTCATTGTTTTATCAGATTATTTCAGCATAAAAATGTAGAAAATATCTCTGGAACAGCAGCTGCAAATTATATGGTTTACATTTTGGTGTATGTTGATTTTCCACAATTAAATGGACTGGTCTTGATAACTTCTCTTTCTAGTCACCTCAAAGTTTTAACTTAGGAGAGAACACACTTCTGAGGGTAGGATTTTGTTGAACTAAATCTTCTGTGACTGCATCAGGAATTTAAATTGGATATTCAATGTCCTTAATAAGTGCTGTTTGTGAGGTATTTTGAAACATGGAAGCACGGATTCCTGGAGAGATGCTTTTTTTTTTAAATTGACACTAGATACTGTCTTTATGTAGGATGAGGTACATGGTTTGAATGAATCTGTTTATCACACAGGTTTCACATCTTGTCTTTCCAAAGAACACCCCAGGGGCATGTGAAAGGAAAAGCAGTGCGAAAACCTAGGAGCTGTTGTCTGACTGACGTACTGCCGTTCTCCCTGCAAGTCATCACGGGCCACTGTTATTTGCCTTGGATCTTTGGTCCAAGGATAAGATAGAGGCTCATTGTTCCGGAATCATTGGCATATGGGTATGTCACCCAAGACTGGTCAATTGAAAATAGAATAAGTGTCATTCCTATCCCAAGTTTCACTCTTCCTGTATAGGAAAGACATTAAAAACAACTTTATGAATGCCATTAGTGTTTGTGAGTCAGATTACTGTTGCTAAGACATGGAAAAATGAAGGAGGTTCTGACCATGAGGTTAGTTTATCTGGGGAACTGTAGTGTACAAGACTACACGTGTATGTGCGTTAGCCATTTTCCTGGTTTGTTAGCAAGCTGCTGAAAGGTTTTGTCATCTTGTTTTGCAGGTGAGCAAGTTGGACCCCTTTTTTTTTTCTAATATTCATACTGACACAGGGACAGAATGTTCAAGTTTGTTTCATTTAATTTCCACCTTGTAGAGAGAACTAGGAAAAGGCCTGTACATCTTTATTAGCCGGGTACCTGTGTATTACTTTTGTGGTTTCTGGACAATAATTCATGGCAACTCTTTGCAAAACATTAAATTAAGGAAACAAATTTTCTGCATTATCATCCTTGTCAAATAATCAAAGATCTATTTATTCATCTTATATCTTTGTATTTTATTATTTTGTGAGTGTTATCCGTCAGGGTAATGACTCTTTATTTCTGATACCAGCAGATCAGAACACCTATAAAAAAGATAACAGAGGGTTGGACAGGAATCCATTAGGATCACAGAATATTCTGAGTTGAGAGGGGCCCACAATGATTATCAAGTACAAATCTTAAGTGAATGTTCATAAATGTAACCGTGTGACATTGGCATTACCAGCATAATGCTCTAACCAACTCAGCTAATCTCAAAATTAGGAAAGCATCAAGAATACTGACAGCTACACCGTTTCAAATGGATAAAAGCTTATAGCAAAAATGAACAGTTTCTAGTTCTGAAAATATACACGTATTCTCAGTATAAAATATATGCTTTACTCATTTACTGCAAAGACGTAATTGTGCGACATGGAAGCACTGATTCCTGCAGGTATGTTTTGTAACATACAGAATACGTAAGATGCAATGTAAGTTGGTTTGCTTATCAATGTACAAGTATTCTTGCTATACCCAGATAGCAGCTTTAAATAAGAAACATGGTACATCAGACAAGAATTACTTAGGATTGCTCCACTTAAAGGTCTGGAGAGCAGTGTTTCACTCACTTTGAAGAAATGACTTACACTGGGATATGAAATTCACAGATGTGGCTTCAAGTAGAACACCAGTAAATGTAAATTACTGCCTTGAAAATGAAAAAAATATTGAGTTTTCATTTGGAGAGGTATAAAATAGTTTTATGCCTGATCAGCCACTCTAACATATAATAAAAGAGTGCTTTGCACCACAATGATCAATATATTTAGTCTATTATTGGACTTTTGTCACATGTATTAGTAGAACTAATGCAGATATAATCTGATTTTTGAGAAAGGCAAAAGAAAATATTGTCCATGTCTCTCTTTAAGCAAAATGCAAAGCTACATCAGTCCCATAGCTCACAGTCTGCCTTTATGCATTGTCATATGTACAACTACATTTTCTTTCGGTGTAGCTATTAAGCTACTCTATAAAATGTGCTGGTAACTGGCTTGGTTTTTTGTTGTTGGTTTTGTTTTTTTTTCTGCGCAGCAGAATATTTGTGAATTTTTAACCTTATAAAGGACAGGTTTACAGAGAGTTATAAAAAAAAGGCATGAAAATGCGAATAGACAAATAGTGTGTTAAAAGCAGGACGTGACTTTTGGACAAAACAGAATACATCTTGATCACTTGGTGGCAAAAAGCTAATTAAACTCCACCAGTAAATTAACATAGCACAGACTAGGGGAATGCATGCAAGTTATCGTTACATTATGCAAGATAGCAAAGTTTACAGTCAAAATTGTAGCCTTCAAGGGCAGACTGTCAAATGTACAGGACCTCTCGGTTAGAAGTAGTGTCAGACTAAAACAAATTTTAATTGCTTGATAAAAAATTTGTAGCTTTGGGAATATTTCTGCTCTTTTATCCTTTGCTATTTTTTTCTCTTATTCTTTTTTTTCTGACAAAGAGGTGGCTGAATCCACCAAGCTTTAAAAAGGCTTTTAATTTTTTTCAGGCTTTGAGTCTTTGTTTAGAGTCCAATGACAGTAATGTGTGCTACTGCTCATGAGATAATGCCTCTTGGCACTTTAACAACCTAGCTGTAATTTTCTGCAGCTTTTATTTGTAGTAAAGATAATAAGTTAGATTCAACAAAATGATCACTGATAATCATTAAATATATACTGCATAAGTACACATAATGGTACTGTTTGTTTTGTATGAGACCTGACTTTTTCATGGGAATAGTTCTAGATTTTACTCAGTGTAAAGCTAGAGTAACTGCCTTAAGAAAAGTACTTGCTCCAGTTTTCTGATGTGCAACAAAGAACAGAATTTGGCCCTTAAACCTGCAGCTGAAATGACAATCCCAGCCCCTTTGGTAACTCATAAGTAGTATCATTGATATTGAACAGACAGGTATTTGGTTAAACTTAGGGGAAGTAATAGAATCCCCTTATCTGATTCTGGTAACAATAATTTTAAAGAATTCATGTGGAAAACAGAAAAAAACATCTATTCTCAAAAAGCCCACCAATATTATATATGTTTTCCTTACTTCCTGCTATTCAACTTTTACTGCATCTCCAAAGCAATAAAGAGTGAGAAGGTGAAACAATAAACAGTCTTTCAAAATAAAGTATAAGAAATCACTTGCCTCTTTTTTTCTCTTTTTTTTTTTTTGCATATTGTATTGAACTTACAAGGTCTCAAGACTGAGATTTTACAGTCTTGAGGTTTGTCTGAGCTTATTTTGAGTTGTCTGTAACTTTGTTTTTCTTGACTTTGTTTTGACAGCATTTTTTTCTAATTGATTAAGTGTCTATATTTTTCATTTTTTGCATTTACTTTTTTCTATTTTTGCAGGGTAAAAATGTAGTTTCTTATAGATAATGGTCACATTATCTATAAAAAGCAGTTGTTCTAGGCAGAAGGAAATATTTACAAACCTAACACAATGTCATAGTGTAGAGAAATACGGGTTTAGTATGATAAAGACCTTGACAGAATGCAGCAAAGAGAAGAAGGAAAAGGGAATAGAAGAAGACAAGAAATGAGAAAGAGAAAGAGAAAGAACAAACCATCAACATGATACAATTCCTCCCTGAAAAGGATTCCAGATTCTAACAACTGGCTATAAAAGACCATTACCACTAAACCCACTAGGAAATTGTTGGCCCAGAGGAGCAGTTAAAGGGGAAGTGTAACAGCAGAAACACTAGAAAGTAAGAGTACAAATAACAATTTTAAATGTGTTATTGCTATTATTGAGACCTTTCCTACATATAACTATTCTATCTGCATTATAATTATTTTTTCCTCTAAAATAATTTGCTGTAGGCTAATGATGATTTTTGAATGAGACTATTATGATTTCAATTATACTAACCAGTAAAGTCTCAGCTGTACTTATATAAATGGGTGTTGCTCTTCCCCTTTGCCCATAGAAGGATTTTATAAATAATGTGCTATTCAGTTAATTTACATATTATTTAAAACTTGTATTATTTGCACTACATTAGTTGTTGGAGGCTTCCATCTGCAGCAAGAACCTTATTGTTATGACTGCACTAAAAATTGAACAGTAAGAGCCACTGATACTTAATTGTTTATATGGCTAAACTATTACAGTCATCCCCAACATTACCTAAGCCGGAGCCACTCTTCATTTTTCCAAACACTCCCTATTAATAGGTCAGGATTTTAGTGGATAGGAGACCTTATCCACTGAGAATTTAGCTATACAGTTTGAATAATAGAAGAGTGTGAGAGAATGGACAAGGTATACTCCTAAGACCTGAAGCCCAGTTTGGTGCAGTCTAGATTTGTAATTTCAATTTTGCTCAGAACGTTATTAAGTAGATATGAATAATAGCTTCAAAGTTGAAAACTAAGTGTTGCTGACATGAGAGGATATACAGCCTAGGAAAAACAGAATAGCAACAAAACCACATTAAGGATCAGCTTGTTCTAAGGGAGCAGCCATACCTCACTCAACAGGCACATGCCTGGCAAGCACAGGCCTGTCTCATCCAGAGTACTGAGCATATCAATATAATCTTAGCTTAATATCACACTATTCATAGCTACCTAGTGTATATACTTGTCAATAAATAATTGCTGTGTTAATAAATAATTCTTAAGTTGTCTGTTGGAGAGTGTCTCCGCGTGTAGTAAAGGTACATGAAGAAAAAAGACTCGGAGAAGAAGAGCTTCATGGGGTGCAGAAGATCAAGGCTTTTGCTATCCTCTGTGCTCAGAATGGACGTAGAAATGCTGAGTTTTAGATGACTATTTTTCTCAATATGCTTAGGAAAATTTTCCTCAGCTAAGTTACTTACAACTTATCTATTGTATTAACTTCAAAGTATGACGTAGAGCCAGTGAGGCTGGGGGGTTTCATCCTGACAGCTTCAGAAAATTCATTTCTTTGCATGCTCACAGGTCTGTAACAAAAATTGCTCACCACGTGTGCCTTCTTAGCCAGGCTTGACCCTTATATAGGAGCTAGATTGTAGGGAGTTCAGTTTAAGTGAGTTTTTAAAGCTCTTACTGTTTGAGCCTGGCAATTAAGGAAAGTGTGGTGGTGAGTTTGTAACAGTGGAGCTCAAACTGAAAATCTCTGATGTATAAACCACTGAAATTAATTAGATAAGAACAGCTTTTAATTCCTGCTGAGCTGGGTAGAAATCAAACCCTACAAGTAAAAGAGTATCTTCTTTATTATTAATAAATTCCCCAGTAAGTAATAATTTAATAATCAGTTAAAAATGAAAAAAAAACTCACCCAGAGTTAAAAAATTGAAAGGTAAATTCATCAAATCAAACTTGCTCCACTTTTTGAAATTCAATAAGCAATGTTTTAATTATCTGGGCACAAAGACAAAATATCCCATGCCTCCCATAAACATACTCAGTTATTCTATGCCCTGCTATAATATTCTAATTATAAATGGTTTTTGGTTCTCCCTTGAAGAAATAGGAACATTGAAGATGCAACCTGGCAAACATAATTTTTTTTTCTATAAAATACTGTGGACAATTTCAAGGATGATTTTCATGGGCAAGTGATGAACTCCTGCCTTGAAGCCACATAAATTAAACATGTTTAAAGAAATTTTGTTCGAAAGCAATCTTTATGCTTTCTTCCCATTTCGGGAATTATAAGAGAGAAAATGTTTTAGACAAAACAGTGCAGCAGTGGAGAATAATGCAACAGTCTGTTATTTCGAATTTACAAACTACATAATTGAGACATTACATTCATGATCTATGTATGCCTGCAGATTTTATATCAGAAGTAAGCCATGAACACGATTTTTTTTCTATGAAAGTGAAATACAAAGGAACTAGCAAAACCACATGTTTTATTAACGACTTGAGAGCACACACTTCAGCTGCCGTCATAATAACTGGGGACACTTCCCTTATCTTTTCAAAACGTAACGTAGCAGGGTTTCAGGTTAGTAATTTGATCTGAATAAAGTCTCATGACAAAAATTTTATCTTGAACATGGTAACTGGCTCACTAAGAAAACTGGTCACTAAAAAAATCTTTTTTACTACTAGAATATTTTATGAGGCTTGTTCTATTTCAAATTAAATATAGTACAAAGTTAGTCTGCTACTTTGTTTATCAATATGAGATATAAGATTTTCGACTGATTTTGAAATGGCATTAAATTACTTAAACTGGTAAGAAAAGCCTCAACAGTAGCTATTCTATATCAGAATGTATGCCCTATCCATTGATCCATGTTTTCTCTCCCAGGAAAAACAAGTACCACATCAAGACATGCAGAAACTCTATTTCCTCACAGCCTATGGACCCCGGTATTTTGCTCTGACTTTGAGTTATGGATATGGAGTACAGACCTTGAT
>VWZV01008327.1:94633-211063 GCA_013397155.1 Irena cyanogastra
CTAGAATTCACATTGAAGTTTTTGTACTAGAGGCATATATAAAAATCTGCTTCCAAAGTCTAATCTGGACCTATGTGTAAGCAAGCCATCCTAATTTTCTTTTTAAACTTTGACTAACACTATTGTGTGGAAAAAGGAAACATTTCTTTTTCAGCAAAAAGAAGCAGCACATTTCTTAAAGCTATTTTGAAGAACACACCTGACTTCAGTGCTCCACAACATTCCTCTCTAACGGTCTGTGACAGCAACAGAGAAAATAATGGAAATGAAAGGGCCATTTTAAAGTCCAGAATGACTCAGTTTTTGTAACAGACAACCAGATTGGAGAAATTCTGATGCAGAATATGACATCATGTTATAACGAATGTTCTACAAGGCCTTCTGATATTTATTTCCAGTTCCATGGATAAACCTGGCATATCCAGATTTGCCATATTGTATCAAGTGTAGGGGTACACTTTGAAAGGTACGAACACCATTTTTGTTCATTTCAAAGGAGCAGAAACAGAAACTGAAATATCATCAACGTGTAACCTGAGTATGTGATAAGGTAGTTAGACATAGCTTTAAAGACAGGAGCAAAGCTGGGTATAATCTGTGAGAGAAGAACATGTGCAATGAAAAAACAGAGTAAAAAAAAATATGTAAAGAGGACAGAAAGAGAAGCACGCAAAGTTATGTAAGAAAAAAGTTTCCTTAAAAGTCTTGTATTGCGGGTTCTGGTTGCTGCTTAGGAACTATATTTTCCTTTTTCTTCATGTTCTCTTCAACTTCAGATTTTCAACATTTGGCAAGATTTAATATTAGGAACAGGGTATAGTCCGCTAGGGACTTATATCCATTTTTTTAAGGAACAAGATCGGAAAGTTAACATTCCTGTAGCTGGGAAAAATCTTTCTGTTTTATGGGACATCCTTGTCTATATGTATACCAAACATTGATTGGAACTTATTTTACAATTTCATAAAAAAGAGATGGCTAACAGAGTCAATAACTTGTGATAGACATAACACGATATCTTTCTTTTGTTAGTTTTTGTTTGGTTGGTTTGGGTTTTGTTGGATTTTTCAAGGTGGGGTGGTTTTGCTTTTTGGTTGGTTTGGTATTTTACATGAGACAATAATACAAGGAAATATTTTTAATTCTTTCTAAGCTAATTAAAAATTATTAAATCCTAAAAATTTCATTACAAATACTACTCAGTATTGCAGATGATGGATCTCAAGTTAATTCCTCTCTGCTGTTGAAATACATCAGCTAAGACAATAAGTAGGTTTACAACAATATCTATTTGTATTCACAATGAAACACAGTTCATAGAAAATACTTATTCATTATCTAGAGGACTGGACATGTTTCCACAGTATTCTGCTAGCAGTATGCTGGTAGAAGCAGCACTTAAGAAAGCTGAAATCACATTGCCCATTACTGAGCACAGGCATAACGAATATGTTTTGGTTGCTTCCGAGTGTCTTTCCTCCTTCAGTGCTGCAATGCTGACTTCAAATAAACAACAAAATTTTCAAACCACTATCTAGTACTGTTGAAGAAGGTTACTTTTTTTTTTCACTGTAAGTTTGAATCAATGTTCCTTTGACAAGAGAATAAGAAATTAAATCTTAAAAGATTAAGAAATTAATATTATGGGTCCACAAATTTTAGCATGGTCCGAGATGATTTGAAAGGAATACTAATTTTCTTCACTGTCTCTTGGAGAATGTAGATATCTTTAGGAGAATAAACTTAAAAGATCAAGGTATTATTCCTTTCAAGAAAGACGTTTTAGTGACTTTTACTCAATGAACATTTTTTTTTTATTTTAAACTGTAGACTCTCAGGTGTTAAAATAAATTATTTAAGTGTTTTCTGCAGTGTCAAGTCACAAGTGCAAGGAAAAAGAGGGTTTTGATTTTTACTTTTCTTTTAGAATTGCAACATTAATATGCTATGAACATTTGCAGGACCATACCAGAACTGATTTATGTGGCATTAAATATTTCAAACAACTGCCTGGAAGCAATGCCCTCAGGTAGTCCCTATACTAGCCAGCTACCTATGCTAAGAGTAATGTAATTCCCAGAAGTGCTACTTTCCAGAAATACTACTTTTTTAACATGACAGCAAATGCATTGTGACAGACATGTTTGATGGCAACAGAGGAAAAATGTTTCTTTTATATGAAGTCCTTGTAGCAATGATTTTTTAATGAGTTGGGAAGTAGCAGAGATATTAAGAGATATTTTATTTTTTCTGAATCAAAATAGACAAGTCTTCAAAGATGACCAGAATTCAGAGGTTCTGTCTTTCCATCCATTATTTCTTTTAGTCTTATTCAAGCTATTATATGATTGAAGTAATAAAAAATGTTTTCCCTTTCTGCCCCTTTCTCCATTTCTCATTCAGTCTAGACTGTGTGACCAGAAACAGCTTCTCTCTAATTTAAAATCTATATAAAATGCACAAAACACTATTAATTTCAGAGGTCAAAGATGAGGGGTATATCTCAGCATGACAGTAGTATGAAATTTAGATTTAAGCTCTTCTTGTGGTTTCATGTAGTGTATTTTGTTTTACATTGGTTTGCTGTCAAGGAAGAAAAATGCAGTATTTGAATAGAACAAAATTCAGATGTGTCTCTAACTTAAAAAAAAGAGAAACAAAACTGATGCACAGTGGAGTCAAATTCTGGTATTGTTTTACTCAGATTTACCTCCAGCTGGCTTTTGTAATTTGCTGGCGATTTACACTAGTATACATGAAATTAAATACTAACTCTATGGAGTCCAGGGATCTAATTATAAATAAAACAATTTTTCAGGTGGTGAGCATGGGTAAGACATACCTGCTGGTCGTTAAAATCTCACAAAAATTGAGATCAAAGAAATCATGCTGTCAAAAGAAGTTCTAAGTGAAATCATGTGGGGCTTCAAGGAGTGAATAAAGGAGGGTGAGACAAGAAAAAGGATTAATTTGCATAGTGTCAGTAAGAATCTGCTGAGACTATACAGCTAAGAGTCCCACAGTATATCATTCTCATTCCCATGTTTTTGAGGTTAGGACTTCTGAAAACAGTACACACATTTAAAATATATATCAATGTACTTGCCAGCATGACATAAGGAAGAGAAAGAACACCAACAGCCACTGGGGAATATTTTGTTTCCCTATAGTCCATTTGCTTCTCCAGAAGAAGAATAGGATGATAATTGAAGCCAGCCTTATATATGCTTGCTGTGAATCTGTGTTGCTTGTCTGCTTGTTTGCTTTTTCCCGATTTCATCTTGGAAACTTGAGGTTTTGTACATTTTTCCTTGCTGGGAACCCCTCTTTCCTCACTACAGACTTACCTTGGCATTTTATTAATGAACAAAGAGTTAAAAATGTGTGACACTTATATCCCATACTTTTAGATTCTAGATATAGTTTTCATGCTTCACAGTATGCATTGGGCCAGAAATGCAAGTCATCTGTATTCAGATGTGTACTGGGGGTGCTCCTTCACAATGAGTACAATGAGCAATAGAAATTTAATATATTGCTGCAGTTTTTCTGTAGCCTAGTTTTTACTTTCAGCCCCAGGATATGGAATTGACAAGCTGCACATGGAAGCAATGAAAGATTTCACTCCTACTAGATTGTCATTGCTGTGCCTTGCTTGGTACAGAGGTTCAGGGACATTAGAAAAAAAAAAATCAGTTCAGGTGATGCTATGTATTATTTCTAGTCAAACAAATTTTCATAGACAAGTTTCACGTGAAGCAGTAAAACACAATTCCTTTTTTTTTTTTTGCTACAAATAATTTTGAATTTCAGTCATCAATCATTAATTGCATGTATTTTTGTAATTTTCTTCTCCAGGGCAGAATTTTGATGAGCTTAAAACTTAGCAGGATTTTTTGTCCATGTTTTAGCTTCCTTTCCCACCTAAAGAAAATGAGAACAAAATAAACATGTAATTCATTATCATCTTAGGATAAGACTGTAGAAAAGAAACACTCTCATGTTTATCTGATGGTAGAAGAAGTTTCTGTAAATCAATGATGAAACTCAGCCTTGGAGAGAAGGTGCTCAGAAGGAGACATAAGCAGATGAAAAAGAGCAGTACAAACGACTCATCCAGCAGGACATACAGCTACTCAGACACAAACAAAGGTGAATACTTTGGACTGATCTTTCAGCAAAATTGTGGGTAGGCAGCAACATTTCCTAAGAGGCACATTCAGAGTTGCATTCCAGGAAGGAGTACACATGTAGGATAATGCAGGAAGAGTGTAAAGACTGAAAATGAACATTCTATTGAAAGTCAGGATAATTGATTTAGTAGCACTTGCACTCAGTTAAACTGCAGTGCACTTGCTGGCAGGTAAAATTTTGGGTCATCTATTGTCTAAATGACAATAGTTTTCTCTTCCAGACATTGAAATAATTTGTTTCTATATGACAATGAAGGTAATTTCCTGTAACGTGCAGATGCACATTTGTCCACAGCTGAAGCAGAGGCTGTTGATGTCATGAGAAAACTAGAAAGCTTGCATAGTTGCTTCAATAAATAACTAGCCATTTACTAGAGCATACTAAATATAAACTGTAGTATAATGACGTAATAGGCTGATTTAAAATATTTAGAGATTTCCATAAGACTGGGATTGCTCAGTACAATCAACATCATTGTGCACTCACTATCATCCCAAACCATCTAGAGCTAAAGCGTAGTCACACAGCCACCCTGTTAACTTTACAGAAAGTCTCATGATTCTTACTCATCTAAAGTAGAATAAATTTTCATTTTACAGCAGAAAATTTTCTATTTAGGAAACAAAATTAACAGAGTAGACAAACTCATGTTTTATTACTAATAAAAGTCAAATGACTTCCCTACATTTGTAATTTTTATCGTATTGAGAGACCTGATATACCATTTTGTTACTGATCAACAAACTCCTGCAATGAAAGAAATCTCAGTAGAAATGGGCAAAGTTGATGTGTCCAAGTAGCTCAGGGAGTAATGCAAAGAAACTGATCTAATCTCAACACAAAAGGGATCAGAGGGTGGTCTTCGTTTCAGATAAACCACTGCCAACAGCTGAGTTGGATAACTGGTGGTGTAAATGGTTCTCCCTGTGTTCCTTAAAAGTGTAAATATTTCCCTGAGTCAGCCACACCAACAAGAAGGGTAGTGAATACATGCCTCAGCCCAACAGAGAGTAGAAAAACAAAGCAACTGGTAAAAGAATTTCTAAGAGAGCAAAAGGCTTGAGCTGGCTTCAACCCACGTAATACTTCCTGCTGACTGATGACACCCAGGATGATGATAGTGAGCATATCACAGACACTGGGAGTGAGAATCACAATGATATTGTGATTGAACTGAACACAGCTCTGTGTTTGCTGTGTTTTGCTAACTGTGATTATATTTGGTGGTGTTATGCAGTTTATTTTGAATCACTCTGACAAATCAGAAATCCTTTTCAACATCAGATATATTTAGAATAAGTAAAACTGATATAAAATACTACAACCTCCACAATCTCAAAGGACCCAGTGAAAGTGTACTGCACTCTGACATATTTAAAATGGGTAAATCTGTCAAGTAGCTTATCTCACTATTTGTCACAGGCAAAAAAATAACTTACTCTGTGGGTGTATAAAAATCGTGACTGTGGGTTCTTAAGATTCCATAATACACAAGGGTACAATCCTCTAAAAGTCTCTTTATTGCAGATTGCTACATATATTTCCCCCATATTACCACTAGCAGGTTTACTACCACAAAATCACCACTAGCAAGTAAAGCTATGGTTAATAATATGAATATATATGTATTTATACATATCCCAAACTACTAAAGATTACTATCAGCAATCAATAATATAGTATCAATCAATAGTATGGTAGCAATCAGTTATATAGCAACCGCAACCAACTGTAAAATAGCAACACAGTTGTGTTCTATTACCAGCTACCAGAAACTTATAATTAGTGAAACTTATCAACAATATGATTGTGGGTAGTTATAATAGAGTAGTTACATGGATATGAAATACCAGTTTCAAGTGAATTAGACAGGTTTCAGAGGGTGTGAAACAAACTCAAAGAGGAGGACATTGATACAAGAAAGGAACCAAACTATCTCAGAGGTAGAGGACAAACCAAATTAATTGCAGAAGTGGAACCAATGAAGTAATAGACTGAGTGTCTCTTCAAAGATAACCTACACCACAGAATCTGAAGTCATCCAAGCATCCCCAGCCTGGGTCCAAGATCCCATAGAAATTTCTTTTGGAGAATTCATCCTGTCTAGGAAAGGAAAATTAAGTCCTTTATATTTCCTGGAAACATGACCACATCAATCACCAGCATTCTGAACAACCAATAGATGTTGTCAATCTCTATTTTTCACCTATAAGAGCCAATAAGGGATGAAGTTTTATGTTTTTTCAGACCAATTTCATTTTTCCAGACTGTTTCCAGTTTTTGAGATGATAAGTTGCCATTGCAGTTTCTTAGGATGATATCTCAGGATGCCTCCTGTTTGCATGTACGCAGCTGTATTTCAAAGATGCCAGCTGCACTTTTCAAGGGTATTTCTGCTGCCAAGGCCTAGTTCCCAGGCTCTCAGGCTGGCAGACAATTTGTCTGTCAGTATTTTTCAACAGACATTTCCTTCTGTAACATTCTCCTTCTAATCAGACTACTAATTATGGCTGCTCACATCTCTGTACATCTACACTATGTAAATATTAATTTTTTCCAGGGTCTTTGTGAATATGAATCAATGTATTCCCCCAAAATATATTCTTCCATGGTTTTAGAAGCTGATTTCAGTGCTGCTCTCGAAATCCAGCATAGGTGAAACAGCATCAGACTTAGTCCTTTCTATATTAATGAATATACTTAAACTCTTTCAGGCATTAAGTCATTATTAAATTACCTAATACATCCTAAGTCAAGTAAAACATAAAAATAGCTCTCCTACAGCATAATCTGCAGAGTATGTCAGACACTTTTAACAGGAAAAGGGAAATATTTTGATTCTCAGGAGCTACATATGACCCTGGTTGCCCAGGGTTACTTGACCTGTAGCGCAGACACCACCAATCTGCTCTGGAGATAGCCGGTCCTGAACTAAATATACAAGAATGACTATACCACATAGTGGGGTAATAGCTCTTCTAAGATGGATACAGTGATACAGTCACCAGTGTAGATAGAGATCATGAGTAATGATTTATTTTAAAAATAGTTCCAGTAAAATCTAAAGTAGGGCAATGGATCTGCTTGGATAATGAAGGCCAGGTGCCAGAAAGCAGTTTAGTGCCTTATGAAAGATATTGGTAGAAATTAGATGTGGGATTTAAAACTCAGCTGCCATCTGAACCCACAAAATGTCTAATATCTATAAACCACTCACTTTTTTTCTTTTTTTGGTCTTTTTCTTTATTCTCTTTTTTTTTTTTTTTGAGATATATCTGCAGGAGTCTAAAGTAATGTTTTTTTCTGTGAAGGACTGAATTATGACAGGAATTTGATTAGGATGAAGGCATGGCATATTTCTCAACTAAGATCTTGGAGACTTGGAGCAAAGTGTCCAGTACTCCATGCACATTTCTAAGATCGTGCTCCACATAAAAATTATAGAAATCAATATCTTCTGAGTTGTGGTGGTGATCCACATCCTTATATAGACTGGAACACGATGTCATAGGATAGCCAGGATCATTTCCTGTGTTATTAACTTTTAATTTTATAATTCTGGAGAGTGGTCTAACCATAAAATAGAAATCTAGCCCATAGTCCCTTATTTTCCCAGCCTGTGGGAGTTCTACCACTCCACAGAAGATAATTCAAGAATCTTTGAAATTCAGGAAACTGTGGCTAAAGACTTCCCCTGAATGCCCTTTCCTAAGGGCATCTTGTAAAGGTTCTGTTGGAATATGCTCATCCTTATGCTGTTCATCTTGAGATGTGTAGTTTGGGTAAACCATTCTGTTAAGGCATCAGACTCTTCTCATTCACCTTACCAAACACATGACCACTATATTATTGGTGACATAACCTTGACATTCTGAGTTAGTATGTCTGAGATTGAATATTGATTTTTATTTTTTAATCACACTTCTGGAGAAGTAGTCTAGTAGAAACCTCATGAAATTCAACAAGGGGAAAGATAATGGTGTCCTCGGCTGTGTTAGCCAAAGTATTGCTAGAAGATGAAGGGAGAGGAACATTCCTCTCTATTCAGCACTGGGGAGACCACACCTGTGTCCTGTTATGGGCTCCTCAGTACTAGAGTATCATGGGTACACTGGGGAAAGTTCAACAAAGGGTGACTAAACCAATGAAGTGACATAGCTTTTCTCTTTTGAGTAAGGGCTGGGAGAGATGGAATTGTTTAGCCTAGAAAAGAGAGCCTCAGGGTGTTTAAGAAAACTGAACCCACTGCTCATGTGGACCATTATTGGACCACTCATGTACAGTACAGCCTCATGATATGAATTCTGGATCCACCTCGGAAAAAATAGTTATCTAGCAATTGTGGAACTCAGTATATAAATACTGAACATATGGATACATTTGTGGTGACAATAAGGTACGAAGAAAAATAGTGAGGAAAAGTTTATTAAATAATAGCAACAAAAAGAGATGAACTGTTCTTCCTCCCAGTACTTAGTACTTAAATTGTTCTGTTTATCATATCCTTATACCAAAATTCTGTATTTTCGATCTCTTAATAAAGTGTTGCTTAGTCTGATAGTCATTTGAAAGCCACAGTTGGGTTAAGAAGAGTGAGCATCCTCCTCTTTCTACAGAGAGGCATAATAAGCTCCACTGCAAAAAGAGATTCATGGCTCCAAGCAGTATCTGAAGTTAAAAATTCTCTTGCAGCTCTCTGTACATCTTAAATGTGCTGAAAAGGAACTGATCAAAATAGAGGAGGTTTCATGACTCTGCAGCAAATCACAGGAAAATTAAAATCAGCTTGGTTATTTCTTTCTAATACAGTTAAACTCTAGTTTGCATGAAATTTTACCTTTACAATTGGAAAGTTATTTTAGTGTAATAGAAAAAAATGCAGATACAATTACCCATCTTTATCCCAATACCACTCAGTATCCATTCAGTACTATATTCATCAGCAATTTTTTAGAGCATATAAGGGTCTGGCACTAGACATTGAGTTCACTAATGTGCATTCAGCCCTTTTCAATGCAGTATATCCCAGGGAATTTCATTTGTTCCCTTTTCTTTCTTAATTCTCCTGATTGGAAATGTGTTTTTTCAACCATCCTGGAAAACACAAAACAATCCCGAAACACTACCAAATCCTCTGTATGAACAATTTTAAAGCATTAATTTTCTGGAAGGTTTGTGTCGTGGATTTACATGGAAAGGTTTAATGTCTGTGAGAAGACACCAAAATCTACACAGATGGCAATAATAGGAAGATGCTAATAATTCCATGCCTGGTGAGGCAGATCCACCTAAACTATCTGGAGAAAAATTCATAAGGTGGCAAACTATGAGAAAGGAAGAAATTTGTTACACACAGGCCATCTCAAATTATGGGAATAGCGTCTACACCTGGGACTTGGAATGTTTAAAAATGGTACCTCCAGAAGAACTGGGGACTCCCATCAACGAGGAAGGAGCAGAAGGATGCCACAACCACAGGGATCCATGGTGCTTGCTCTCTCTTTCTCCTCCCTACCCATTCTTTCCCTGACCTGCTCCCTTCCCTCTCTCTTCCTATTTCTTTCCATCTCTCTACCACACATTTACTATTAAATAAAGTCCATACTATTGACTTCGATATATGGTCTGGTTTGCACCTTAACTCAGGAAGAGGCATCTCTTATAACTGGATCATAAAATCAAGATGTAATAAAAGTTTGATAATAGTGAGATGCAAAAAATCGTATCATGGCAATCTCACTCTGACACACTTCTGTTATAACTGTCTTTTTACCCAACATGCATGGCCTGAGTAGAAGCAGTTGTAGTGGGTTTCTTTAGCTTCATCTTTTCATCAGGTTTCTGTTGGGGAATATGTCGTGTCTAGCAGCTTCTTGTTCATTTCCTAGATCTCAGAGTGCTATTATTCATGAGACCCCGGGAAAAATCACAATTTCATTTCTTATAGGTCTTTAGTGATATTTTATTTTCTTTTACAGTAAGTTTCATATTACTATAAGAGAGTGAGGTGAGTTGAATAGTTCCAATTAAGATGTTTTTGTTGTTTTGCCCAGTTCAGTTTCTAGATGTGCACTGAGTTTTTTTTTCAGCAAAGATTCTGAAGAGTCATCTGTTTTCCTGGGTTGACTTAATAAAGCTTTATTAAAAAAGAGCAGGGTGCCAGGGCTTTATTTAATCAATTTCTGGTTTCACCCACCAAGAGTTCATCCTTCTTTAGAGTAGCTGAATGAAAACAACCCGATTCAGCATTTCTGTGTCAGCTAGCTCATGAAATTAAAAAAAAAAAAACAAACCAAAAACATTCAATAGACCTAATGTCAAAATATATCCTTTAGTAGTTTGCAATCTAGAGACATTTTCTGTTTGCAACTCTTTATCCTGAATTTCCATAGTTCCTTTTGCTATTTTGGAAGGTATTAGCTGTATTAGCAAGTGTGTTATCTGAAGGAGAGTTTTACTGCATGTAGTGGCTTGACTAATTTGATAATGAAGACTATGTCAAAACATGATTTAACATGTCTAGAATTATTTTTTGGTAACTTTTCAACTGCAGCAGAAACAGAGTAAATGTACTGTAAAGAATACAAATCAGAAGAAGTTTTCTAATTAATTTTATCTTTAGATCTTTATCCTTTTTGTAATAGTTTCAAGTTAATAATTGCTGAAAACACCAGTTATTTTAAAATAATATGAGATTTAGTGCTACTAGTATTTTCTAAGCCCTAATAGTTGAGTACTCTGATACTACAAAGAATAAACATGTTTCATTGATTGGCTAATGTGATATAATATGATTGAGTGTAAGTAAAAATACAAGGTATGAAACCACAATATTACTGAACTCTACTGAAGTTTCATCATTTATTTCTGAGATAAAAAGATATCACCCCAGATGCTCAACATGGGTGACTTTCAAAAGAATCAGCAACATATTGACAAAAGATTAAGAATAGTAATACTGATGTTTTCTATTTACTTGTAGATAATTATTAGACTTGTGTTTGGGTAGCATTTAAAATTTATTTAGAATGGTAAATTGTCAACAAACCTTATTAGGAGATTCAAACACTGGAAAAACCTCTCATCATGTAACAGCAGCCCAGCAGACCAAGATAAAAAAAGGTGCCATAAGCATTCAAGTAAGCAGTCCCAGCAATGTTCTGTGAAGCTGAAAGACAATCTGTTTATGACTTCAGGCCATCAAGACAAAGAAATAGGTGTCCGCAGTGAAGATAGGAAGAGGGCAGTGACTCGGTGGTGGTGTTTCTGCTCTGCGATTGGGAATGTTGACGTTGTGTTAGCCCTTGACTGCAGGAAGAGCTGAAACCTTCCTCACACCATAAGTTGTTCCATTTTTATTCAAGTTCCTACCAATGATTCTCATCCAGAAATGCTGTCCTCTGACATCTATTTCGAAACAGTGTAACCATCCAGCTACAGAAAGAAATGAAGGTGGAGGTGGAAGGCAGTTTAACTAGAAAGAAGAGATTAAGTACCTGTGTTAATAATGAAAGAATACACAGTGAAAAAAAAGTCATTGCTAAGAAAGCTGACTAGATCACTTGTTACAGTACAAAACAGAAACCTGGATTCAAGACTTGTCTTACAGAGTTGGTTGTACATTTTATAATAGACAGTTATTGGATAAAATGGTGCTTATTGTCGTCTAGTGAATATTTCTTACTTGAAATTCTACATTGACTGTTGAACTTGAAAGGACAATTCGGCTAAGAGAGCTTGTTTAGCTCTTCTCTGGAAGTCACCAGTGGTGGAAGAGTCACAAATGATGGGCTATGAATTTCATTCCATAGGGGAAACTGATGTGGAAGGAAATTAGAACACCATGATCCATATTCATATGCAGCATCATAATATCCCTTTTTATGTTGTTTTTTGATGTACTACCGCCCTTGCATCTTTAAGAAAGATGAACAGCAAGAGTTCATAACAGCTTATAGTCGTGATAGAGCTCATTTGTTCAACTTGTCACTTTACTCCATGACTCTTGCTTAAGTTTAGTGTTTGTAATGTGCATTACTTGTTTTTCTTTCTCTAGGTCTAGGGAGTCCACAGAAAATTTCCTTTAAAGCTGTTGCCAGCATGGAGAAATCAACAGCCTATTATCAGTTTCCTGAAAGACCATAATTTATTTTCCTAATAAATTAAGAACTGTCTGTCAAAGCACACTGACAACTAAAGGATATCTAGGCTTGTTAAAATTTTAGTTACACTGATAAACCGTGCTTTAAAAGCGTGGACACCTTAGGTTCTGTATTGTCTTCTTTTTTCTTGTTTGGAACAGCACATTGGGCAATTGAGTTCAAATACTGTGTCATTTTAATTGGTGCAGGAGAGCAATTGACTTTCAATGGCAAAATGTCAAGTGCTTCCTTTGCCTCATCAAAGCAAATTTGTCAGGAAAAGACTATCATCTCACATAAATAGCAATCAGTGCAATTAATTTGTATGTTTCAATTAGCTCATGATCTAATTATCGCATGGTCTAAGGATAACAGCTAAGGACTTCAAAGAGAAAAAAGTGTTTCTCTTCTCTACTTCGCTGTTTCCTACACTGTTGACTCATATTCTTATACTTGAATAAATCCTCCGTGATAGTTTGTTGAACTTTGCAGCTTCATTTCACACAAACTTGCAAGTTAGTCGTACTGTGAGACTCTACTCAACTGCCAGAGGAATTAAAGCTAGCTCAAATGATAGAAAAAAGACAGACGTTCCAGGAAGTGTTGATTATATTTAAATTATTAATGTATCGAGAGTAAATTCCAAATACCTCCTAGCACATTAAGAGTATTAAATAAAAACCAAAATGAGGCAGAATGGGATAGACCCAACAGAATATTAACGTGTGTGCAATGTTGTTGCTGTTGTTTTCAGATGCCAGAGGCCCATTTTTAGCATAACAGCAGACTATTCTGAACAGGAAGAGAGTTTTGGATTTTTTTTTAGTTTGATAGGATTCCGGGCTCTGACTAGAAGGGGTTTTTTTTGTACTTTTTCTATAGAGGGAATACTTTAACTGTTTCTGAGGCAAGAACTGTATTGCTGGCTCCTTTACTTTTCAAATAATTTCAAATAATTACTAGGAAAATACTACAGGGCCTTGCTTCAAACTCTTTTTGCTCAGTCAAGCTGAAACACATTTCTCTTACTAATAGAAGCCAATACCTCATATTGTTTTCAAAATAGATCTTGTTTTCAACCTTTCACCACTTCTTAAAATAATTCTCCGACAAAAATGGATGACTACATTGTAATGCAGAATAGTTTCTATTAATGGCAGTTAGAAAAAAAAAGTGAGAAAAATATCTTAATGCTAAAGAGAGTGTTTGTCTCAGAATTCTGGAATTCTTAATACCATAGGAATTAACAATTTAAAAAATTATCACTTCATTATAAAATTAAATGTTTCCTGTTTCATAATATCTGTTACCTTTTTTTGTTTGTCCTTTTTAATTTTCCTCTTTTATTTTTATACCTTATGAAAAAAGGTGTGAAATGACTAAAAGAAAATTGTTATAATTCTTACCTGACAACTTTGTTTGTTAACTGGTAAAAAGTGAGTATTTTCGCCTCTGTGGTAAATTCCAGCCTTTCTCAAGATGAGAAATGGGATTAAGTTATCCTGGTCAATATGATACAGAAATTTTCCTCCCAGACACTTCTGTTGTGCACGACTGTTGCTTCTGTCTCCCGTGAATGGAGCAGATTTTTATATGGGGTAAGAGTTTGCAGTTTTCTCCATTTATCCTCAAGCAAACTGTCAAAGAAAGGAGCAAAAAAAAAATAGCAGTAACTTATATTTCATGTTTACATCTTTCTGTCTGTGTCCCTGAAAGAAGTCATGCTCAAATGATCATTTTTCCTGCTAAGACTGTAGGCAGACTGACATGACTGAAACAATAAAAGTAGAGGCGTTTTATCCAGCTGCAGAATCTTATTATTTGATTCAGGTCATGGCAGTCATTGGATAAATTAAAGAAGTTCCACTTAAACATACACCAAACATAAGCCTCTATTCTCTCAAATTAGTACTCCTTCTATGAGATTAGATTGCTGACAATGATTCCTGCATCTCCTCTATTATCAATCTTTTTTTTTTTTAATTCAGTGTAACTTATTTTGTAAATGTAGACAGCATCAACAGGAAAAGATTTTGTTGTTCATAGTAGCATCTAACTCAGGTTGTAACACTTTCTTAAAAGTGTAGAATTTAAACTTTTCTATGAAAACACTGCAAGAATCTCATATATATATATATATCACCAGTGTGATGTCTGTTACAGCCTTTTTCCAAAAGAATACTCTCTATTTGTCTTATGAACAAAAGAAGAAAACATTTTTTGCAGTCCTCTTTCAAACTCCCTAAGTGAGGAGGAGACTGTGGGTTGTAAGTTCTATGCTGAAAAGCTTTTGCCTGCAGCCCACTTCTTTAGGCATTTGTGAAGGGCTGATCTGGAGTCACAGCTCTTTTTCATAGAGTTTCCTCCTCGCTGCTTCAGGCAAATGTAGAGCCACTGTTATAAATTCTGCCATTCTGAGTGATTTAATTCTTCAGTGCATTAAACTAGGAGCTCAGGCTCTCCACACTAACTGCATTTTGCATTGAGACTTACACATGTAAAAGCTACATTGTGAGATCCTTAGGATTACAATGCCTTATTTGTCTGTTTCATCTCATCCCTTGTAATCAGTACCTTTTGGTTTTTTTTCTGACTACATGAATGGCTTTTCTTTTCATTTCACATTACTCTAAAATATTCTCCATATTAAGCATGGACTGTCCTGTTTCTCAGAGTAGTTGTGTCTTCTGTGATGTTTCTGGTTTATTTTGGGATGGTTTGGAGGAAGTATAATTTATATCTTGCTGACTCCTTTGTTTCAATATATTCTACAGCTTTATTAAGGTTCTCCATAATCCATTATTTTCACACCATTAAAAAAAAAAGAGCAGAAGTATTTCATTGGCAAACAGATACTCTAACTCCACAAATGAAATCAGTTTACAATTCAGATCAGAAACATTTAAATCTCAGCTGGAGGTATTTATTAAGTAGTGACAGATCTTTACAGTCCCTATTGTAAAAACCTGGCTGGTTTCCAAGTTTACTTTGGCATTCCTAGACTTTCAAATTCATTATGAAATTAGTAATTCATAGCAATTATAGTATTTTTTTTTATTTTTCCTTGTCATATTCTTGGTTTACTGGAAACAAACTGGTTTTACCTCAGCAGCATTATTGCCTCATTAGGAGAGGAATAAGGAGATACAGAAGTTCTCTTAGCCAGCTGTAATTCTACTTCCATCATGCCAGAATCAAAGTTTCTAAAAAGTCAGCAGATCTTGCAACTTTCTACTTTTATCCCGATATCTAATTAAAATAAGAGCTGTCTGGGAAAATATGGCTCTGAAGATAAACTGAAAATCCAAGACATATTACCAATAAAGTTTTCAGCAAAGAAGGACAAAGAATTCAATCAAATGTATTATGATTGTATTACTGTTATTTTAAAAGTCCCATCTGAAGCATCTATTTTTATTTTCTGCAGATGCAAGCAAATGCTTTTCATCCCTGTCTTAAACCTGTACTGCACACACACACACACACACACACACACACAAACTGCTTCTTCTCCAATTCTTCACTAAATATAAAAGGAACCACATTGATTCATAAAAGCACATAGCACTTTGCATTAGATGTCCTGACTGTTTCCTAAATTCATGTACTTTCTCTTTCTTTCCATCTGGACTCTGAGTGAAATGAAAAATCACATCTCATCAGACTCTGTATCCAAACTTTGAAGGGATCAGGAGCTCAAGGACCACCATAGAATCAATTTCCCCTACAGCAGAGACACAGCTTAAAACATCTTTGATAGGGTAGATGCTTATCCACAGATCACTCTATCCTCCCTCTCTAAACTCTCTTAGAACAATGTAATTACATTTTCCAAGACACAGATCATTGTTTATAACCATTTTGTAATGAGGAAAATATAGGATTAAAAAGGTTATCTTCTGTTGTGGAATCCAGTGCTGCCTGAGATCAATCAATCTTTAAATTGTTTAGATTTTTGTTTGGCTATTCTGATGTGGAAGTTAGGTTCTAAAATAACTGCTTTATGAGGGGTGGTTAAAGACCAGACTTACTAATGTTCACTTTGTGTTCATTTACTACAGTGCTTACATTGCTCATTAGCTTGCATTCCTTTTTTTAGAAGTGAACAGAATTATCAGTCTCAGTCCTGTAGTATTAAGTTTTCCTATTCTACTAGCATTTTGTTGTCTCATCCTGAAAGATTGAGGTCCCTTTTCTTATATATTCTGTTTTTAGAATGTAGGTGACCTGAATTGTCCATATCAATTTAAGTGTCATCCCACCAGGTGAGATATATTGAAGCAAAGTTAGATCGTTATATATATATATTACCATCTATGCCTGAAATAGCTCACCTCATATATTTTAAAAATAGGTTTTATTTTTTTATGTTTGCATCACATTAATGGGTTATTGTCATTCTGCTCTTAAGTGCATTAAGATTTCTGTATCTCCTCATTGCTAACTAAAAGAAAATTGTTTTTGATTTGGCTAATTTTTTCATATTGAATTTTCATATAGTTAGTCCATGGCTCTGTTTTAATCATAATATTCTATTATGTACTGAACAAATGAAGTGCACTTGTTTACAAGATGGGGCTGGAAGTCTATGTGAAATTGGAATGACATGTGGAATTAAAAGGTACATGGTCACCTGTAAGGTGGCAAAGACCTCTGATTTGTGAGAAAAGTCAACAAGGATTCAGCATATAATAATAAATAAATAAGAGACAAGAAAATATGTGTTCATTTTTGTGTGTGTGTGTGAGTGTATTGGCATCTCTGGAACACTTGCTGGAACCATAAACAAGAACAGCAGCAAACAAACTGAGAGAATAATTCTTGAGTCTGGCACAGACAATCCAAGCAGCAGATCATTCCCAAGACACTCTCATTAAGATTACTAAGAGACAATATATTCTTCTTTAATATTTACCTCTTCTCATTTTTCTTTGCGTGTGGTATTTTTTAACGGAAAGATAATTTTCATATTCTTTCATTTAGTTACTTAAATATGGTGAGATAAGCAGCCCATGATGCAAACACGACACTCTTCAATATCAAAGCAGTTTCCTTGTGATTTGCACAAGATTTATAAATATTAAAGCTCCTTCATATAAATGTTGGATATAGCACATGCAAATGCCTCTAGATGTAAACATAGACTCTATATATGCAGTTGCAACTTAAAACTGTCACAAATTGTCAAATAATTTTAGACACTGAAGTCATATCTTTGAAAATGTGCGTTGGAAGGCATTAAACAAAGATTTTCAAGCATTCTGGCTGATCAGTGTTTTGCTATTATTAAATCGTGAATCGACATGACAATACTCCCAGATATGACAAACAGCAGAACATCCACTCTTCTTTGTGTTGCTAAGGATCAATGTGCCCAAAGTGCACAAAATGAAAACTGAAGGCGTGCTAAATTAATTTTTGTGCTTAAGAGGAAATAAAATTTTCAATTATATAACAACCTGTATAATGAAAAAAAAGTCTCATCAATTTGACCGCAAATGCAGCCTTCCTGCTTTCTAAAAATCTTAGAGACCATTTTAAATGCATGTCAAAGACCAACAACTGAATACTTACAGAAAAAGAAAGGAATGATTTATAGATTTGAGAAAACAATGAGTTCTGTAAAAACAAAATATAAGAAATACAATTATTTTTGGAACATCACTGAGAAAAAGAATTGTGCATTTTTCAAAACATGCCAAAGGATTGATAATTACATGCAAGAAATAAGACTGAATATATAAAACATGTTTGAGCTTTTGGTAATGGGAAATTGCTCCTGAAGTTAGATGACATTAATGCTTAGCAAATCTAAACTATGAGATATCTCACTACATTTCTTACTTAATTCACATATAATATGCTAATCAGACAAAATGATAACTTCTCAGAAGATTAATTTTTTCCTATAAATTCACTTAATGTCCAATAAAAATTAGTTTAAAATAAATATTTTTAAAAACTCTGCAATTAAATTTTTTTGTATACATTTTGTAAAGTTATGTTTTTAAATACAATTGTATTTTCTGTGGTCAATTATTTTCCTAGTAAGCAAAATCTAGCTTGAAAAAAAGTGAAAGCTTTAAACTTTCAGTAATGCCTGAAATTTATTTCAATGAAAATATAAAAACCCACCAAAACGCAGAAAGCTATTCAACTCTTTGGGATACAAAGATCTACAGCATAAAATATTCTTGACTTTTATGCCACTCTGATGTAATAATAACTGTGTCATTGACATTTGGCATTATACCAGACACATGACACTTTTAAAATCACATTTTTTTTTCAGCAGTTATTTCCACTCTGTCGACTATGCTAAAGTTGCCTATCAACATCCGCTTTAAATCATTGGACCACATCAGTAAATATAGATTATTCAGAGGTAAAACAGATTTACTCTGCCTAGCTGTTGCCAGAAAATTTAGCAGAATTCCTTTAGTGGAATAAGTGAGCTCATGATGTGGGGTATCCATTTTATTCAATGTTGGAAAGTCATCATTCATTGTAATTCAAATGTTTATTATTACACTGCTAATCCATAAAATATGAGGACCAAAATTAAGTTGGGAAAGTATTTCAGAGCAACTGTATGAGACCAGATTGGAACACAAATCTGCTTTTTTCCTATGCAAATAGAATAAATAAACTGAGTTTGCATTCTATGGACCACAGATGACTGACCATAAAGAAATGACTGTATAGAAACGTCTACTTCTCAGTTAACAAAGATTAACAATTTTACTACTGTGACACAGTGCTTTATTTCAGGTCTTTATTTCAAGCATCCTATGACTAGAGCTTTTCAGCTCATTTATTGTTAATACTATGTGTCTACTGACCACAGTGACATGAAGAAAATACAGAATCAATTTTGCCCTGCTCCAACTTGATTAAGAGACAGTAACTCAGTAATTATTCCATTTCTGCTTCCTTGGAACATGGTCTACAAGTCTGTTTTTGTTTTATTGTTTTTTGTCCAGAGAGGTTCATGGGTCCTCCAAATTCTTTCCTCATTTAAAAGGAATATTCAAACACTGGCTATGTAATATTATTACAATAAATATAGTTAGCATATATATTACAATTCCTTACCTCTGTTCCATTGAAGAAAGCACAAATGTGGGACATACAAATTGGTTAATTCGTAACCTGTGGTTCCACAGTAGAATAGAGACAACATGCACACCTAATCAGAACATTTTTTATAAAAACATACTTTGAGAAATGGCTTAGCAAAGTAGCAAGTTGTTCTAAATGAAACTTAAACAAATAAGGAGGTTGTAAATTGTCAGCTTGCATCTTTTCAAAGTTACCTGTTTCTCACATTAACAAGGATATTTCCTATTTCCTTTTCCCTCACATACTATGTTGAATTCAACAGTGTAACATATCACAGAAAAATTAGAAACTATAATATTTTTCCTGCATTTCTGTTTCTTTGTCTATTGAATATTTTTTAAAGTAATAAATGGTTTTAGTCAGTTCTATTTTCTCATTAACCTTTTTATTCTCTCTTCAAACAATATTTCCTTTTAACAAATGCACATATTTAGATTCAAATTTTATTTTCAGAAATGGGAAACAGTATTTTGAAAACAGTTTTGTGGGATACTATTGGCATGCCTTTTAGTGGAAGAAAAAACGTTATTAAAGGTTTTGCTTGTCATGACTGAGGTGGTCAGAACCTCTCTAAAATTCTAACAGCTCTGCCCAGAGATACCTTTTACCCTAAAAAGACACCTTCAGTTCTTCCTATAGACTCAGCATCTATCTTAAACTATGATGAATGAAAGCACTCTACATGCAATCCCTTATTTTCTAGTCAGCTTAACACAATGAATATTGTCTATCATCATGAAAACATATAATTTTCACTAGTATAGTTATTTTAATATAATGCAAGAATGGCTATGATTAGAATTCAAATGCATGTTATAGCATGTTTTGAATTATCTAACTGGCACATTAATATCCACTACCTGTTCTTTTCTGTCTTCCTCACCTTTTTAGTGCTTCCGTTCTGGAAGCATCCACCTTTATTACAGAGGAGGAAAGGAGATCAGCCTCTTCAGTGAAAATTCTTGGAATTTATTTTAAAATCTAGCCAGTGTAGTTTAAGCTGACAGACATTGCACTGAATCCACTCTGTTGAAGGCGTTTGCCAGCAGAGAGAGAGAGATAGAGAGCAGAAGCAGTCAGTCAGAAAAATAGAAGGAAGTGTAACCTGCTCATTTGTAACAGCTGGATGTATAAGACTATATCTGTCAAAGCCTTAATGAAACCTAGACTGATAGCCAAAAAGTTCAAAGCCAGAAAGATGCCCTGTTAAATGAAAGGTCAGCCTTATCTCACATAGCAATTTAAGCTAATTATATACAAACTAGTAGTCCTAGAATCACTTTATAGCTAATGGAAAGAATTTGGTGTATCTATTTTATGATGAGAAGATTTCCTTTTGGTTTTTACCTTCTTACTAATTTCTTATATGAAATACCTTAACTGCTTAAATTTAAAAGGTAACTTTTAAGCCCTGAATTATACAGCATAAACATTAGCCATAATGATTAAAAAAAAAAAATCCTATCCAGATCTAAAAGAAAGGTAGATTTCTGTTCAGTAAGACTTGGCTTCACAAGTTGATTGTGCATGGAGCTTGAAATTCAAAGCAAAAATTAAATAGAATTGAAAAACATAGCTGAGTCATTTAGTATGGCATGAATCTGTAACGTATAGAAAGAAATTTCTCCTGATGAGGTTCTCTGGAGATGAGTGTAAATATGAACCCATAGAAACTACTACAATGTTATCTGACTTACAATGTTGATCTTGGCAGGATCAGTGAGTAACAACTCTTCAGGTTTATTAAACAGAACCAAAACAATCCCCAAAATAATATCAGTCCCACCTGAGCCCTCCAAAATTATCTTTATCCCCTTTTTACGAAGTATGGTGTTTCCTTAAAGGAACTCCTGAGTGTAAAGAGTACACTTTACAAAACTTCACAAAATTTCCCAGTTTCTCCACTAGATAGAGGCAGGCAGACAGTGTGAAACCTTTAGTGATAGTTATTGCAAAGAATCACAGAATTGTGGAATCATTTACCCTGGAAAAGACCCTTAAGATCATTGAGTCATCAAACTATATCTGTTTTCTCCTTTTACCACCTGTAATGTTCCACCCTATGAAGTTAGTTATTCTTTTAAAGAAGCAATCCAAAAAATCTTTATTGCGGTCAACAGCTTCACAACCAGATACTGAGCAGAACTTGAGAAAGTTGAAGAGTTTCTGCTGTTTCTGCTGCTATTCCTTGGTATTGAGGCATTTTCTCATTGTTTAACCTTTGTACCTGCAAATATTGTTGCCTGGAATAAATAAATGTAGGTGATACAAACCTCTGAAATATCTCTGAACTATTTGACCATTCCACTATTAGTGAAAAGGCTATAGATATATAGATATAGATGTTATTCTTCTGGATCCCTCTGGAAACTCACTAAGACATACATCATATTTGAGAAGAAACTGCTTCTCCGGATATCTTAGTAAAACGTTTTCTGAGATTTATGTAGAAGATTGGAGTTTACATGTGAGGTAGGAATACACAGTCTTGATACTAGGATTCTCTTGTCCACAAACCCTAAAAGCTCACAGAAATAGAGCAGTGCTCACCTCTTAGCCTATTTCCCATTGAAGACATATGATAGCAGCCAAATTAGACTGACAGGCTCAGAACAGTCAATAGTTTATAGTATTAGACTGATATTTTTTGATAAAATTATTGCCATTACTGAATTGAAGTCTTTCTGGGTACTCAGTTACAAAAAGATTTTTTTACAATTCTCAGACCTTTCAATGAGTATTTCTGACAAGTAACAGTGCCTTTTGGGTTTACAGTGTTTATGGTATCCAAACTACTTGTCAGACTTCTGTAGGTTATATTTAAGGCCACCAGTAAGAGCTACAGTATCAGCAACTTCATTCCACTGCAATTCCTGGCTGTGTTTGACTTCTAATACCAACTTGTTCACCCCAAACAAAATCTGGAGTAATACAAATATACCTGCTCAGCCCTTGTAAAGGAAGACTAACAGCTTTCATACTTTCTAGTAGCTAATAATTCTGAAATCTACTTCTAATAATTTAGAAAAACTAGTTGTTATTAGCAAAAAAAAAAAAAATTGCAGGAAAATATGTTAGTGAACTCACGGAGGGAAAGTCTCTAACTGAGTCATGTGGTTTAAATAAAAGTCAGTTGTTCAACTGTTCCTTTTCACATTTTGTTAACAAAGGGCTTCACATATTTGCATGAGAAATATGGTCAAAATGGACAATATGTTTGAATTTTACATTACTTCAGGGCTCTGACTGCCCTCCTCCAAGGAACCAAACTCCTAGGTTGTTTCCTCAAGCCCAGGTTGGCAGCCTGAGAACCGTCTCTCCCGTGCTTTGTGTACACCTGTCAAAAGCTGAGAAAAAAGAGCTTCAAAATGATCCCACAGAAGCTCTGTGGACAGCTGAAAACTTGACCAAGCATTCCAATGGAAGTAGAGACAGATGAGTCTGCTGCCTTGCACAGGAAAGTCAGTAGGAGATTCAGCCAGAAACTCCAAGGCCATGAGAGACACTGAACATGCATAAGTTGAACTGATAGTTGTACAGCCTTGAGCATAAACAGGAGAGAGGAATTTTGTTTCTGTCAGAATTGTTTTCTCTGGGAGTAGCATAGCAAACCTCTGGTTTTCAGAAGGGGATAACATTTTTTCTTCTAACTGCTGCTTCTTCTGTTTTTGATTGAAAATAATACCTATTTTCAGAAGCAAGATCTGATTCAGGGTTTTTATGTTATGTAGTTGTTCTCTTAAACAAAATGATAGAAAAAAATCTTATGATATTCTGTCTATCTTTTTTCTTACATCAAACAATGAAATTGTGTTTAAGTGGCTTGAAGAGTCACAGAACATTTAAATGCCTTTTTTTCTGCTCCCTGCAATTAAAATCAGAAGTTAATTATTTTATTTTGCTGTGTTTTAGTTACTTAGAATTGCTGTAATTTTTCACTTCAACCAAGTTTAATTAAAATAGAAATTGTTGTTTTTCTTGTTTTTAGCAGAAATAAAACTGTTTCTTTTTTATTCAGGATTTTATGTCTTGACCATTTTTTCCAGTCTGTTGTGCTCAAGGTGTTCTTACACCCTATTTCATGCCCACTACTGTGTGCAGCTAACCAAATTTGGACATGCGGTGCTAAATCACACTTTTATTTGGTTTGAAGTTGAGTTGTAAAGGGAAGTATCTTAAAATAATGATTGCTTCATTTCCCTTGATACAATTGTTAACAATGTAATAGCTTAAATAGGGAATATAACTATTATAACTCCCCGCAGTTTTCTTTTTATGATTTGTGAAGAAAGGTTAAAAGATTTCAAACCACTTACTCAAAATTGTTGTAGAAAGCCTTTTTCATATTTTAAAGCATATTATCTTGCATGTTTTGTGAACGCCTATTCCTAGCATTCAATTCAAACACTGTGTTTAAATCTAACAAGAAAAAAAAGTCAGCAGTTTGGAAAAACAGTCTGTGCAACTCAGATCAGGGAATGTGTCAGTGAGAGTTTTTATGTATGTGTTTTTTGTATATCTGCTTTTCACAGAGGTTGCAATGCTTGAGAAGTAATCTCTAGGACACAAAGTATGTCTCAACTTGGTCAGTGAAGAGAAGAATGGACTAGGACTTGATTCAACAAAGTATCTGCTGCTCTTCTTAGAGGTATCTTCTAACATCCTTCTTACTATATAAGCACCAGATAAAATGGAATTTAAAAAAATTATTTACATCACCCCTTCGAAATGTTACCTGGTTACATCAAAACATATCTTTATGACATATCTTTATCATACTGAGGGCAGAACCTACTTGAAAGATTCTGTACCTCCCAGAAAATAACAGTCCAGAATAGATGTTTTTGTCTATTCTGTCCCCTTTGTGATACTCATACTTTGCAAGGGTTAGAAACGCAAGCAGCAGCTCTTTTCTTAGGTGTGTAAATAAGCTGACACAACAGAAGAATCAGTAACTCTCCTCCAACCTGCTATTTGCCGATTATTGCATTATTTGTTTGTTTGAACTTGACTCTTACTAGTTTCACTTCATGGTCCCTGGATCCTGTACTGGGAGGATTTAAATACTTGAACATCAGCATTGAAATGCATTGAAATCCACCATTTGAATTTACATATGCCTTGGAGCTCCAGCCAATGCAGCCTTTTTTCCTCTGGTTACTGATACTATTTTACATTTGCGTATGCATACCAATGTGGACATTATAATAGGGCCGCTAAATCTTTCCTTGTAATTTTCTTTTTTTTTTCCTCTAACTGAAAAGGAAATGTAGGAAGTTTACCTCAGCTGCAGAGATCTTCATTACAAATAAATTAGATATGTACAGTGTGGAGCTCCACTTTCTGACCAAGTTAACACTCCCCTGAAGAAATTACTAGCTTCACTATCACCAGTGTCTAAAGACATTCACTTGATGGAGTGTCAGCAGTAAAATTGTCAGTTATAACTGATATTTTCTAGATTGTGTATGTGGTCAGTCTCTTTTAGTCATAAGACATTATGAAGTGGGTGAATAGGGATAAGTGTATATTTAGATGGTTCAGATACACTCTTGTAATGTCTGATTTGCTAAGGCCACAGGTTTTCCTAAGTGGAATATATGTTTTTGCATTTTGGGATAATCATGTCTTCTAATGGCAAAGGATTTATGATCTTTACACTTTTTACCTCCACCATTTCACATAAAGGCATCTTCCACTGTAAAATAATGTATTACCTTTTTTTATTTAATAATTTCACCTGCTTTCATAGTTTTTTCATTTCCCTGACTTCATGCATTGGAACATTAAAAGATAGTCCATGTTGGACCTCTTTTCAATTTGTGATTTTATAAATCAGGTAACAGAATATGTACTGAATACTATACTTGAGATGGAGCTCTTTCATGCATTTATACAGTAAAAATTGAAGAGAGCAGCAAAAAGTAATCTAGTTTAGCTTTTCATTAAAATATTCTTCTTTTTTTTAAAGAAATAATTGCTCATTTAATTTTATTAAGATTGCATGTATTAGTTTTTCAGCATGTTTTCATCAACAGTCAAGAACACTTAGAATTTTTAATGCATTCTGCAACAATTCACTGCCAGCTCTTTTAGCCTGTGAGTACCAAGAAACTAGAGAGTTGTGATTGGAGTGCTTAGAAGACTGAAAAATCAGGTCAGTCTCAAGCTGTTAAAACAACACTTTACTAGATTGACATTAATTAACATCACATGTTGATAATAATTAGTAATTGCACATTGTTAATCATTATCACTGCATACTGAAAGCAATTCTCCCTTAACAATCATACTGTGCCAGATGTGAATACACAAAATCACAAAGATAATGCTGTGCAGTCAGCTGCATATTGTGTGCAATAGCTGCAGACTGTGATGTTCATATTCACTGAGCTCAACGTGTGCTCCACCTGGGGTCCTCTCCCTGCTTCCACCTCCTCACACCCTAATTCTCCTACCCACCCATGCTTGGCCAGTTCTAGTTTTTTTAAAGCAAAACCAGGCCTTATCCAGCTCTGCAGCATGCGCGCAAAACCTCAAGAGGTCTTTAGTCCAGCCTCCTTCTGAAAGCAGGGTCAGACCCGAGTTTGAACCAGAATGTTTCTGTAAATCTTTGAAGACTGGTACAGCACAACATCCCTGGTCCATCTGCACCACTGCTCAGCCAAGGGGAAGAACTCTTGACCAGCACGGATTTGTTTGGGTTCCCAGAGCCTCGCCGCTTTCAGCCTCTGCTCACACTGGCAAGACCATAAGAAAATCACCCAGATGTGTTGTCTTGCAGCTACTTGCTGCCAAGTTCACACAGCCAGTCCCCATTACAAACTGGTAACAAAAGGTATGGCTTTGTTATGCAAGGGAATTGTCAGGCATGGATACTACAAGGCCTGTGGGCTGTTACTTGTAGCGATAGTACGAACTCTTTGGGCATGGTATGGAAACTCTTTGGGCTGGGTATGGAAAAATGTCTCCAGTTATGCAATTGTTGTTAACATTTTGGTATAAAATAAGCTGAATATGAAATCTGTTCACTCAGTTTCATCTTTCATGGATAAAGCAGATCTCCATATCTGGCTAGATAAATTTATTTATTATCTTGAAATGTTTAAATCTATTCAATTCATTTTCAAAGTAGTTTGAAAACATGAGGCACAATATAAGCATCAACACAGAATCCTATGGAATGAAGTCACTGGTGGCATCCTATTGCAAATAATAGTCCTCACTTAACTATAGCTTCATAGTAAATTAGTTTCTGCAGACTTCGTGAAAAGACATTTTCTGTAAGTCCAAGCATACTGTAGAAGCCTGGTGGCAGGTAACTGTATGCTTAACTACTTCAAACCCTCAAGTTTGTTTATTTTAAATAGTAATCTCTGAAAGTGTTATTAATGTTATTTCCTATTTCATGTTTCTCCATATATAAAATAATTTTACTCATGTCCTAATTATTATCATTCCTATTAATTTCACATATATTATGGGAGGACTTACTTTTATAAGGACTTCTTTAGTTTCTTGCTTGATTATGGGGTTTTTATACGATTTTAAGTTGTTTGTTTCTCCTGGATCTTCACACCTTCCCCCCTCATATCTCACTATATCTGCATAGTTCCCTTGATGATTAATCACGTTTTTAAATTTCTCTCAGGTTTTTATTTTGTAATCAACTTTGGAAGAAGAGAAAAATTAATATACTAGCTGTACCCGACATTTATGCTTGTAGGTGTCTATTAATGGAAGAAAACTGAAATCCAGAGTTTCTTTCATCTCTTAGCATGATGTTGGTTTCTAATTGCACTGAAAGATAACACAAGAATTTAATTGGGGTTTTTCAGGAAAAGAAGAGGGTGACATACACATTTTAAATCTCTGATACTTAATCTTTCATTGTCTTTGTTCTGAGTCTATATTGCTATCCATCTCAATACTGTAATTCAGAAAACATAGTGGCTAATGCCAATGATGAAATTCCAAGTGATCAAGGAATCTCTTTTTTTCTCTCAATATCTTTTTTAAATTATTTTTTCCTCAAGATGTTTTTTGTTTCGTATTTATTTACGGTGGGAGATCAGGTGAAATTCACTCTGCCTAGGAAATGTCTTCTTTTTGGTAAAAAAGCCAAAAAACCCCAAAAAACCCAACCTTTCCATCACGTTTGATTATCCCTTTGTTTCCTGAAATAGACACTGTTATATGGATTAAGGCTTGAAAAGAAATTCAAGGATGAAGATATTACATAAACCATAATCAGAGTGAGTTTCTCTTTATCACGCTGTGTCATATCATAGTTTGTATCAATTCTAGGTTAACTTTGGTGAGTTTTCTGAACATTTTCTTATACTCAAGTTCCATTAAAAGGCACAGGTATTCTTACCATGGTGTCCTAGTTTAAAAATTCAAATTACTATGGTTTACTAGTATTAGCATAGCATTTAATATACTGATATAATAGGCTGCTGATTTAATAGGCTGTCTTCTAGATGCTCACTTCTTAACAGTTTTCTTCTTTTTTTCCCAGCTAAAAATCCATTTGTTTATTCTCTCTGCAAAAATAGATGGCTGGAAATAATCTTACAGATTGTATGTAGAACCACCTAAGTTTGGGGTAGACCATAGAAAAAATTTGCTTTTTTTCCTATGTGGTAATAAGGCAAATGAATATGAAGAGATTCCATAAAAAGTTCTCCAAAACAAAGAACACTGTTCTAGTTTTGTTGCAAATACAATTCTTTATGTGTCTAACAGACTTTAGACTGTGCATCTATGCTATCAGAATACTTGGGCCAGTACTAGCCCTAAGCTAGTTCTACTCTCCTTCCTGACAGCAATTGCCTCTTTTAAGCTAAGATGGGCATTTCAGGCAGTACTTCACCACCAAATCATTGGATAGTACATGGCATAGCAGGTGTCAACTTTATTCCATCTTACTGAAAGGCAAAGTAATGAAATTAGCTGATATCTTACTTAGCACACACAAAATATTGATTTGAATATTGAGATGATATTTGCACATGAAGAGAAAGATCTGATCACTAAGTGTAACTCTGAAGATATTGAAAACTTCTTTTATTCTCTCTAAGCAGCACAAAGAAATCTATCATTTGACTTCACCTACTATGAAGGAGTTACTCAGAACCAGATACCTCACAAAAACTCACTACCTCATCATGTTAGATTAAATGCAAAGTTCAAAATTAAGCCTCAAAATGGGGACAACAATGTCACACTACCACTTTCACCAACAAACTGCATTGTTTACCCACATTTGTATACCTTCACCAGAAGATGTAAGTGCACAACTAAATTAGACTACAGTAATCATTGTGATAGTATGTTGAGAGGAGGGATCTGTGGATCAAAGCCCAGGGAAGCCACAGCTTGTGTTGTCAAAGTGAATTTGCACTATTCGTCTTTTTGGCACTGGGTTCTGAGGTGAAGTGACTCTTCATAAATAAAGGAAAGATGCAGGCCTCCACCTTCAAATGCTGCTTCAGTCTGTGAATATAATCTTTCCTTAGTTCCTGTACAGATAAGAAGAGCAGAGTTGTATAAGAACTTTCATTATTTGGCATTTCCTCTTGGCTCGCTAAGGCACTGAATTATTTGGCAATGATTATAATAATTAATGCTTAAAAAGAAACTCAACTAGTTTTCTCCACTCAGTACATAGAGAATTTGAGTTCACAACCTGAGTTTAGAAATTTCATTTCCCATGTACATTGTAGATGTCAGGCATGTCAGTAATGTGCTTGACACACTTAAATCGTTATTTCTCTTGATTGCTTTCTTCTATTGCAAAAAAATGTCATTCCTGTAATATATTTCCTTATTATTTCTTTGATCAATATGCTCTCAGCTCTGACTTTGATAACAAATAGCAGATGTTGTGGCTTTTACTGCATTGTGATACTGTCAGACTGGAAAGAATTTTGTATAAAGCAGCACATTTACCTTTATTTAGTAGTGCTGGTACACTACCCTTTAGTGCCTACTTCATTTTTTTTAGTTATGTGAAAGCATAATAGGAAATTCACATGTCTTTCATGCAGTGTTTCAGAAGGTAAGAACTGAGTCTTCATATGAATAACCCAGGAAAATTACTGAAAGACATGCTGGAAAAGATGATCTGAAAATATTTAGTGGGAAAGAATGATGTCAGATATTAAAATTAAAAACCCCAAAGCAAAACAAACAAGCAAACCCTGAACCAAACCAGATAAATAAATGAGTCCTCTTTGTACAAGATATATAGACAATTGAAGGTATGGTATCACAGATCTAAAATTGAGGAGTGTAAAGCTTTGAATTGTGTTTCGGTGGCAAGGTTTTTAGCAAAATGTTAGAAAAATGAAATAAAAGCCAATCATGCTATTGTCTTTCTTATGGGAACCAGAAATCAGAGCAGTTTTTTTATTTATATTGTTTATATTTATTTCCCTTCTGCATTTGTTCTTGTTTGGTTCTTTTCATCTGTCTCAGATACATTTCAATCAAAAAAAATAATGTCTCCCGTTTGTGTTCAGGTGCTTTGTGTTAAGAATTCCACAGCAGTCTTGGTTTTCTATAATTTTTAAGACACCCCAAACAGATTACTAGCAAAAAAAAAGGGCAAATTATAGCAGATGTATACAATAAAATAGTGAAATAATAAGGATGTTCACAATGAAAATAACTCTTAACAATTTTAATATGAGTCTGACAATGATCAAAATCAGATACCACGGGAGATGTGAAGGAAGCCTTGCAGCAAGCACAGTGACTTCGGCTTAACAGAGAATCAGGATCAATCCTTGGACATGAAACCAAGGGCTGTGGGCTGGCTTGCATCCAGGCTGCTTAGTACCAGCTGCATTAGGGTGAAAACAGTACATTCATGATTTGTATCATTTGGGTCCCCTGCGGTGCCTCTGCAAGGCTGTTTTGTATCTTTCTTTGCACAATAAATGGGATACACTGAAAGGGCTGTGCTGCACACGACCAAAGTGTGGGTTTTTTACCTGATTTTGAGAAGCAGGCATTCAGTCTGGATTTGTAGCAAGGTGGAGCAGGGGGAGTAAAATTTTGGGCAGTCTCGTGGTTTTGCTGTCTTTTATGAGTACTCCTTTGAGACAACTGTTTCAGAGTGAAATAGAATATTTCCTTGGAAGAACTTAAACTCACTGGGAGTAGGTTAACTGTTGAATTAGGTGGGCAAAGGAAAATCCAAACCCTTGTCTTGTTTCCTGGCTGACTGTTTACTTCACAACATAGATGTACCCATGCTATTTATTTACTTTCCTCCTATGAAGTGTGGTGGGTTGAGCTGGGCCAGCTGCCAGACCCACAGGGCAGGGGAGAAAACAGGTTTATAAAGCCCCTGGGTTGATATAAAGACAGAGAGATCACTTATCACAGCAGCTCCAAAGAAGACTGACAATCTGTATTCCACTCAAAATTCTCCGTATGTTCAGAAAGGATACACTTTCCACATAATTTATAAATTAACATTAAAAAACATTGGTTATGTCCTCAGAAGTTCTAATAGAATGAGAGGCTGAACTCAGGCTTTAACTAGTCTTAGCTGTGCAGGATGGCTCTAAGGTATATCTTAGCAACTGGCTCCTCAAACAGTCCGCACAGAGCAATCTTTGAATTCCCATTTCTTCAGCGCCATACCACAACATTTATGTGTATTTGTACTTTTGCCTTGCCAGCAGCAAATATTGTCTTAACATGCTGCATTTCACCTCATAAGGGAGTAAGAAAACTTATAAAGTTCCTTTCTTATAAGGAGTGGAACTCCAGGGCTCAATTAGTTCAAGAGCCAAAGTAAATTCTGTGCATTCGGACCAGAAAACTGGAAAGAACTATTACATGTTGTAATTTTGATGTATTCTCAGCCTAGGAAGAGATTCAGCCAGGGTGAACAGGCCAAACTTGTCTCTCACACCTGACTACTGAGCTATGTATATGACAAACCCTAATTGAGAATTTCTGAAAGACGACAAGTCCTTCTTTATAGGGGAGGCTCTAAGTAGGTCCATTATTATTGTTTGTCCTCTGAGTATGGCAGAAAAAAAGATTTTCAGTGTCATGCTTTCTAACTGAAAAGGTTAAAAATTGGTGTCTTGAAGAAAATAGCATATAATTGCAGCTCTTTTATTGGGTTTTTTTTTTAGTATTTTTTAAATTGTTCTTTTTGGCATGAGGGTTAATTCAAACTTCATAATTTTATTACAATTTAAAAATTTTACTCTTGAAATGAATCTGTGTAGGCTGATAGATCAGAAATATTTAAACAAGTTTGGACAAATATTCACATGATTGATACTGCATACTTAGTTCTTCCTAAAGTGTATCATTGCAACATTGCAGTGTTGCAAAGGTGAAAACCTTTGTCAGTTTTAAGGCCCTATAGACATGCATTGTTTTGAAGGAGATTTGCAAAACCAAAAAAGCCTCTTTTTATTTCATCATATTGAAATGTAGGTAGAAAGCCATTAACTGTATCAAGACATTTTTTCCTGTATTTAAAAATTAATTCAATCAAATTATCTGTCCAGAATGTATCATTCCCTGATTATTTGGGAGGAGAGAGGTGTTAATAAAAGCTTTTGTTTTCCTTGCATTTATATTTTCTTTTTTCCTCAGGTTTTCTTTCTTTGTGTGATTCAAAAGGCATTTTTGCTTGTACTTCAAAGAACAAATTAAACAAACTTTCCTTGTCAAAAGAATGAAGTTACATACGTGTTAGTTAGCAGGTTTTGATAGCTTTACGAAATTTCTTTGTTTTTTCTCTAGAACAAAGAATAAAACTTTTTGTTGTTTTACCCCTTTAAAAACCCTTTTATATGCTATCACATCATCTTTATGGTTGTCTTAACACATAAACAACTCTCTGAAATTACTTTCTAGATTATGTTTTCAGTAGTAATCCAAGCTAAGGAGTAGGAGCATTTTAAATTATGCTAAGCATGGCCATCTGACCATAGTCTGATTCAAATCTGTGTCGGGACATTTTTAGGACATGCTGTCCTTGTGATATCCTCTCTCCCTCCACCTGTTTTACACTAAGCTCCAAAATAGTCTCAGAGGATAAACTTCTCCTGAACTGCAGCTTCTTTTAAGGACACAAGGCAAGTCCTGATGAGTTTACTCAGAGCCTGTGTCAGAGTCACACTTTACTCCTATTTTAAATCTGTCTGACTCAGGGAAACATTTACCCCACCAGTTGATCCACTCAGCTGTTGATGGTGGTTTATCTGTAACAGAAGTGACCCTCTGGTCCCCTTTGTGCTAAGATTAAGTAATCTTTGCACTGCTGTGTGAAATGAACAGGCATATCAACACTCTTGCCCATATGAACCTTTTCCCTCTGCTGGGTTTTCCTCAGTGAATCGCATTCCCGCCCTAGGGGTTTGGTCAGTAACAACCTGCTATTGATGTTGAAAATCCTCCTGTCCTTTTTTTGTTCCCTCTTCCATTACCCTCATCAGGACTCATTTTTTCTTATCCTTGCTGTGTTTCTATATTTGTCTATATAGTTGTTTTGTAATATAGTAACATAGTTTTCATAAGTATATGAATATTCAAAATCACCAGATAGTTCAGGAAAGGGCCTCAATCTGCTTTTATAGGCCAATAATTTGGGAAAGAAAGTTAATTTTTTTTCTCGACTCACAACTTTTTTGAGGATTATATGAACTGTCAGCTTCCTGACTAAAAACCAGTATGGAATGTGTTAATATTTTAATGATGAAGCAAAAATATATAATGATATAACCATATGTACCTAAAGTACGGTTTTTACTTGTCATTCTATAGCACAGTACTCATTCTAATTACCATAATTTCTCAATTTCTGCATTTTACTAATAACCTAAAATTAAGGTAGCTAATTCATGTTTAAATTCAATATTAATTTTAATTTTAACATGATTTTCCTAACTTAAAATAAAAATACCTAGGTTAAATTCTATTATCTCAATTCCAGACTATGTTTTATTTAAATCACAGAACTGTTCCAATGCCCTGAGGCATACATTTATGTTTGGGGCTAGGTTATCTCCAGAGGAGGTTTCCAACCCTAATCATTCTATGATTATACGATTTTGATATAAAAAATACTTTTCCTGTGATTCTTAACAACTTTTATGTTTGTTACTTCATTTCTCAGTATCTGAAATGAAAATGCTATTCAAAGGTACTTCATGATTATTCCATTTAATTGGAATTACGTGGTATGGGAGACATAGACCATCCTCGTCACTTGACTGTGAAAGTGCATCTTCTACTATGTAAAGCAATAAAGCTTTGGTACACAGGCTCATTCTTATACTCAATCAAACTGAAAAAAACATTTATATAATGATGGGGTGGGGAATTGTTTGTTTGTTTGTTTCTCTCAATCAGTGGAATTGGGATCATGGCTAGAATTATAGATCATGTCTCCCTGCAAAAAAGAAAAAAGAAATCAGATCAGAGCTATGCACTTTTAGGACAGGATGCTTTTTCCGAATTCTTCTTCCCTTCATTCCTGCTAAAATGCCATTTAAACACTAAGATTTTCAGTGCTTAAAAGGTAGAATCCCTATTTTATATAGCCGATAGGCCTGTCATGGTTGTTGCTGTTTCTTCTCTTTGAGTGAAAATCAGATTCAATGAAATCTAACTTTCCTCAGTCCCATTTTCTTAATAGCCTGTGTTCAATCAGTTTATGGGATTATTTATTCATGGGGTCCTAAGGTAAAGAGTCATTGTCTGATAAATTCTTCCGCTCTTCCTTTTGCATAGCAATTAAAGGAGATGAGGTTTTTCATTTAAAATGTATGGAATATGTAATGTTCAGTGACACAAATCAACTGAAACACTAGCTGAGTTTTTTTGAAAACATTGCTCTTGAATTCCACTTATTTAGTCATTATGTTTCATATATTCTCTTCACGTATATTTCAGTTGATGTAAATCCAAGTTTTATCTAGATAGACTAAAATATTTCTTCAAGTGAAAGTGTCAGCACTTACTGCATCTCAGCTCCTGTATTTTCCTGACTTGCACTTTTATTTAATATGTCCTACTTTATGTCTCCATTGTCATGTACAGCTGGAGAAAGCATTTATGTATGAAAGAATATTCAAAATAGAAGGAACTCCTTAATAATTTGTCATTTTCATCATTTTTTGTGGTTTTATACATATGAAAAATACAAAGAAGCATTAATTAACCTTGTACAGTTAATGAAGACATTAGAATCTAAAAACAAAATGCTTTTCTTAATTGGTTACCAAAACTTAATGGTACTCTTTAAGTCTTTAAGCCCCAGATAAAATGGGGACAATTTCCTATGTATTATGGAAAATCCAAATGCATGAACATGATGACATTGCCCTGTCATATAACCAGAAGATTTGTCCTTTGGAGGGAAAGCTGATCTGAAATCTCTTCCTAGCCCAGTGCTCATTCTGTTGGCCAGATTAAACTGTTCTAGGGCTTTTCAAGGTTTAGAAAGGCAAGGAAAGACAATATAAGGCAAAATATTTCTAGAAGTATTTTTTATTAAATTTGAAGTTATTTTCTTTCTCATGCATAAGCTTATTTAATCTCTAGTAGTTATTTTCTTTTAAATTCCACTTCAAAATTTGTAATGCTTCCAGCCCAAACTATTCTATGATTCTATATTTCTATAATTAAAACATTTTGGTACAAGAAGTCTTTTCCGTCATTTTCGCATGCTGTTCTTGCCATCATCCTTCTATTAGGTTAGAACTACTTGTTGTAGACTGTACAGTGAACCAAGTTTTGGCTTGAGCATAAAGGAGTAATTTATTCTCTTTTTTGGCTTATTTTGCAGCTATTTTCTGGTCTGATTCAGCATGCAGTCTTGCAAGCACTTACACTGGTCTAATGGTGTAAGAAGCTAAATGATAAAACTGAGTCACCAGAATAAAAGGAGGGCTGGGAACTTTGTTGTTTCTGGTTCACATGTATGCTGAACTCCAGTTTAGACTACTGAAAGCAATATAATTTTACTGCCACAGCATTTCAGTAGCATTTCTCAGATTAAAAGTATATTAATAGTGGTTCCCTGCCTGTGTTAACTGCTGTCAAATTGAAATACCCTTTATGGTGTTGGTCATCACGACAGAAATGCAGAATGTAGTACTTGGTAACCATCTTATGCAACCTTTTTTGTTAATTTATTGCACCCTCATTTGAAATCTGTCAGATTTCTTCCATTTTTTTCTTCTGGAAATTACTATTTTAAGCTTATCAGCTTTTTTTCAACATATTTTAAAACATATTTATTTTGCAACTGTACTCATTTGTCCTTGTATCTGTAATATTCAGTAATTTTGAGAACTCCTGCTTTTCTGTGACATCCCCTTTGTGATGCATTTGAGAAACATTTGGTCCCAACCTTCTTTTTCTTCTTCTTCTTCTTTCTTCTTCTTCTTTCTTCTTCTTCTTTCTTCTTCTTCTTCTTCTTCTTCTTCTTCTTCTTCTTCTTCCTCCTCTTCTTCTTCTTCTTCTTCCTCCTCTTCTTCCTCCTCTTCTTCCTCTTTCTCCTCTTCTTCTTCTTTCTTTTCTTCTCCTTCTTTCTTTGTTCTCTTCTTCTTTATTCTTCTTCTTTCCTCTTTTTTCTTCTTTTTTCTTGTGCTTCTCTATTTTTTGAAGTAAACTACATGGTATCCTGAAGTAAATCAGCTTTTCTATGACACTCCTTATTCTTTACATCAGTTCAAGCTCATCTTCCTTGAATGAATATCACCAAACTGATACACAGGACTTCAGTTTGAACAGGTTCTCATAAAATGGCTGTGAGATCTATTCCTGTTGAACATAACCCTCCTGATCCATTCTGACATTGCAACTCCCGGCTTTATGTCATTTATAAATTTCTTTACCTTGTGCTTGGTTTTGATTCTGATGTTAAAGAAATATTAATCTTCAAATAATTGTTTAGTCAGATTGACTGAAATTTCCTCAAGATTCATTGGTCCACTTTTTGGAGACATATACTGTTGTCTTTTCTTTAGTACGGTCTCGGACATCACAGCTTTCATCACTTTATAGCTGTTTTCTGTTAAACCATAACTGTTTAAGTTATGGATTAACATAAAATTAACAGTTATGGATTATGAAAAGAAAGAAGCCCAAATCAACCAACCAAAATATTTCTAATCTGTCACTTTTGACTAGTAATTATATCTATACATATAGACAATAGAATTAATTAAATCTATTGATTTGTGTTTCTTGAAATTCAGATTTAGCTAGCAAGATGTAATTTTACTCATGTTTATCCAATTGCCAATTATAATCTGATTTAAGAAAAATACAGCTCTCTGTGTTCTCTTTTTTATGTGTCTAAAAGGAGCTATTGCCAACATTCTGGCCACATTTGCAGGACATGAATTTGCTTAGTCTTGAGCAGACAGAATATAATAACTGATTGTGTCATGCCTGCTGAGTGCCTTGTTTTTCCTAAATTGAATGGCATGTATATCACACAGAATTGTTCAGAGTCAAGGGGGAGTTGCAGCTGGGAAAGGCTCTGACACAAACATGGAAGATTACAGTTATTTTACACCAACAGAAGAAAATGAGGATCTCAGTGGATAAAAATTCTGTCTTCAATTTGCAAACAAAATAAGTGAGCCTAATAAGATGTTGACTATTTCTGCAGTGAAATAGAGCCAGTAAAGGCTTTTTTTTTTTTTTCAATGGACCAGATAACTCTCGAGGTTTTAGATTCTTATGAATAACAATTTTTTTGTTTGTTTTATCAAAAAGCAATAGTTCTGCATGACACTGTAATGAAGACATAGTTACCTTCTATTTCCTCAAGGCACAAAAATATGCAGCACAATTTTGCTAAAAGCTTGTGCCAATATACTGCTTCTTTTCTACCATATTGCCATTCTATTATTCTCCACAGGGAGCCTTCAGCCCTCGTGGTACACTGGCAGTGGGACATCCATTTATTAACGCAATGCTGCTCAGTCCATGTCTTCAAGTGTAGGCCAAGTAAAAGCTCTCTGTCACGCTGTGCTACTGGCAGTTCTATCCATACCTCCAAAAAAGTGTCAAAGGAAGAGAAAACGAGCATAAGAGTAACAAAACCAATGAAAATCATGATTACTGAAAAAGGATTAAGAAACTAGACTGCCCATTCTAAGAACCAAACAAGAAAATAACATCAGTGATGAGTATTGTGTGTTCACCAAGTTCCTCTGACATTTCTGAATGCAGACTCATATAGAAGAAGGACTGAGGATTAAGAAATAAGAACTGCAGCATTTATACCCCAGTTCCTAAACTCCAGTGAGGCAACTCATACCATCTAAGTTCGGTGCAAAGACAGAATGTGTAATCAATGAAAAGAATCAAAAATCTCTGAAAAAGGTAGAGGGCACCAGCACTAAAGCTCTCATTATGGGGAGAACTACTTTTACCAAAGAGTCCTACAAAAACTGTAATCTGTTGTTACCTTTCTGGTAGATGCATTGAACATCATTTGATTGATTATGGTAGTCAACACAGGGTTAAAGGATCAGTCTTTCAAGAGACACAAATTGGGTACCTTTGTCACAAGACCATGAAGCTCTAAAAACATGTTCAGAATTCTTACTAGGGATGTGTAGATGGTTAGGAAACCCTACTGGTCTTTCTGGAAATCTTAGCCTTCTGAATCCTTTTAAAGGACAAATTTTAGAATATCGACTAATAGTTTCATCCTTAACAAAACTAGTTAGCTAATGTGAACTTGTAAATGACTGGGCTTTTTGGTTTGTGTGTGTTTTTTGATTTTGTTTTTGTTTTGCTGGGATTTTTTTTAGGGTGTGTTTGTTTAGTTGGTTGGTTTTGTTGTTGTTTGTTTGGGTTTGTTTGCCTCTTTTCTTTTTTTTTTTAATTAATTTAAAAGGTTATGTGGTATCAGATTGCTATCTAAATTAATAGGTACTTCTGCCTGGACTTTTGGTTTGGTTTCACTAGTTTTAGTTCTCTGCTCTGCAAAAGTTTCACCATAAATTCTTATCATAATAATGATGGTGGTGAAAAAATCGGCACTTTTGAGCATTTGTCTGAGATGGAACTTTGGCTCATCTATTACAACAACTACATTTTTACTTTAAGGAATTAGAGGTATACCGAAAAAAAGGAGTTTTATTTTCTTTTTTTTTTTTTTATTCTCAAGTATTATGTATAAGCATACACTACTTTAATTCTTGCTAGAGATGAATGGTCGATCATTTACCTTTGCATTGAAACTGAATTCTTCTCACTATTGCAAAGACAGCGTATAAGGCCAGCCTATTAATAGCTTTTCAAGGAGCTGTCTCAGTAGGTCAGCAAAGATTTGGAGAAACCATTCTTCTATAACTCACAGAGAGATTATGAAAAGAGCATTATCTACATCATTCCAGCAAAATTTCCTGTCATACCAGAAGCTCAGGACCACTACTTGCTGTGTGATATAAAACAGTTATGAGGATGCTCCAACATGTGAAGACACTGTTGAACTTCTGACCAAGGACTAGAAAACATGTCTGAAAACACATACCTCTCTGTCTTATGATGCATGTCCCTCAAGCATTGCTGATAGCTCACTCCTGTTCTGAGATGCTGGAGACCAAAAGTCCTGGTTTAACCTGAGTGTATTACGATCAAGAGACACAGTAAAGATATAACAGATAAATGGATGCAAGTTAGATGGTTTGAAAGGCAAGGCAGTAGAAGAATACAGAGTAAAGAAATAAAATGGAAGTTGAAAAATATCTGTGGAAAAAAAAAGAGAAATCTAACAAGAATATAACCAGAATAAGCCTAATAATCCAGAGAATATATCCTATTCAAAACTACTGTGCACATCACTATCTGCTGTCTAAGGTTCTTTGACTCGTAGAAAACTTTTTTTTTTTTAGATCAAGAGCATGGAAAGTTTCCTTCATGCTAATATTTTTTGGAATATTATTTACCAGCTGGAGCCAAAAGATATTTCTTATTTGCATCTGGATAGAAGATGAGAACAATTTAGTTGTTACTTCTGTCTATTCTTTTTTTTTTTACTTGGACACTTGATGAGGTTGTACATTGAGACATTTAGAGTTGAAATGAGTGCATCAGTCTAACAAAAATAAAGATTGAACTCAGATCTCTCAAAAGCAGGTGTTTTGTTCCTTTTTTTGATGCATGCCTCAGTTTTACAGAAACGAGAGTAAATTAACAGACATATGTGTATGGAATATATAGCAAACGTTTAAATATTATCTGAATTATACACATACTTACAGGTAAATATACCCATATATATGTGCATGCATATTCACATATGTAGATTCCCATGCACGCATCATGCTTTCTCACACAGAATGACATGAAAAAACTTATATGTGTCTGTGACTGAATATTGTTAACAGTTACATGTACACATTAGACAGCATTAACACACATCCATTCTCTTCTCTGTTTTTAAATATATCAAAAGTTAATTTTTTCATAATTTTTTTAGGTAAAATATTGCCATATGAATTAATTATAAAACTGTTTTCCAATTTCAAACTCATTTTAGAAAACTCCCACTGATGAAGGACCAGATCACAAATTTCTGACTGAAAATGGCAACCAGATTTCAGGAGTTTATACTAATGGATTTAGTTTATGCCAATCATGATTAATTATTCACAATGATCTCACAACATAACAAAGAAATAAATAGATTCAGTCCTTTAGAATCTTACGTGTGATTTAATATTTAGTATGCAGTTTCACTGACACTAGTATGAATATTTGTATGAGTAACTTAGCTGGGCCAAACTTCTCATAGTAAGAAATACAGCCAAGTTTCAGTTTAATTACTGCCTGAAATATTTGTGTGTTTAACACAGCTAGAATGCCATCCCACTATGTAACAGTTGTATTTATCTTCCATATTCATTAATTAAAATGAGTGCCTATATAACTATCCTAATAATTTTTCCTTCCTGCAATGTACAATATATCCATCTCTAGCATTTAAAAGACAATATTAAAATCACTTTCAAAAATGTTTAGAGAAAGCAAACACCCACTACATTTATAAAATCTAACATGTACAGTTTTTCATACCAAATTAATTTTCAGATTCAGGAAGACACAGTCTCTGCAAATGAGGACACAATGCCCTGTGAGCTGAATGTAAGCTAAAATGCTGCACTTAAAAAATGCAATAGAAATTTCAGAAGTATTTCTGAAAGGTGCTCTATGGCACTTCTTGCTGCAATATGGCCACAACATTTTAATAACATAGAGTTGTGGAGATGTGTGACACACATACTTACTAGAATCACAAAGATATTAGATAACAATTATTAACTTGAGTAAAATCAGCAAGGCAGTATAACCTTGTAGTATAACCTTGTATACCATAGTATAACCTATATTGCTAATAGGAATTTAAGTCCATGACCAAGTAACACTCATTTAGAGACAGAGATTTTAAAATCCCGTCAACTTTATCTTTGACTTATCATAAATCTAAGCTTTTAGCATACTTACAGAATATCTTTGACATTCATTTAGCAATGAATGTCTCTTTGACATCCTTTTCTATTTAGGAGGCCTATATCTGTTGTGCACTTCGTACTGTTTAAGTATGAGGCCATACACTTTTTATTGGGTTTTGCTTCCAATAAATCTATTTATGAGACACTATTTGGTTTAGATGTTATTTTCTAGTACATATAAGGTAAGTTTCAAAGCTTTTTAAGGTCTTTTGAATTATTTTATCTAAACTCGTTCATTATTGGATCAGATCTGTCATTATAAACTGACTCAAAATGTTTTTAACAGTAAAACTTACAGGAAGTGATTATTTCACTACCTCAAAATTCAAGAGGTTGTTTTACTTATCATAACATCTGCAATGTGTCTATTTGATATCCGACTCTCTGATCAGAGACAACAAAGCACAAACCCCTCCATAATTCATTTTCCTTCCCCGTCTGACACTTTTTATACCAATAAAAAAAATTTGCTTTTTGCCTATTATACACTATTGATACAAGATTGAAATTTCATATAGATTTTAAAGTTTTCATAAGTAGGAGTCTTCATCTGTGAGAAATAAATGCCTCTGTGTATTGCAGTGCTCCAGGATATTTGCCACCAACCCTTATCAGCATTGTCATGCACCCCAAAATTACCTGGAGACAGAGAGAATATCTAAGAAAGTTCTTAAGTCTTTTTCCAACACTTTTAGCATTTGGATCCAGTCAGGAAGTGCATCTCACTAATAATATCACTAAACATCTAAATTTAGCAAGTAGTTTGATTCAGTTACCAAAGCATAGGTGTCCACTGCCAGCAGTCATGCACCAGGACATCCTGTATTTTGTCTGGCTGCTATTCAGAAAAAAATTTGTGTTTGTCAGCCATCTACCATTGTCTCAAATACTGCCTATTGCCACCCTTTTTTCATACAACCATATATCATTAAATTGTTTTGAGAAGGAGCAATAAGTAGTAAAAAGATGTAGATCTCCTTGCCAAGACTTTTGGCTCTTTGGCTTTTTTTCTTTTTAAATTATTTTTCTGAACTAGAAAAGATTCCAGGATTTCATGTCCAAACAACTCTTGATAACTGTATCATTTCAAGCCTGCCATGGTTCTGTGAAGAAACACAAGAGAAATTATGAAGCTTGTGAACGATTTTACACCATGCCAGCTTTAAGGCGTCAGTCTTTAATCAACAATAGCTATGTCTGAAATGATGAAACTATGTTTTGTCATTTTTCTTTTCTTCCTCAGGATTCTCTAGGCTCTTGCCTGAATTTGGCTCAAAAAAAGTTTCAACATTAATTCTAAATCAGATGCAGGAAGGAGAGAAATCTTCAAGCACTTTTCAGATGTTCCCAAAGAACAGTTTTAAAAGAATATATTTTCAAAGCAAAATACATTCCATGTGTGCTGCCGGTGTATAACACATCCAGTCTGCTTCCTGATTTGTCCCTTTGCTTTATCACTGTGTGACATGTTGGTTCTAAAGCTGAAAGGCTCACTTTTTCAAATTACTAGTGATAGAATTATCAGAAATTGTATGATTTGATACAATGTCTTAGTGGACTCGGAATTGCATTCAAATTAAAGCTCTCAAGGAACCCATGTGCACAGCCTAGTAGCAGCAACTTCAGAGCAATGGACTGAATACTTTTTCACTGTGTCAGAAAAAGGAAGATCAAGAAACAGGAATTTTTACTGCAGAAAATATTAAAATGTAAGAAATCAAAACATTGTCTAGGAGTTTTCATCCCCAATAGTCAAGAGTACTTCCTGAGAGAAAGACAGAACATAAAAAATCTAGAGAGATCTTTCTGATGATTTAGCATCACAATTTCCATCGCTTCATAATTTCAGTTTGTGAACATCCTGAGCATGTGGACTTCTGGACTGAACAACAATTCTTGGTTAAATATTAATTACATACTTAAGCAAACACAATCATATTTCTGGCCTTTCTTTAACTGGACTGTCCATATGTATTTTGATGGCATCAAAATGGGGGACTAAAATTTAGGAGTTAGTTATTGCATATCACTAATGTCTCTGTAAAATGTGCTACCTTTTAAAAATCCTACAGATCTTCTTAATTACAAGGACTGTTGGAAACACATGCAACCTGTTCAGAAAGCAGAATATTCTTTGTCATGTTCTCTAAAGATGCATGAATTAAAAAGACACTCATATGAAGTCTTAGCTTATGTTAATTGTAAATGTTACTGCTATAGAATGTATTTTCAACTTATCAACACTCTGAAGAAAATAGCCCAGCAAGCAGTGGTTTTAATCTCTTGTTTATACCCCTAAGAAAAAAGGTACAAAATCGGTAAAATGGATTCATTGATGTCCTGCCTTTTCCCTTCCTCTGTTGGCTTGTCAAACACCCTCTCCTTCCTCTATGATTTACTGTTCCCAAATGGTAAAACCTGGTTGCCTTCTCCAGAAGAAAATTATAACCTAGTACACAGTCTTTGCAACATGCAGATGAATCCAAGGTAATTTCTAGATTTCAGAGTAACACAAATATGATTGATCGGTTTGTGAAAGCAAGAACATGTGACCAGGAGCTCTGCTTAACACCAAAGAAGTTTCTGAGCTGCAGTTCATGTGGTACAAATTTCTACGTATCAAATAGACTTCAGGATACGTGAGTAGAATGAAATCTATGTCTGCATTCATTATCCACCTTCTGAATAAGTGCTTTTATCTTTTTTCTTTCCTTACAAGAGTAGAAATAAGAAAAAAAATTCTTTCCTGACCTTGAGGCAGTAGCTTGCCAAAGCCTTGCTAACCAATGTATTTGTGGAGCATATAGAGGACTACTAAGGGGATTTTCTTCACCATCTCTTCAGTAGCTGACAAGACGCAAATAAATGTGTCCTTGGAATTTCTTTATGACAATGAAATGAAATAAAATTCCTTACTCAGTATTCATCTTTGCTTTCCAGAAAAAAAAAGTAGGCTACTATTCAGCCTATGTAAGAGGAAAATATGTTCTAGAGTAAAGAAATGAAAAGAAACAACAGATTTTGTGCAATATCCCAGAAAGAAATTTGTGTCTGTGACTTTGTCAGAAATGACATGAGATTTAGATTCACTTCTAATACCAGATAAGGAGCTATGACATTATGGCCAAAAATACTTATAGTTTTTGAAAGCTGTGTATTTTTTAAGGTTACTTTCGAAAATAAAGCTACCTTTGGCTACTGATGGTTTTCCCATTTCAGAATTAGGTAAAAATACACAATGTTTGTCTACCCTTATTTGTGCTGACATCTGCAATAGTGACCCTAAAGACAGATACTGAATAACAAGGTGTGACCTAGGGACAAGTATGGATATTTGATTTAAAGAAACATGACTTTTTCGATTTTTTTATTATTTTCTGTGCTGGGAAGATGGGGCTGGACTTGACAGAGCACTTTCCAATATTTCCAGTGAAGAATATTTTATAAGTATGAGTTTCCTATTTCAAGGAATCACTCAATAACAGAGTACTAATATGAATTAGTTTGCATGCAGTGGATACAGCCAGGGATTAAGAATTTGAAGCAAATCAGAAAGTTAGACAAAGAGCTAGTCTAGGTAACACAAAGACTACTAGGTAGCACAAACACATCTGTTTATGACAATTTATGAACTTATGGTAAGCATTTGAATTGCTGCCTGCCTCTATGAGTAGTTTGCCACAATGAGAATACAGGACATCTCAGCATATACTACACTATTTTCTATTATTCCTTTTTTTCCTGGCTATTTCTTAAGATATTATTTTTGGCTGAGAAATCATGTATAGCCAGAGTGTCTCTCTTTGACGGTTCATCATTTTCTTGATACTCCAACAGTGCTTAGTAAAAGTTTTGCATAATGCTTTGAGCACTCTAAAAAGTTAAACATTTTTGAAGTACCCTGTGACTCCTTGTGTCTTGTTCCCATTTGTACACTTAGTGCACATAGTGGATCAATGTACTATTGAATTACTCTTTCAAGGTTATACTGGCCATTCTGGAGTGTGTCTACAGATGGGTACAGATGTACCTTATTTCTCTCTGTACTTCAGATTGACCAAGTTCAAGTGAATAACTTTAAAAATTGCATAGCTTTAAATTCTTCTATGCCCATTTAACAAAGCCATGGCTCTCGTACAAGTAGAAATTCACAGACGTTCCGCATCAAAATTTTGACTTTGAATACCTTTTATTATCATCCTTTGTGTTTCAGGAGAAAGAAATTTAATTGACATTGCTACTGGATGCTGTCTACTTCACATTTGCAACAACTTGACATCAGCATTTGTTGTGTTGGTAAAATCTGTGGCCTCTAGCTTGTTTCAGAACATTAAGATTTAAGAAATTTCATGTGAAAGTACTGTGTAGAAGATCCTATCCTGAGCATGTTAACAATAAAAGCTCCTTTCCTTTTTCTGTAAAAGTATATGATAATCCATTTATTTAGGTTAACATTCTTTTTTATAATCACAGAATCACAGAACATGCTGATTTGGAAGAGACCCACAAGAAGCATCAAGTCCAACTCCTGGCTCTGCACAGCACCATTCCCAAGAGTCACACAATGTTCCCAAGGGCATTGTTCAAACACTTTTTGACCTCTGTCAGGCTGATGCTGTGACCACTTCCCTGGCGAACTTGTTCCAGTGTCCAAACACCCTTTGAGTGAAGAACCTTTTTCTAATATCCTACCTAAACCTCCCTTGACACAGCTCCAGGCCATTCCCTTGGGTCCTGTCATCAGTCACCACAGATGAGGTCAATGTCTCCCCCTCCTCTTCCCTCAGAAGGAATTTGCAGACTGCAGAGATGTGCCCCATCAGCCTCCTCTTCTCCAGGCTGAACAGACCTAGCGACCTCAACCACTCCTCATGCAGCTTCCTTTCCAGACTCTTCACCATTTTTATTGCCCTCCTTTGGACTCTCCCTAATAGCTTAAGGACTTTTTCATATTGTGGCAGCTAAAACCACACACAGTACTTGAAAAGAGTCTGCACAAGTGCAGGGCAGAACAGGACAATCCCCTCCCTTGCCCGGCTGGCGATGCTGTGCCTGATGCACCCCAGGACACAGTCAGCCCTCCTGGCTGCAAGGGCACTGCTGACCCATATTCAACAGTGAATTATGTAATTAGGCATTTATTGACAAAAAAAAAAAGAAAAAAAATCCTTCCCAATTGTGTAGTCCAAAAGCTACCTAGCAATTAGATTTCAAATGGCTCAATCCTCTATTTAAATCTCTGCTTTTTCTTTTTTTTTTTTTTTTTTTTAGCAGTGAAAGCCTCCTTAATAAGTCTTTGATTTGTTATAATTTGTGTTTAAGTCTGTGTAAGAGGATGGTGTCAGCAACGGAGCGTAAATCAAAAGCTTAATAATTTCTTCTCTCATTCTGTTGGGTGTGCAGCTAGCTACAGTTACAATTCATTACCTTGAAAATCATAATTTGATTTAAAAAATCCAAATATAAAAAGGGAAGACTCTCAAACCAATCAAGTACGAACACTCAGTTATCTTGAGGCTAATGGATCATTTACTGTAAGGGTCAATGTTTTTTAGTCTAAAATGAAAGCAGTGCTTTATTTTCTTCCCCCTGTAATCTGCCCATTGCCAATCTGCCTCTACTGTATAAAACCGTTGCATTTCAATGCTGTTATGTATCTAGGAAACAGATATTTTATTTTATTCTTGTAGCTAACCTATGTCAGAAATGCAGATACAGAAAACATAAGCATTCATCTTTAAAATTTATGCCAAAAGAAATCCTGGGCTACAGAGGAACTAAAATTGCAGGAGACAGATTTTCTCTCACTATATTCTTTAAGGAAAATATCAAATCGGACACTTTTATTTTTCTTCTCTGTCTCCACATTTTATTGGCAGAAAGAAGAGGGATACTGGCAGACAGAAGGTTACAGAACATTTTTATTGCTTCCTCTTTAGTTCATTTGTAAAGCTGGTAAGTGAGTAAATCTCTGCTGGATGATTTCACAGCTCAGCATGACCATCATGTAGGAAGGCAGAGAAAGTGGTTTTGCCCTTTTTTTTTTTAATGCTATAGGCAGAGATCCAAAAAAGCAGAAGGATCTCAAGTGGTTAAGCACAAGGGGGAATCAAAATACCGAATGATACTGAGGCAATAGTGTGCAAGAACAGTAACTTAATTCTCTACATTGAAAAGAGAGCTAAGTTTCTGACTCTCTTAGAGAAATGGTAAAATGTAAAAGTAATGACTTTATTGTGGTGATTTAGAAATAATTCATTTTGCCTAACCTAAGGATTGTGCAGATCTCACAAGATTCCAGCATTTTCTTTCTTTTTCTGTCTTGATATTTCCCTTAGAGATTTACATATTTGAAATTTTAATCTAGCTATATTTTTACTTTAGCTTGAACTTTAACTCATAAAATTATAACTTCAAGATAGGAGCCGGTGGTTTTATTCATCTGGCCTGAATATTAAGTCAGACAAACCAATACTGGAAGGTTTACAACATGTTTATCCAACACAATCTGGATTAAATCTGTTCAGCAAAGACAACTGATATTTTCTTAACTAGAAATCCTAATACACAGCTCCACAATGATCCTGCTGCACATGTGTAGTTCAGGTATGTATGCATAGAAGATTTGATTCAGTTTATGTTGGGCTAATTCTGCAATTGGCAGACACGATTTGTATATGTTCAGAAAATCCCAAGCACTGGACATACTGCATGTGCAGATTGATTCCACATTTCATGGAGAATGAAACGTCTGGTATAGATCTAACTTGAAGTTGCTCTTCATATGTTGGATGAAAAATTATTATCAAGGTTTTATGTAGAAGTAATTTTATGAGTATTTTCAGAATGTTAATTGAAATAATTTTTATTTATTAGACTGATGCAATACTTCAGCTATACCAATCTTTTACTATTCAAGGGACTTTTTCATGCACTTTGAGATACTAACCTTTCACATTATCACACATATATCTTCTGATTAGCATTCAATTCTCTTTCTCACTGTGTTACAGATCATGACAGAATAATGAAAGTAATATGAAAAGCAGTTCTGCATATATTTTCCATGAAGAGGTACTCATCTAAGATACTGAATAATTCAAGACTAATAGAAGGGTGCTTGAGTCTTGACAAGAACTAGTTATCTTTCTTCCCGAAAAGGAAAAATGGGGGGGACAATAGCAATGCAGAAAAAGAATTCCAGTCTCTAATTGTATCCACAAACTAGGTCATCCATTACTAAATATCTGAACTCTTGTAGTATTACTTGCTGACACATCCCGGGTAGCACGAATTTTATCTTGTGTTAGTTCTCTACCATACAGCTGAGCTAGTCACCCTGGGTTCTCTTTATTGACAGTAGAGAAAAAGAGGCACTATTTAGGGAGAAATCCACCTGACCTATTTCTGACACCTACTTTAGGATGAAATGAATCGTGCCCTAGAAGTGCTTATTTCCCTTCACTGAGCAGAGGAGTATAGAAAGAGTAGCTCACCTGTAGAGACATACATTGAAGAGGTCTGAGAGGAGCCCTATCATTCAATTCTGGTCCTTACTTTAATCAGTAAATGACTAGTTTCACAAAAGAAGAAGAGCTTTCAAAATATGATTGAAAGCCTTGTACTTCTGAATATTTTGCTAAATGATGCTATATGCAATGTTCAGTAAGAACAGCAAGTTCAGTTAGATGGAATGGAAAATGAACCTGAAACCAAATAGTTTCCAACACCCCAGAGACTCACTCTGATCATGAAGTTTTGAATTAAACAGAAACGACATCAAATACTTCCACATTCTTCCTTAGCTCTTGCTTTCCTTGAGCATACCACAGCCCTGGTTTTGCTCTAATGAAACAGCTCATCAAGATATTTTGAAAATATTTTTTAAAGAAAAAATAATAATAAATATAAACAACATATTAATACCTCTTTTCTTTCCCTATATCTGAAGTAGTTTGACAGATTCAACTTAAATTTGTAAATTGCTTTGAGTATTTCACACTAGAGATTAAAAAAACTGAGAAAGTTTATAATTTATTCCCTAGCACTAATTTTGTCATATCTTCGCTGAAAAAGTTTTTTCTCTTCTTTAAAAAAACCAAACAAACTCCAACTTTCCACAAATAGAGTAGAAAGACTTGGTAGCACTAATTCTCAATTTTTTAATCCTCCTTATAAAAGAAGATACAATAATCATATAAATATTTTTAACTGCCATTATTATGTTTTTTGATAAGCTTTCACATATTTGAGTAGGAAAAACACGTTTCTTTTTATAAACTTCTTGAACTTCCTTTTTCTTTTTTTCTTATTATCTTTTAATATTTATCTGTTGGTGATTCACTGCCTGACCTATTCTAATATTCAAAAGCCAATCCCTCAATCCTTTAGGTATTGTACTGTAGCTGTTACACTGGTAAGCAAATTTCAAGGTATATCATTGAAATCCATAGGGACTCTAAGTGCAGAAAAAACAGCTAAATGATCACTGATATTTTGTAAATTAATCCTCTGAATAATAGATAGTCATTGTACTCTTAGTAAATTTATCATGCTCTGCACATGAACTGTAGCACCTGCACTAGAAACAGTACAAGAACTCTGGCTACTGTTAACAGTTAAGAACTGATTTCGAGTATGATTAAAAGAGCTAAATGTTTGGACAACTCAGATATTTTAAATGCACATAGTTTTCCTAGTAAATTTAAAGAGAAAGTCAGTCAATTTCAATTTGAACATACCTGCTTCTTTTAATTTTTTTTCCCCACATGCATATTCATTCCAAGAATTACAGTTCAGTCAAGTATTTGTAGCAGGATTTGGAGCTGGTAATTATTTGAATATGCTTGTTTTCCAGACATTATGTGTATTCATAACCAGAGTTACTAGTAGAGTTATGTTTAATACAAGTAGATGAAAGGACAAAGAAGATGTAATGCAAAAAAAAACCCCAAATTATTGTTAATACATGACAAATCTATTATAGAGATTTCAGACCTTTATAATTTTCAACTATGCTAATGGTTTAAACAGTATTTTTACATTGATTTCAGAGATAGAAAATAGCACTTGGCAAAAACCATCCATTTAATTCTTTGTAAACAACCGTAAGTTTAGAAATAATTTTTTCTCTTATCACATGTTGTGTCAGACTTAGTTGCAAAATTTGGATCCCTAAAATTATTTTTGTAGACATAGGGACAACATAGGAACTGATATTAACTCTTCATTAGCTATATTGGCTACATCACCACTGAATATAAAGAAAGATTAGGCGCGTAATTCATATATGAACAATTATGCTCAGCCATCAACATTAAGAGCTCTGCATCTTGGACCTGAATGTCATTCCTTAATACGTGGATATTTAGGTTGTACTAAACTGTGCCCCTTCTCTCTTTGTTTCAAAGGCTAGATCATGATAATGATAATAATCTTCTGGAATGTGGCTAACTCACCTGTAGTTCCCTGGGTCCTCCTTCTCAACCCTCTGGAAGACAGGATGGACATATTTATTTTCCTAGTCCTCTGAAACCAGCTCATTAAGTCACCATGTTGCCATTACTTTTCATGGATAATCACAAGTGGCCACATAGAGATATCAGTTGGCTGATTGCAGCTCCTTCAGTGCTTGTGCGTACATGCTACCAAATCCCAAGATCTGTGTGTGTCCAGTTTCTTGAAAAGGTAAAACTTTCCAAGTTCAGATTTTTCTGCAGGTCTCAGGAACCAGGGATCATTGAAAGCCAGTCTTAACAATAAAGACCATTATAAAGAACATATTGAATATCTCAGCCTTTTCCATCTCCTTTGTCGCCATGCACTCTGCACCACTTAGTAACAAACTCACATTTTCTAGGTCTTCCTTTTGCTGCTGGTTTATCTATAGAAGCTCTTTTTTGATCTTCATGGACCTTGCCAGATGCAGATCCAAGTGGGTTTTGTTGTATCAGGTATATCAACAGCAAAAGCAAGACTTATCCTGGACCGCACAGCCCTCCCAACAGGATAAGGAATTTGTGCTAGGAGCCGTTACAACAAGTTTTCTTTCTTGGACTGTGCCGTCTTTCCCAAAGAATAGAAAATAAATGTAATTCATAAAATTATGTGTGTGAAATGTTTTTCTGTCTGAGTTCCTCTACTCTCTGCACTGTAATTTATTCTTGAACTGCAACACCTTTGTAACCTCATTACCTGTATTTCTTTATAGAAGGAATGAGAAGGGTACAAATATTTTCGGAACATTGTTCAGCATTTTAGACCATGCATAGTATGAACAACGTTCCAAATATGGCTATTTCATTGACTGTATAATAAGGTGCTAACAATTATCCCTACTCTAGAACTGTCTAGTTAATATCTACGTATGCTACATTAGAAATATTGTATGCCTAAGGCTTCATTCACCTGTCCATGTTAGCTGGCATTTGTCATTACCTGCAGGCAACTGAATTGAGCTCCAGATGACATGAGATGAACACTTATTAAAAAGTAATGAGATAAAAGAATTATTTTAAAATACAAATCTTCTAAACTAATAAAAGCTCCAGTTTTACCGGGTCCTCATCGCTTCATTTTGATGAGTGCAAGTCTATTTTTAACCTAAAAGAAATTCCTTATTTTTTGATTTTTTGTTTTTGATTTTGTTTACTGTATCTAAGCATTGAAGTAAAACCTTGACTGCTAACGTGTTTTGAAGGTTATGTTCTCTTTCCTTGTTTAAAGAATGAGACCTCCAAAGTCAGAATAAGGTCTCTTTGACCACAGAATTAAAAAATAAGTAACAAAAATCTGCAATAATATAATATATAAGTTGAGTTACTAGTCAAGCATATGAAAGCATATGTATGGCCCCTTAAGTGTATTATATTTCCAGGACAGCTTTGAGCAGGTAGATTGTTTTACATTCAAATGGAACAATTGTTTTGTTTCATCTAATTTCAATTTTGGTATAAATAAATATTCCTTTCCACATCCAATAAAGTTGTATTTTAAGAACTTATTTATTTTCATGTTCTCTATTCCTTATTTAGGCTGGTTTTGCATTGTTTTATTTCTTTTTTGCCCTCGGTTCTGCCTGAAAAGAAATAAGATTTGGAATCTCTAGCCTGTTGAGAAGACTAGATCTATACAAGAATTGAAGTAATATTGAGCTGTTTAATTTCATATTAGACACTGGTATACTTTTATGATATGCACCGGACAAGGACTAGGAAGTAGCACGTACGAGCTATTCATAGTCCTAAATGTGATTCATAAGCCAATTAAAGGGGGAGAGAATTGCTCTTCAACCTTAGTATTCTATTAAAATGATAGGCTTGCGTCTAAACTTGAATGGAAGGAATTGATTAATCTAACCCATAGATCATAATTATTTTTTCTAAAATAATGTAATTATTTATGGGTATACATTAAAACATTTCTACTTTAATAATATTAAAAATTCATAACATAATATGTTACCTGAATTTGAGGTAAGTAGATAAATAACCAAACAACTCCTAACCTAAGTGTGTTCCTAATGAATAAACTAATAACCCAGATGCTTAAAATGAAATAACTGCTTCTACCTAACTGGTGAACGTTATCTTATAATGCCAGACAGATTAACTACTTCCAGAAAAACCTAGAAAGCAAGAAATATTGTCTTTATACAAGGAAAAAGGAGCTTGTACACCAAAAAGCTCAAAAAAATAGCTTTCCAGCCTTTGCTTCAAATCTCTCTGTTCAGTTACCTATTCACCACTGTCAGTAGCTGTGCTTTGCCTGACAGACTTACAACTTTTATTTTCTTTCAACTCTTCCTTCACCAGTATCTACACTGATACAAATTCCTGCCACTTGTCTCTTTACAATATCTCAGCCTTTCCATTCAATCTGCTGACAGCATTACTGCCTCTTGGTGTTCCCTGTTTTTATCTGCTTTGCCCCCATGCCTCTTTGACCTCTTACCATCTTTCTTCTCTCCCTACCAAGAAATAAGCAAGAAAACTAACTCAATTTGTTTTCTCTGCCCTTTGGATCTACCCACCATTTCCTAAATCTCTTCAGCATCTTCCAAAGTTAATCTTTTTATCCTCTTTGTGAAGCTTCTGTTGCTTCAACTTTTTCTTTATTATTTCAATAATATTTTCCTTATTCAACATTTCTTGCCTAATCAATTCTTGGTGCTACTTGGTACATTTTATTTTCTCATTTTCACTCTATGTCTTAAAATTCTACAACTTAGTCCTCTTCTTACTTTCTCTATAGTGTGATTTTTGTGTACCTTTTAGTTTTGAACATATATTCTTGGATAGACCCAGTCTATTAATATACAACTCCATGGTTGGTGTCACGACCACAATTAAGATTTTTTCAAAGCTAGGGTTGTCTTCATGGCACCAGGTCTGCTGGCACCAGATAGAATTCATCTTTCTCATCTTTATGGAAGGTATTTCTGGAGATCATCCAGTTCAACCCCCCTGTCAAGGCAGAATCATCTAAAGCAGGTTATACATGAACATGCCCAGGTGGGATTCGAGTGTCTCCAGAGTGGGAGATTGCATGACCTCCCTGGGCAGCCTATCCCTCTGCCACATTCAGTGTAAAGCAGCTCTCCCTCATGCTGAGGTGGAACTTCCTGTGTTCTGGTCTCCTAACATATCCCTTCTTGTATTGCATGTGTAGAGATTCCCCCCTTGAGTGGGGATACCCCTCAAGGTTACTCCTCAAGGTTGAGTGAAAGAGGTTTGCCCAAGGTCTTTGGTATTGGTGAGCAACATCAATCTACTTAATAATTGGATTTGCAAGGTTTGATACAATTGTTTTAATGTAATTGCTTCAATATTGCTTCATAGTGCACTATATTGTAATAGTTCTAGCACTCATACTGTGCAGTAAGTAATTCTGATTAAAATATTTTCTTTTATCATTATCATAATAAAACCAGTTTTCCCAGAGAATAGTAAATACCCCATCACTAGAAACATTCATGGTCAGTTGAACAGCAATCTGAGAAACTTGATCTAGCTGAAGATGTTCTGCTCATTGCAGGGGGATTAGACTAGATGACCTTTAAAGGTCCCATCCAACCCAAACTATTGTGTAATTTTGTGATACTACGATTCTATTTCCCTGCCCTCTAATCTTCATTCTAGCCTGTTATATATGAAGACATGCACATTTCTTTTCTAAGTTTATTCTTGCTGTGCTTAAACAGAAAAATACACAGAATTCAGGTGAGGGAGGAAAAGCAAGAGAGGTCTAACAAAATCATGGTGCTGTCACGACCTTTTGACATCATGAGTATTGAGAAGTTAGTGAATGGGACTCAGCTAAGCTTTAAAGCAAGAAAAAAAGCTCTCACAATTTTCTTCAGTAGTTTTGGTCTGTGGGCTGGCCATTTTAACTATGTATTCTGTTGCACGGGTTTTTAAGATTTTTTTATAAAAATGCAAAGACATTAATACTTGCTGAATTGCACAATACCCAGCCATTTGGCAGCACCTCCTTCAGTGACATTTTGCCTGGATATGCTCATTGTCACCACAGTAACTGAAACCCTTCCTTCACCCAATTCTATATGTGTATTCCTTTTCTCTAATCCTTCCTCCTGCTTCTGAGGAAGAATTCATATGAAGAAGCTGTTATATTATAGGAACAGTTACATGTTGTGTGTTCAAAGTAATTGGCATATTTTTACTCACTCCCTGATTTTTGGATAGGCTGATTTTTAACTTTTTACATATGTGTGATCAATAATCACTTGTCTAATTATTTACCAATATTTTGTGATTGGTTTTAAACTGAAATATGTTGTCTGGCAGATCAGACAACAAGATCTCAAGAAGAGATTATCGGCACAAAAAACTGAGTTCTACAAAAGAAGTGGACAGCAGAAATTATTCTCAACCAGCAGATGGGAACAGGCTGAAGTAAAAAGGAAGCTGTCTGGTAAATTACCAGTGATTTACGCAAAGAAGTGCATTCACATATTCATCTAAAATAATATTAGTAATAACAATAAAAATGTATTCCAAAGTTCATGAACATTCAGACGTATTAGTCTCAAGTGGACATTTTGCTGGATTTTCCATCACTTCAGTGTGATTCGTAGACATTCTGAACACCGGAATTTTTTTTTATTCTAGTAATTATTGTTTCTCATGGGCTTCTTAATCATATGAATGTATTTAGACACTTCTCCTAGGCAGAATATTTTCAATTTATTAAAAACCCTAAGTGCAGATGAATTACATAGAGAAATATATGTCCAAGGAGAAGATCTTTATACTGTTGCTCACTATTTATCAGCAAGTGTCTTCGTGATGCTGAAATACACAGAGTCCTGCCCCAGGAAAACTGCCTTGATGGAAGATTATTTAGACAGACTACTTTTAAGTATTCCACCTGAGGCAAAGCTGATTAAGCACTCTCCTGGGATATCTTGAATTTCCATGAGAACCTGCATGTCATTGATTGCCTGATATTAGTCACGAATCCAAAGGAAATAGCAGGAAATAGTGATCAGACTTTTCACAAAAGTTTGAAGCACAACTTGAAAAACAGTTATTTGTCAAAGGCTGAGTACCTGGCCTGTGTCAAAGGTTGTGACAAACTAGTTTTTGTACCCACACTGTTAGCATAGTAGCTTAAGGCTACTAAGGCTTAATTTACAATGTCTGAGAAGGTAGAATGTGAATAGAAAAGTTAGGGCGTTCAGATAATATTTTTCTAGGTCACATCCATAGCTCTTCCAGCCATCTGATGGGGTCATATAGGAAAGTCGTTAACAGTTTTACCTTACCTTATGATAGCTACCGCTGTCTAACCCACATCTGTTAAAAACTGACCTGGCATCTATGTCTTGTCTAGTTATTCAATGATTTGTGAGTGGCTCCCTGTTCCATTGTTGAAGCATTTCCCTGGTTTGCACCAGTCCCTCTTCAGTCCACCTGCTTGGACCAAAAATCCCGATACAGTCACTCTCTCCTGTCTTCTCTTTGCTAACTGAAGCTTGGGATAAGCCACATGAAACACAGTTTCACAATGGTGGCTGAAGCTTCCTAGCAGGTCCAATTCAGATCCAAGCTAAAAGTGTCAAAAGATCTGGACTAGGACCAAGTTCAAGACCTGAGTTGTAAGGAGAAATTTATAGATAATTGGAGTTAGGTAAAATTAATGAGTTGACTTATTTATCATTAGTAACAAATAAACAGACAAACCAAGCCAAAACAAAAACATTGAAAGAAAGAAACCTTGTAGTTATATTAGGCATCTATATTATGATGGCACATGGAACTGTGGTTTTTTTCTGATTATCTCTCAAAGAAAATTCAGCTGAGTTTTTACTGAAACAACTGTCTCTTAGGCAATAACAACAAAAAAGATAAGTACAATAAATTACTTCTTTACTTTTGAGATTGCCGTGGGTTAAGCCCAATTGGCAACTAAGCAACATGGACCCACAGGCTCACACTCTTCTCCACCCCTCCCATCCCCTTCTGGTGAAACATTGCAGAGAATCAAAAGTAAAACTTTTAGGTTGAGACAAAAACAGTTTGATAATTGAAATAAAGTAAAATATCATGATATCAGTAAATAAAAATAATGACAATAAAGTGAAAAATCAAACTAAGTGATGCACAATACAATTGCTCACCACCCACTGATGGATACCAAACTCTATCCCCAAACCCTGATTGGACCCTCGGGTCAACTCCCCTGCTTTATGTACTGAACATGGCTTTGTGTGGCACGGAATAAACCTTTGGCCAGTTCAGGTCTTCTGTCCCAGCTACACCTCCCTCTGGTTTTTTGTCCCCTTTGATACATCATTTTGCTTCATCATGGCAGTGGTTTACGTTGCTTAATTAGTCCCTATAGAACTGTAGCTGACAGTTGACTATGTCTGACTTTTGAGATTATGACAGCATTCATTGTTCTTGGGAGTGATATAATCAAGTTTTTTTCTCCTAGATAGTAAAGCATTAAATCACTAAAGGTACTTGCATGTTTACAGGTATATTGTTCCCATATGAGGATATTATTTTTTCCTTCGCATTCTTCTGCACATCCTGGATAAGAGATTGTTATACTGCATTTTTATATGCTTCTGAATAGGAATTTTTATAAGATGATTCTTAGAAAATATAGTTAGCAAAAAAATTCTAATAGCTTTGGGTGGTACCCTTTTTCTTTCAGGAAACTATGATCCTTGTGGTTTTAGACATATTTTATCATGATTCCATAAATTGGGCAGACACCAAAAATCCAAATTATGTGTGGAGATACATTATGTCTAATAAGGGCTGAGTTTAACAGTCCATGTTCAGAATATTTTATGTGCTTCAAGTAATGTATTTTGATCAGGGAATGAAAGCAGTGTGAGTACATTAGGATGAAATTTTAAGCATTCATTACATGCAAGTTTTTTATCTCCAACACTTACTTTTTTCCTTCAAAATGGATCAGACTTAGAAATTACTTCTTTTTTAAGATATAAAATGTTTCCTTTTCCCCCTCACCTTGGCTAAGTATTTTAAACATCCACATAATCTGAACAAAAATACTGAGTCTCTTTCAGCTGCCTTGATATATTACAATCCGAAAAACAACAGTGTTTATTTTGTCTTATAATTTTTTATTTGAATACACTGGGTATCCCCCTATTCAGATTTACTGGATTCTCTTGCATTTCTCCCGTGAGAGTACAGAAGAGCAAGAATGATAGTCTGAAAACTGTGGAATTATAAAGAAAAATTAAAATATTTTAGACTTTTTTAAAACTAAAATACTAATATTTTAAATGTTATTTTGAATCTCTGAACATTTGCTTTTTGGTTAAGAAATAATCAAAAATCCTATGACATACAGCACTCATTACACCTAAAAACCCTCTTTTGCAATAAATATTGTCCTTCATCATTTCAAGTTTTCCAATTTTCCCCTCATCTCTCTTGCTTGGGTGAAAATACTGTATGTAATTGGATAAAGAACAGAATATTTACTGAAAAGTATTTACTATTCAGTTATGAATGGCTTAATGTTTAGTCAGCTATTATCATAACTATTATAATCAATGATTATTCTAAAGAAAAATGCAGCATTTAAAAAAGCCTAGAAGGTAATCAGACAGCCCATCTGACTAGTGACATTTGACACTTGTGATAATCTACATAGAGCTAATAACAATCAATATGGAAATATATAGAGAGAACCTGAGTAGATCATGAGTAGTACATTTTCTTAAACTGAATCTGTAGAGCTTCATTGCTTTAATTGGCTCTCTCTGAAGATGCTTCACTTTCACTGAATAAAGACTTTTCCACATCACGTGTCTATTCTATTGCGACATTAACTAAAGTTTGGATCTCCCAGATTGTACAAGACAGACTGTATGTGGGTGGTTGTCTTTTTGTTTTTTCTTTCTAGTAACTCTTCCCAGATTACAGAATCCCAGAATCCCAGAATCTTCTGAGTTGGAAGGGACCCACAAGTCTCACCAAGTCCAACTCTGAAGTGAATGGCCCATACAGGGATCACACCTATGATCTTGGTGTTATGAAGATAGGTGAATAAATACTCTACAAAAAAAGGGTGGTAATGACACAACCAGCTCTAATGCCCAGCAGTTTACCCTTTTTGAAAATATTCTTTCCTATTTAATTGGGATTTATTTCCCATGTTCTATTGACTTTGCTCCCATAGCATAATTGGATATATTAGATTCTAGTGGGGAAAAAACCCAAATAAACCACAAATTCAACAACCAAACAAGCAAAACACCTCACACTGAATTCATAATTTAGAATATTTCTAACACTACTCCAACTGACTTCATTAGTTATGTGTCTATATAGCCTACTTCTGCCTCTTTAAAAAGATTATCAGAAATGGTTTTGAGCTGATTAAAACACCTAGGAACATATGCATTAGTTCTGCATTGCACTTTTCTTCCTAAATACATCTGAACACGGTTTGCTTTTCAAAAGAAATGAGGCAAACTTAATTGCCAAACTGATTTTAGGAAAAATAAGAGCAATTGTTTAGGTACATGGAATTTTCAATTTAGTTAGGCAGCAGCACAAGTCCTTCAGGGTATAGGTTGGATTTGTAATTTCATCTTCACAAGTCCAGTGATACGTCAGCTTAGTGCTATAGTGTTAAAGGTTTTCCCAAACAACTCAACACGAAGATTTAATTCTTAGTTACACCTTCTAAATTATAGTAAGTCAAAATAGTCCACAGACACAAAATCTAATATACATTTAGTGCATCATGGAGCTGTACTGCTCTCTCACATCCTTTGTGCAACTGCATTCTGATATATGTTTAAAGAAAAAACAATATAAAATTCCACCTTATTTACATTATTAAACTTCCAACTTCAATTTGTTTCAATTCCAGAAATGGAAATATCATTCAATTCTCTACGATAACTAATGGTGGGAAAAAAAGTCACACATAGAACTGTAATCTTACTGATGTTAAAGGTCTGTCTGAGTAAACGAATACAGCTCTGATGATGGGATTCAGGAATAGTTGAAAAGAGAGTAGAAAAATAAATATTGCATATATATGTTTTATGATTTGGTATACTAACTGCAATGTTTTGATTGAGAATGAGAATAATTCTGAATGTTGATCCCTTCAGTACACCTAAAATTTAATATTTGCGTTTTTTTCAATGACAAATTATTGTAACTAAAGCCAAGATGACCTTGTAGTATATGTTATATTTAAACATTTACTGAATACAGATAGGTAGATAATATTGTTGTGTCACTTCTCTCACTTTTTAGAATCACATTAAAATTAAACTATACAACTCTAATAGGAACAGCTGAATGCATGTCTCTAACCACAGACTAGCTTTTATCAGAATACAAAGCTTTATAATTGTGAATTCAGTTCACAGGCATCGATGCAAATTTTTTCAGCTATTCTGCTTGGCACAATGAATTGAATTTTTATTTTTTTTAATTTATAAGACTGAGCAATTGAAAAGCAGGTGAAACTTTCCTGAAACACTTAAATTTTTCTTGGCTCCAAGTGAAATACGAAAAACGCACAAAAGACATGATTCTGAGCCTTATAAGAGGTACTTTGTTTTGAACTATCTAAGGAATCTAGCAATTTGTGTACTTGTCCAAACTGTAATAAAACAGAAATTATCACCTTTAAAATAAACTTTCAGCCAACTTTTCCAGCAGTGCATACTACATCATAAAAATCTCCATCTCGGTTGCTGGTCTTCATTCTTAGAGCTTTGTTACATCAACTTTTGCCATTTCGATTTGTAACTATATTGTTTTGCAATAAGCACCACCTCTGGTAGTGGTTACCCCTCTGTAGTATATTCTGGAATGCTATACTTACAAGAATATATGTTGCTGTTCTATGAATAACGTTTGTGTAGCTATGGGTTAAGCTTTTTTTTTTTTCTTTTTTTGTTACAGGTGGAAGATTAACATTCTATTGATTCCAGATAGGAGAGTGGATTCTTCATTTTATGCTCCTTTGAACAGTTTTGGTTCAGTCCTTTTTTGCCTGTTATTCCTACAGGCATAAATGAAGAGATAAAAATAAAGTCACAGTAACACAGAACACCAAAAGATAAATTCTCATCCCTTTTTTCTGAAAATATAGGATCAGAAGTCCCTATACTGTCCTTTGGTGTTTTTCATTATAATGAAAATGACCTTTCTGAATAGAAGGGTGTCTTTCTTTGTGTGTAATATCTAATATAAGAGTAAAAATAATTGGGAATAATTTTAGGCATTGGAATCCATGACCATAGCACTCCAGGAAGGGGCTAAGTTAAAATCCATGTGTTTTTCAATACAAGTATTGTTCTGGAAGCTTGAAACATAACTGAAGAGGACAACTGGAAAGTGACTTTATCTTGCTTGCAGCCTTATGGTGCTTCTTTTTTAAGAAATTCACATGTAAAATTATAACTAGCCTGATGCGACTCGTATTTTTAGAGGAAAAAAGGTGTAATTAATGGTAACTAAGGCCTATCCATAAGACATGCTATAAATCTTCAGATCACTGAGCCCCAAAGGACAAATTCTCCAGAATGGCATTACCTGAAGAGAAGGTGAACTGTGGGCCTGGATGAGGTGTGATAGATAAGGCTGGCTTCCTGTGTTGTATTTCGTTACTGTTGTACCAGAAAAGGATGAGAAATGAATACAAGGGCAATCCATACTGCACAATTATCCTCTTCCTTCTGGCTTGGGAACTGCTCCAGCTCTCTTTTTACAAGGGCCACCTATTATCAAGAGAGATGCCCACAATTAATGCGGCTAATCCCACTGCAGATGAGATGGTTCCATAGCTATGCCTATTTAGATGGATAGTCAGGTGAGTGGATGAACAGATAGATAGATAGATAGATAGATAGATAGATAGATAGATATAGATAGATAGATAGATAGATAGATAGATGATAGATATCCCACAATCATCAGAACTTTAATTTATGGAGAGTTACTTTGAATGTGAAACTAAATCTGATAGTGACTCAATAACATTGGCTTTCCTAGACCCTGCAGGTCAATTCCCTCTATTAGATTTCCCTAAATGTGCCTGTGTCAGTAAATCACAATGCTAGTCACATAAAACAGTTGTGCTATGGGACTTGAGCTTGAGTTATTTCTGAACCACATCCAGTTCAAGAGCCAGGACCAACAGTCTAAGAAATAAAAACTTTCATTATTTCAGAAATGAAATAATTAACAGAATTCTACATGGCATTTGTTTTTTGAAGTTTCTCTTGAGAGAAAAGAATAAAAGATGGCTCAGAAAAAATAAGATTAAATCTTCTTCCAAAACCAAAGTACAGGTGAAGTACTATTTCAAGCCAATATGGAAACTTACAATATGGTATAATATTCAAGGAAATATAATTGCTATGGAGTCTGATTTGAACATTTCTATCAAAATGCATTTAGAGGGAACAAAGAAAACCTAAGAACTGGAAATAAGAAGTGAAATCTTAGGAAGCAGTGGATAAAACACATTTATCAAGTCTCTTGGTTCTGTCTAGATCAAGTGATAAAATACCTTCTCTTCTTAAGAGGTACCTTGCCTTACCTTGCAAATAAATACAGGCTTAATAGGAGTAATGAGTGAAATCTAGCATATGAGAACCCCTCAGGATAATTGGTTGGGTTTACATAATTTCACACTCCAGGCATTTCTCCCTGGAGACATTTCATAGGAGAAGTATAATTAACCAAGGAATGTAACAGATTAATTTATTTAGAATTTAGTCACAAGAGCAAATCTATCCCTGTCTTTTCCATATTTATAAACAATCCTAGGATGTATTTTCCTTATTAATATTTTTTCTTTCTCTATTTTTTCCCTGAAAAAGGTTTTAACTACCAATTCTTTATTTAGTCTTCTGATTAGACTTTTTATGTAGTTTTGCTTCTAAAAGAAGGTCCAGATTTTTCCAAATGTTTGATAGGACTGCTTGTCTGGCAGTAACCAATTTGCATGGACTGGAGTTAAGCAATGTACAGAGAATGAAACTATCAAGCATAGTCATTCTTTAACATCAGGATGAGTGGGAGATGGTTGATCGCTCCACAATGAAGCATCAACCTTCATTATAATATTTCATTTTTGACTTGGCAGTCCTTGATTCTCTTATCTCTTTCTTTCTGCACAGAAGATATTACAACCAAGAGAACTTGTACAGCTGTAAAACTTGTAAAACCTCAAACTAATATGTTATTTATTTTCTCTGTATTTTTTTACACTTTATATTAAATTAGTATCGAATGCCAAGTTAATAAATATTAATTTTCCTCTATTAAGAATGCTGACATCAGCAAGTGTCCTAGAGTCCCTCTCCAGTTTCTGTTATCAGGAAAATGAGGCACACATTGAAAAATGAGGTACAAAGACATCCGGTTGAAGGTTCATTTTTGCTGAAAAGGAAACCGAACAGACTATGCCCAGCTCAGACTGTAGCCCCAAGAAGTTCTCTGCAAACTGATTTTTTCTGAAAAACTTATGCATTAATTCAGCATAGTGTTTCTTTGCAAATTTTTAGTCAAAGCAGTAAAAAGTGAGCTCTTAGAGATTAGGGAACATATCTCCTTTCATGTTATACTCCAAATCTTGCTATAGGCAAAAAGCAACCACAGTTAATATTAAAAAACCCCAAGAATTTCTTCTTCATGCAACTGAAATATTAACAGGCTAAACAAAGATTTATTAGTAGTCCATATCAACTTATTGCAGGAAAGCTTAAAAAGTTTAAAATATTAATATACAATCCTTTTTCTGGTATTATGCTGATCCTTCTGCTGCCCTTGGCTTCAGTCACAGGAGTGACTACAGTGAGCTACATCCTGAGCTCTTCACCAAGAGGCATATGATATTGGTGGTTTCCTTTTTTTCATTCTAGGATCTGCATCATTTATTTTAACTTGCTTGTGAACTGACTCCACATCTGGCTCCACATTCACTGGTCTGCAAGTCCATGTTACATTCAAATTTTCTCTATATTTCATACATATGCATATGATACATTAGATCCTTGTTCTTCATTCTTTTTGTTATCCTCAAATTTTGCCCAGCTCAGAGGTCTGCAGTTCTCCAGCTGTCAGTGGGTTATTTACAGCCTCAAGATTTCCATTGTCAGGATGTGCCCTCACTCTAATCATGCAACACCTGTACATTTCTCCCTTATGGAAAGTCCTCAACATAGTGGGAATATTTTTCATATGTCAAGGCCCCTGCTGTCATCCGAAATTTGTCCATACTCACTCATAGCTCAGGACTAGAGAGCAAACGTATCTAGCTCTGTATCTCAGCTGCCAGTGGCTGCATACTGAGTAAAACAGTAAATTTTTTAGTGCTGTGGATTTTTACAGTAATTTCTTCAATGATTTAGGCCATTTCCTCATGGGCGGTTAATTCCATTTTATTAAAAAAAAGTATTTTTTTTATTTGTTTCATATCTTGAATTCTATTCTACACTTTTTTTCCCCAACAATATTTCCCATACACTAATGCATTCTTAAGCTGGGACTTGGAAAATTATCACTTAAGTACCCCAATCTGTATCTGTTTAGGCAGCCACTTTGCTGCTTGTTTTGCCTTGCTGTAGAACAGAGGGGAAACCCTGCACTCCAGCTGCATGTGTGGAAGGTGGGGAGAAACTCTGTTGCAGGGTGTATCCATCTCCAAGTCTGCATGAGTACTGTGTACTACGTGAAGATGTTCAGCTTCTATCCTTCTTGTATGGCTCCCATTGAAACTGGAGGGATTGGTGTAAATTGGATGCTAAATGGTTGTACTAGACTGGGAAGTCCTGAGGCACGTGTAATGTGGGCTAACCTGGGTTTTGCTAGTGTCTGGGCCAGTCATGGCCTTTATCTCCAGTCCCATTCTTCTCTTTCTCTTAAACAGGACAGGTAAAAGTCTACTAAATCCTGTACATATGGGTATAAACTCTGAGAAAATCAAATAGCTTCTACAGAGATGTTAACTTATCTACATTTGGAGGGAAAAAGACTTTTTTTCTTTGATTTATTTGCTGCTCAGTAGTTGCAATCAACATCATGTGATTAATGTTCGTGTCAGTGCACTTCTATGCATTTCACTTTGTATTATTTGAGTTTTTTTTAACTTTTAATCTTTTCGCAAAACTTTTTTGTTGTTAACTCCTTCACCTCTAATTGAGTGTGAAGAAAAATTAATGAATCATTTGCATATGAAGTTAGGTGGGCTCAGTTAATGTCTGATATTTTTCATATGGCCAGAATAGATGAATACCACAGGTATCTAGGGCACTATGAAATCCTGAAGTAACTCAAGGAAAGCAGAGCCACTGACCTTTGGTTGTAAAGACAAGCTTGGACTAACAAGTCCTAGAAATGTGATTAAAAAGAAAAAAAATGTAATGTTTTTCCACCTCACATTGCCTTAGTAGATGGTTCTTTCAGAACCTTTAGCATGTTTCACTAGAACACCGTTTAGTGATTGCAAGACAAAACAGTCCACAGGTAACAATAATCATACTCAGGCAGTGTTGTAAAACAAGTGGATAATTACCTTGACAAAATAAAATCTGACACTTACTGAGCATCAGCCTCTGGGGCATACGGTCTGAATCAAAATATTTCACAGATCTGGGCTTTGAGACATTAAATAACTTGAGCATGTTTTATGAGTGAGTTCCTCAGAGTGGCTTAACTCTTTACTGTATTGTTTTTCAACAATCTTACTCAAAGGTGCAATTGCTACTGTAGCAATCATCTACCATTGTGAACGATCTCTTAGGTTCATGTGGGACTATACCAGTGCCTAAAATTATCTGTGTCTTTAAACGTGTATTTGATTTGGGGCTATGTAAATAAAAGCATACATTTTGCAATGCCATGATTTAAAGAAGATTCAGTCCTAAAAAATAACACAAAGAAAGTAGGAAAACAGCAGCCTCTGAAAACTGAGTGCTTCTGGGAAAAAAAAAAAAAAAAGAAGAACTGTGAAGGGGAATGTTATGAAATTGGAAATAAGTTGATAATTGAAATGAGTGTTGTGGTAACATAAATAATGTAATTCCAGAAATTAGTGACAAGGTGCTAACAGCTGGGATATGAGGGAGTCAGTCCTTTGGGGAATTAACTCTCATGACAAAATTTTTTAAGTAGAAGAATAGGTACATCCCTTACCTTTCTTAGCAAAAGTGGAGGAAATATGTCACACCAAAAGGATTTTTGGGGTAGCTTTGGCATCATAGAAAAAGGACAGAGTACTCACAAACTATAAATAGTTTCCCAGTGTTACAGACAGAACAAAATTTTGCTCCCCCAATAACCAGAAACGGAGGCTAAGACTCCTGTTGAGAAAAGAATGAACTGGGATGGATCACTATGAAAATAAATACTCATTCCATTTTCTAAATGCAAAAGCAGTGGTTGAACACGGTTTCCAGGGCATTGGAATAGGCAAAGGTCTTAACAGCTGCATGGCGCTTCTGCTGCTTCTATCCATCCACTGCCCTAGGCAATCATCATTTTTGCCTATGATTAGATGCAGATGTGAGGTGAATTTTCTCAGAATTCTTTTACAAACTAACAACGAAATCTGTGGATTTATAGCATTATATTAGAATCTATGTCCCTGCATATATTGTTACTCTTGAAATGGAAAATGACATCTGAAAATGCTGTTATGCTGTCTCCTGTAACGTATATGTTAGCATATGAAACTCTGTGCTTGCATTCAAATGTATTAACATATGTCTCTAATTCCATGTTTGGACATGTTCTTGTGTTTAGGAACACTATTAAGGAGTCACAGGGTAAATTTTAGCAAGGTCTTTGTCTATCAAAAGCATTTGGGTAGTTTTAAACACACCCACACACATTTTGATACACACATTTTGTAAGCGCAAATGTTCAGGGAACATTAGTCACACAAACTTGTTTTTAAAGAGCTTATGTATCACTTTGGAAGCATAAAGACAGCAGAATTCACCCATGTAAATAATGTACTTATGCTACTACATGTTGAAATTCAGTATTTCCTTTAGAGGACATATAGTACATGACTCCACCCTTTAAGTAACTATAGAAAGCCCAGTGTAGACTAAGATCACCTTATTTTATCAAAGGCAAAAAAGCAAAGCTGATCCTTTTTTTTTTTAATCAGCTTTTCATATATAAGGCCCTTCTGTGTGTTCACTGAAGGTAAATAACATGAAAAATATTTGTTAATTTTTGTCCAGATTTCTATTATAGTCTCTGTGACTTGCAGATATCTGTATCTTAGCACCCATCTACATATATTTTTCAAACAGCTGTAAAACACTATCAAACTGATGTGTAGCAGGCTACCCAAGACATGAAGAAAATTTTCATCTTGTTGACTCCTTTTTAAGGTGAAAATGTCAAAAAACTGACTGTTTTTATGACCCATGATGAGAAAATCTCTCTCCTTAGTGGAATTTGAGCAAACTTAAGCATATATGATCCTATAAAAGGCTGAATCACTAAAATAGTTAAAGAATAATTATTTTTTCACAGAAAGTCACAAAGATTTTACAAGGAGCAAGTTGCCCTAGCAACTCCGGCACAAAGCAGCTGAGGTCAGTTAGAATTACTCTTACAGCTAGATACACTGTTATTTTAGAACGGCATCAGAAGCTCTATAGCTCAGGCTCTTCCTTAATTTCTGGCAGAAGCTGCTACTCTCAAGGGTTATTAGTAATTTGGTCATTTGGAATTGCATCCAAGGCTTGCACAAAAGATTTGGCACATGCGTTGTCATTACAGACCCTTATTTTTTGTTACACGGAAAAGATCAAATTAATGTTTTCTTCAGTTCTGTGGTAAAATGAAGAAACAGAAAATGATTTCTGATACTTTTTCAAAAGTTCTAAAAAATAAATAGTTTTCCATTGTTGGACAACAGTGGAGGTTTTTTACAACCTCTTGAAAGGATGGTTCATGATATTCAGAAACATATTCAGAAATATTCAATATTCAGAAACACTTCAAAATCATATAACCATTCAATTATTTTAATTTACAGTTGGATGAGAATTTTCAATACCCCTGAAAATTATCTGATTCCATAATCACTTACACATGTACTTTTGGGTTCTTTTCTTATTAAACATAACAATATATTTTAGCAGTCATGACAAGCAAGATAATCGAGATATGGCGGATATATAATATAAATACAATACGTAAATACTTAACACAGGTTCAACTTTGAATGACAGCAATTAAATATACAAGCCTTTGAAACTTAGAAAAGCAGTTTTTGACCTAATAAAAGAAGCCTAATTAGAGACCTGATAAAAAGAACCTAATAAAAGAAGACATTAAATGGTTGCATAAACTATACTCCCTCTCTTTGTGATTCTATATGGAACTAAACTATATCTAAATTAATATAAAGAATTAGTTAAAGTCTAATTTAAGTAAGTTCCTCAAGGCAAGTGACTGGTTCACATATTGTCTCAAAGATCTCAGATTATTTTGGAGCATATAGGTCTGCTTTCTCAGCATCCAGATGTATACATACAATATTTTTTGGAAAGCAACAGTGCAAACTGATAAAGAAAGAATGCCAAGCAATGATCAGGCAGAAAGGTGTTGAAATAATAACACTGCCTAGCTTCATTTTCAAGCGGCAACCAGAACTTGCCCACTTTTTATAGTTTTCTTGACTTTATATCTCTGTTTTCATGCAGTTGTGATATCAGAACTAGGTCCTAAAGAAGCATTTAAATATCTTAGGAAGAAGTTCAATATCCTAAAATTTATATACTCTCCTTTGCCTCTTTCCAGATGCTTACAAGCCATGCGCTGGTTTTAAATGTTAAAGAGCTAAAAGTTTTACCTCAGTATGTGAGGAAAGATCAATTTAGTTTAGAACTACATCTTGTCCTAGTCTCTAAATGGCTGCTGTAACACAAACACAATTTTAGCTTATACACATTCTGGTTTTTATCTTCACAGGATTTACTTTAACCTTCTGGAAAATTAGTGAATTCTTCATTACACCTCTGCATATAATGTGCATGTATATATGCACACCTAATCATAGGTTCACACACATACACAGATAAGCCTACAGATAAGACTTTCAAAATGGTTACTTTAATGAAAAAAGTGATAAAGTAGACTAAAAATGGAAAGAATCATATAAATCATAAAATCATATAAAAAAGAAGGCTGAAAGAGACCTCCAAAGGTCACTTACTTACGCATCCTGCTCAAAGCAGGAGCAACTTCAATATTAGCTCAGGCCTTATCTAGGTGAGTTTTGAACATCTTCAAAGACAAAAATTCATCAAGCTTTTGAAACAAGCTGTCCCAGTGCTTAACCTCTCACTGGGAAGAATGTCTGTATCCAGTAGGAATTTTCCCTTTTTGCAGCCACAGGATTTTTTGCCTCTTGTGCCTTTGCTGTTTGCGTATGACAAGCGTCTGACTCCATCAGCTCTACAGCACCTCTTTAAGTTGCTGTAAAATAATGTGAGCTCCCTGCCTCAGCTTTCTCTTCCTCAGGCTGGAAAAGTCTTACTCTGTCAGCCTCTCTTCACACATTTTATGCTTCAGACCTTGGTATCCCTTGGCTGGAGTCTCTCCCATTCACTGACATTTTCCCTGTACCTGGGAATCCAAAACTGGATGCACTATTCCAGGCAATCTCACAAGGGTCAAACAGAGCAGAATAATAATTTCCTTGACCTGGTGGCTGTACTCTTGCTGAAACAGCCTAGCTAGTCTTTTTGCTGCCAGAATACACTGCTGGCTCCTGGTCAACTTATTTGATGTGAGGACTTCCAGGCTTTTTTCCAGAAAAAAAGCTTTCTGTCCAATCAGCTCTGAGCCTATGCTGAGACAAGGGGTTATTTTGAGTCAGGAAAGACTTTGCATTTTTTCTGCTGCAGAACTTAATGAGATGTCTGTTGGCAGCACTTTGTTGAGGTCTGCATGAATGGCAACCTGGCCCCCAATACACAATCATATCCCCTTGATTTAGTACCACCCTCAAAATTGCAGCTGGTGCATTCCATCCCTTTATCCGGGGAACTGGTGAAGATTCTCTCCCTAACAGAGACGGGAAGGATGATACCTGAAACTCAAGAAATTGCTGGAAAATGCAATTTGCATTTTCTTCTTAATTTTATTTGCAAAACTATGAATACCAAATTTTAAAGTTATGGAAAAAAAACCCTAATGTTAACTTCTCTCTGTTGAGAAGATGCTCAGGAGAAGACAGTTAAATTGTAATAATTTGAAATTATCACTGAAACAGAAGATTAACAACAGTTTGTTTAAACAGTTCTTTCAGAATGCCTGAACATTGCTTTGCCTTCAGGTTTTGAGGACAGAAAGCAATAAACCACTCTTACAAATAATGAAGGCCGAATAGTAAGCAAATTATTTAGAAGTCAACTTAGCATATTTCATCATGGGACCTTTATTTACACTTTAATTCATTTAGTTTCTCTGCTGCACATACAATAATTTATCTTCATCTGAAAGGTAATCATTTCCAAGAGTTAGGATATCTAGTAGTTTTGATGACAAATACACAGAACAAAAAAGAACCAATGAACACAATGCTCTACGCCTGCCAAATCTGTTCATCTCTCTATAATTTTATAAACTGATTAAAACAGTTTTTTTCAAAAATCTTGAGAAAATTTCATTTCTCTAAATCATAGTTTGTTTTGTTTTGCTGTCTACTGCACTTAATGATCTATGCTTCAAGCAAAAAAACCTTTGTTGTCAGTGTTCAGCCTTAATGCTTTTGATTTTCTTCACAACATAAAGAATAGGAACCTCATATATTGAATAAATATACCTCGTGGAGGAACCCCTCACATACTCTTTTCCTACCACATGTAGTATACTTTTCTGTGTCTTTTCCTTTTCTTATTTTACTGTGTCATCTTACTTTTTCTTCAATGTCAGCTCTGCTCTAGCTTACCAATCTTTCTCTATTTGCTTAGTCTTCTTAACAGGATCCCTGCACCCTTTATCTTCACCTTTACTCCCACTGGGAAGCTTCAATTCTCCTTTGTCTTCTGAAAACTCAGAGAAGTTCAGTCACCCTCAAGCCTGTCTTTGTTCATCTCTGCAACTTGTTGAAGACTTTATGGTATTCAGGTGGGAAAGGACAAGTACCCTCAGCTTCATTTAGCTTTACAATAAATAATTAATATGCAGAGTTCTACCTTTCTCCAGGATTCTTTTTTCCACTCTAGGTGGAGAATTTCCCAAATCTAAATGCATATTTTGCCTTGAACCCAAAATATTAGAGGACTGCAATCTGATGACAGTAGTAGACAATGTTATGGCAATGTTATGGCTTTTCCTTATACTGTAATTTGAGTCCTGTTTCTGAGATATGATGCCCTTACCACAGCATAAAAGATAAATATAGCAATTTTTTTCTACAGATTTGTTGTAGTTTTCTTGATGTATTTTACAAAGACATAATGAGTTAAAAGACATTCTTTTTAAGAGAACAGTTTCTTTAGATTAGCTATAGCTTCACTTAAAGCACTTGCTTTGTAATTAATACATGATAAGTCAGTTTCCACTGAAAATACTGAAGATTGAGTGATCATATCCCACTTTAAGAAATTTCAGAGGTCTCTCATGATGATTTAAACAAAAATATGAAATTAAGTATGTGAGGTGGGAAATTACAGTTTTCACTTAAGTTCTAATTTAGTTTTTGTGGAGAACAAATAGAAGGGCTTCTCCCCCAAATTTATTCATTTTAAAATAAGAGGATGATCATTCAGGTTACCTATCTGTTCTCCTATAATCTTTTTGTAATTAAGTGTGGGTGCAGGCACATGCAAAGCATTTGTCCTATTGTGTTAAAAATGGGAATCAAAAAAGTTAGGCTTTTATTTTATCTCTGTGGTGAATCCAGAAGTTCCATTACAAACCAGTTTTAAATGCAGTAAGTTCCTCTAATGAACTAAATTGTAATTAATTCATAAATATCTATTTTAGATTTAGAAATATGAATTTCTAATTATGGGTCTATATAAGAGTGCCGGTTTTTTGGGTGTTTTTAATATCCTTGTGTAAATCAACACATGCAGGTGACCTGATGGTGACAAAAAAAAATCACAGCCGAAATGCAAAGAGTAAATTTATTTAATTGCCTTTCTGGCTGAGGAGCTGGAAACAGCACTGGGAGACAGTGAGACACACAAAATGAGGATGCAGGGCCTGTCAGGCTCAGCTCAATCCTAGTGGGTGGCAGGGCTGCTGTTGGCACTCATTTATAAAAGACTCGTGCATGCATAGCTTACCATCATGCTGTGATCAGCCTTGTGCTTTTTATGATCTTTGCTTTGATGCTTCTCCCAACAGGGAGCTCAAGCAGCCTGGTAGAGAACCTCCAAGACACTGTAAACACCTGTTACCTCTACACAGAAATCCTGCTGCTCAAAGCAGACTGAAGATAAACAGCAGCGGGCATCATATATGGTTTCCTACACTGATATTCTCCAGGCCTTGTCATTCTCAGCTCCAAGGTCCCTTGAGTGAGTCTACCCCCTCTTCATTGTTCTTCAGCATTTAACCCAATTCCCTTTTTTCTCAATAAAAATATCTGAAATATTGATAACAATGTGTCAAAAATGGGGGACCACTTTCTTTTAAGGGAAAGATACAAGGAGAATGTACTAAACAGAGTGGCAAAATACAGTGAGCAGTGCCAATTTCCAGGACAAAAATCAGATGAGTAAAATGAGTTTGGACCACTGCAGTATTGCATGGATTGCAAAGGTATCAAAAAGCATTAGGAATTAAATCTCTGAAGCAGAGGAAGTGGGTGTCATTGGTTGAGAAATTTTGAGTTCCATAACAAGTCCATTAGAGGAGGCAGATAACGTTGGTGAAATCAGATTGTACACATATAAGACATTTTGTTTTAAATCATAAAATCTGTAACACTTTAATTTTTTTTAGGTTTGCAACAAGTATAGCCACATTTAATCCACTTGAAATTGTTTTAGCAAGTCTCTCTTGAAATGTGGGTGGGATTTCATTCAGTTCTTACAGAAGGAAAGATTTTAGAAAAATTAATGTATGAAGTTCTCTACATTTGAGATGGTTATGAAGAATATGTTTATAGTAAGTGAAGTGAAATTCATCTCTTTTTAAAATAGATTATCTTGTGGATTAACCTTGGTAGGCAGCTAAGATCCGCACAGCCACTCACTCCTCCACAGCAGGATGGTGGAAAGAGTCAGGAGAGTAAAAGTGAGAAAACTTGCAGGTTGAGATAAAGACAGGTTAGTAGGCAAAGCAATAACTATGTGCACAGGAAAGCAAAATAAGGAATTCATTCAGCACTTCCCATCAGCAAGCAGGTGCTCAGCCATCCCTGGGAGAAGTAATGGTTACTTGGGAAGACAAACAACATCACTCCGAACAGCCCTTTCCTTCCTTCTTATTCCCCCAGCTTTGTACACTGACCATGATACCTAATGGTATATGATGTCCCTTTGGTCATTTGGGGTCAGCTGTCCCAGCCAGATGTGCTCCTAACTTTGTGTGCACTCCCAGACTCCTTACTGATGGGGTGGTATGAGGAGCAGAAAAGGCCTTTGCTCAGTGTGAGCAGCATTCGGCAATCGCGAAAACACCTCTTTGTTATCAATGCTGTTTTCAGCACAAATCCAAAACATTAACCCCATTTAAGCTCTATAAAGAAAATGAACTCTATCCCATCCAAAACCAGTATGGATGATTAAATTGTCACATAAGCTTTCCCTGAAAATATTTATATCAATTCAGTCTCTACAAAGGAGTTTCCAGACATTTCCTCAGATGTAGACATATACAGTGTAGATATGTAAAGTTAAATGACATTAATTCCACTCATAATGTCTAGTCATCAAACTTCCTCATTAACCAATGGAGACAAGCAATTGCATCTAAAATTAAATTAATCTCGTTCTAAAATAGGTGTCTAAGACAGGTAGGATAAATTATACCCTGACTGTATAAAGCATTTGCTTCATATTATTTACTCAACTTTCATTTAAACCAGGGCATGAATCCTGACTTACAAATTAATAAAAATCAATAAAACAAAAATAACCCCTCCCACAAAAAAAAACAAACAAAAAAACCCAACCAACCAAAAAAACCAAACAAACAACCCCTGCAAAATATATTATTCTTAATAATTTTTTTTTCATTAGTAGGAATTAAAAAACCCCATATTTCATAGTGTCACCTGGAAAGGGGATATTTCCTTCAACCCTTTGTTTTTGATTAGGCTGTCAGCACCGCAGGAAAGCCAAGACATTTGTGCCCTATCAGTCTGCAGCATTCTACTATCTGGATTCTTGACTGAGCAGTCCTGCTGGATCAGGGGTTGTTCAATGGGTTTGTTCCTGGTCACACACCACAAGTGGGGCCCCCTCTGAGGTCTCCACACTTTTACCCTAACCTGTTACCCAGTGCCAGTGACTGCCAGCAACCCTGAGGGTCTCACAATAACAGATCACGGAATCACACTCTTGGTTAATAAAATTGTGGCAGGTTAAGGTTTGAGGGCTGCCAGTGACAATGTGTGACTGGTGTTACAACCTGCCCCTGAAGCAGGCAACTGAGGCTCTTACCAGTAGATCCCTTGGGGAGGATTGGTGAAAAAAACACTGAATGATCAGTGTTTATATACACGTGTGTATATATGCAGCAAGTTTATTTTTGAAAAATTTGGTTGCAATGGAAAAGAGCATATAGCCATTTTGGTTTTATCCGTAGAAATACAACAATATAAAAGTATAAAAATACCACATAAGAAAATGTATAGGCGAAAGGAAGAGAAAGAAAAAAAAAAAAGAAAGGATAAGAGTAGATAACAGAGGGGAAGAGTAGATAGCAGAGGGGAAAGATACCACCACCCATGCATCCAGAGACAGGACGTGATTGTTGCAATGCAGAAACCCATTGGTCAAAGTAATAGGCCCAGTCTTAGTTCATGAATGGTAGGGGAAGTTCAACGGGTTAAGATAGGTTCAGGTTCTGGTGGAAATGCCAAAGCCCCTCTCCTGGAGGGGAGTTTTGCACCTGAGCCTTTCCAGGAGGGAGAGCATTGGCACAATAAAAATCATTATCTCACTTTGTAGGATCTGCTTCTTAAGGGCCTCTTCCCTCATCTGACTCACACCCAGCTTGCTGCTAAACGAAGGTCAGACTGTCCTGGTCATCCTTCAGCAGTGCTCCTCACCTCCCCTGCACCTGGGCTGTTCTTGTGCAGACCAGAGGGTTTGCCACCACACCTCCAAACCTCTCCTCCTCCCTCTCAGTTGAGGGGTGCAAACCTGGCCCCAGCAAAACCTTAGACTTTTGTAAATAACTGATTGATTGAGCCATCAACCTTTATCATTTCAATCTCTCACAATTGGAAGTCCCTATTCAAAATGACACACTAACAAGCCACAATCTAAGTTTTGTCTCCCTTAGACTGTGAGTAGGAAGTCAGCCATACTGACTTCAATCTCTCCGTATTACAATGTAATTTTACACCCAGACTTTTCCCACACACAACTACAAAAGTACTTAAAAATGGTGACAATACTGTCACCATTTAATCTGATTTGCACTGTAAGGGGAATCTGCATTTTTCTATAGTCTGTAATTTGCATTTTTCAGGGAAAGTTTTGGGTTGGTTTTATTTTTTAAATAGTGCTGTATTTAGTAAGTTAGTTGTTTGTCTATTTTAATTAAAATAAAGACTTTTCCATTTTTTAATTTTAAATTTTCCTCATGTAGTTCAAAATTTCTCTGCATCTTTTTCCTAATTTGAGGATAGACTTCAAGATTTCTGAAAAACAGTATTTTCGTAAAGGTGTTTTGAGGTCTTGAATTGAAATACTGGAAACATTACTTACTAAAAAATTGAAATTTGACTCATCAAGTTATAAATTACTTTTAAACTTCAAGAGATTATTTCCCAAGAAGTTTGAAAAATATTTTTTTAAAAAATCACACAATGACTGAAAACCAAGAGAATTTTGATCTCTGGTTTTTTTCTGTGTTCTCTGTGATTGATGTTGTCATCGTCTCCATGGCTGTTGTACAAACTGCTCAATGTTCAATCAAAAGATCAGAGAAGAAGATCATAGCATAAAAATAGACATCAGAGGTTGGTTTAAAGGTCCATCTAAGTCAGAACCCTGCCTCCAAAACTAGATGACAACAGAAAAAAAAGGATCATAGTAGAAATAGGGTATTAGGATAAGGTTAACTCTTGGTGATACTTCACAGAAAATTTCCCAACTACCAACAATCTGTGTCTGAGAAACTTGGCAAGAAACTTTTCTAAATTTTTATTATCTCTTGCTAGCTTTCCTTTGCTCAGAGTTTTCCATTTTTTCTTGAATATTTGTCAAGCTTTTTATACTTATCAGAATGCTGTGGCTAGAAGTTATACAGCTGAAGTTTTCATTTTATAAAAAGATTCCTCCTTATGTTTATTCTGTATCTACCATCTGCTAGTTTCATTCATTTGTATTTTGAGAGAGACAATAAACTGTCTTCCTCATGCCATTCACAGTTTCAAAGATGTCCATTTTTGTTTATTCCATCATTCATTTATCTTAGTTAACCTTTGCCATAAACCCTTGGTCATACCTGCTCTTCCATGCACTTTTTCCAGGTATGTGTATTTTTCAGCTGTAGAAAGAGGGAAAAGAGACTATATCTGCTCTCAGTAATCAGAACACAGATTACCACAAATATGTGTAGTAGCATAGAAATATTCTCCAAGTCCTTTCAATATAATTTCTATTATTCCACTTGGTATTCTTGACTGCTTCTGACCATGGATTCTTCTTCAGATTTTTCATTCCAGGAACAAGCATTTTCACTAGTGTTGAAGGAAAAAGTGTGTGTTTCAACACATAAAATTTAGGACTGAGTCCTGAATTCTGATGTTTTAATGCCACTTTCTGAATTAAGTCACTAGAAAATTGGAAGACTCAGTTTGAGAGCTAGGGTAAACTTTTTTATTATAAAACCCCTTCTTAACTGACAGTAGAAATGTGATAATATAATTGCCTATCAACATTTCAGGAAATTTAGATTTCTTTTTTTAATTAGAATGTAATTATTGTAGCTTAGAGAGATTGAGAAGTTGTTTTCTCAGGGTATCTTCTTTTAATTTATTAAGATTTTATTTTTAATAGGAAGAAAATAACGATCTATAGAGTCAAAATGGTAAATAATGTAAAAATATATTTTACTGGAAATTAATATTTTAGGCAGTAATTTCATATGTATCAAATAATAACCACTATTGATCTATATTTTATTATGAAAACTGAAAATTTAATGCTAAAGCTGTCCAACGTGCAGTGAAGGTATTTACAGATCATAGTGAAATGAACAAATCAAGAAGATGATCAATGCGGTTTCTCAATTTTTAATAACATCAACATTTTATTGCAGAAATAACCACCCTCATTGTAAAACCCAAAACATGTATCATTTTAAAGTTAGAGGAAGTGAGTAGCAGAGCTCGCCTCCTTTCCTTATTCACCTCCAGAATCCACCTATTTTGTCCTCTTTCTGTTGGGGTTTTCGGATGCATGCACGGATGGATGAATAGATGGATGCATGGAGTAAAAGATTGATTGATTTACATTTCTATTTGAGATTTCTGTGGAAATCTCAGTCATGCAGTTCTATAAAATAAACTCAGTCATGCAGTGCTGTGGAAATCTCAGTCACGCAGTTCTGGAAAACAGTCCATTAAGAAACATGAGACACAAAAGGGATTGTTTTATGAAAAGCATGAGAGCACCTATCAAAATGGTTGTTATTTTTAGAGTCCTGCAGTGGACATGAAGTGCAGTTGAATACTGCCTAAAGTGGATCTTTAAAATGATTATGCACTAATACATTTACATTTACATTTCTAAACATAATTTTATCAAAGCTGTGATCTTTATCTGACATGAATTTTGCTGTTAGCACTCATGATATAAACATTGCTTTTCTTCTCAAAAATGTGATGTGGCATTTAAACAGTCATGTACTCATCAATATCCCAATACCAAATATTTAACTTAAAATTATGCTTGCAAAACTGAAATGCACTACCTCTTTCTGGTTTTGTGCCTGTAGAAATACTTGGATTCTCATTTTAAACAGAGTTCTAACATCGCAGAAATGAAGTTACTTGATTGTATGCAAAATTTCACAATTATTAGGAACATCAAAAAAGCTCAATTTTTTGCAAACGGAAATCTCATAACTTCAGCTTGCTAAAGATATGTAACAGAAATATTTCACTTTTGTTTGCAATTCATGTCAGTCAAGATTCTTCTCAAAAATCTGGAAACCTTTAAGAATTTAATTTTTAATTTGTGATGTACATGTACAGTCTTTTAGAAGTACAAAGAATCCTCTACAGAGAAAATTAACTTGGTGAAAGTACAAGTTTAGCAGTTGTATTTGGAAATTTTAGCCCAATTGCACTTTACAAGTTTTTTGCATTTTACTACAACATACTATTGCCTTCACCAAGGCAATCCAAGTCTTGTTCCTAGTATTATCATGTACTTTCTGTGTGACTCTTAAAAAAACCAAAAGGACTGTGGACCATAGTTTCTCCATCTGTTAAGCAGGATAACTTTCTAAAAAGAATATTGGTCAACAGTAATCAGAGTTTTTAAGAGCTTCTGATGAAAGCACTAAGCAATAGCAAAGAAAAACTATTTCAATTATTACTGAACACTAATTTAAAAAAAAAAATCTGTTTTCCAGTCAGGCTGAAAACTTGATGTATTTGTAAATCAGATTTATTTTGTGCAGTAGTAAAAAGCAGAATCCAATCTAAATATTTTCTTACTTATAAAATGTATGTGACAGCTTCGTGCTATGAATCCTGTCATTTTCATTACTTGAAAATTATGTGATCTATCAGTAGACAGAATATCTTGCATAGTTCACCCTTTACAACACTTGTTTTGATTGCTTTAATATTACTTGTAATTAGGAGTGCAATGCTGAATTATAAAAATATTAAGCAAACATAAAACTTACTGACTGGAACATTTTTTGATGGAGAAAACAACTCTGAGCTTTCAGAAAACTGTCTTAAGTCTTTCTAGCATAATGCCAAATGATGAAGTACTCAGTTAATGAAATGTCAAATTAAGGATACCTATTACATGATTTATATAAGCTTCTGTACATTGAAGCTGATTTGGGGGGAAACTGACTGCAATTAGCTCAAAATAGCTGATAATACTGCAAAATGTTTGAATTTGGAAGTAAACATGTTTAGATTTCTAATTGAGTAATTATGTCATAGGGATCTAAATATCACAGAATAGTTGAGGTTGGAAGGGACTTCTAGAGGTTTGGTCTCATCCAAACCCCGCGCTTAGGTAGGGACACATAGAGGCAGTTGCTGATGACAATGCCCAGAAGGCTTTTGACTGTTTCTAAGAATGGACACTCCAGAGTGTCCGTGGGCAACATGTACCTGCTCATCCTGACCACAAGAAAAGGTGTCACCTGATGGTCAGAGGGAGCTTCCCATACTTCACTCTGTACCCGTTTCCTCTGTCCTGCCATCACCACTGAAAATGGCCGAGCACCATCCCCTCTGCACCCTACCTTCTGGTACTTATAGGCACTGGTAAGATCCCCCCAACTTTTCTGTGGAGAGAAACAACAAAGGCCTTCCAAGGAGTACTAGAAAAAAAAAAAAAAGGAAAATTAATATAAGCTACCTTTTTCTGCAGCTACATTCTTTGACCCCAATATATTTGTTTCAGATGAACTTCAAGGTGGCTTTATCACAGCTCAGTCTGCCTCTACTGAGGTCAGTCCTGACATATCACTGTAAGTAGATCATTTTCTATGTGTGGTATCAGCAAAAATAAGATTTTCTTTAATTACAGAATGTAAAAGGTCATTTTCATCCACCACTGCTCACTTTTCCCTCTCTCCTTCCCTCCTTCTCACCTCCTTGACCTGGAAGCTAGGCCATACTTCTCAACCTTGTCCTCATATTCTAGATACATATCAAGGCCTCTACTCCTCTACAGGATGTTCTCCTCCTTTTCAAGATGTCCTGTGAGCAACTGCAGCATGTATCCTCACTAAGGATCAGAAGTTGAAGGATATTCCAAAGGGAATTGAGTTAAGAAAACAAGCATATGCTGTGAAGTACAAAAATGGTTCATTATTACCACTGAAAATCATCAGAAAAACAGCAAATAAATAATGAACTGTTGCCAAAAATAAGATAAATTCCTTTACCTCAAGATGTAAGGGCATGGCTGAAGGCATTTTAATTGTCTAGTGTAGATAAAATCTGTGAGGTCAATGAGAGTGAGGCATTGAAAACGCACAGGGAACCAGAAAATGTGAGCAACTTTATACAGAATGGACTGAAGCCATCACTGCCAGGAAGGGAAAAGGATGGGAAATAAAAGATGAGTAAATCAATATGTAATTGAATCTATGTCTAGATTCTTTACATGTACTCTTTTACCGAATATAATTTATCAGGAAGCCAACAAGACATCCAATGGGAAATTAGGTAGAAAAGGACAAGCCATCCAGTGGGAAACTAGGCAGATAGTTCTGGCCATTTAACAGGTATCAAGAGTGTGAAACTGCCAGTCAAGGCAGAGGTTATGTCGCAGGAACTCATGGGCATGGCACCCACAGCCAAGCTCAAGGACTTGTGTGGCTCTGAGGACTGTGACATAGTAATTACGTGCATATGAACCTTGGTAGAACAACCCACAAGTGTGTTAAATAGTAGTAGTGGTCCAATATGAGCAGTGGCCACCTAGGAAGATGAAAGTTTAAATTTAGCATACCCCAGAACACGAAGTATGGGAATGACAGTAAAGTGATGGAAGGTAATACTCAGATACCTTGTTGAATGTATAGAAAAACAGAATACATTTGCAATTACGACCAAAATATATGAGACTTTGCTGGACAAGTGGGAGCTGTGTAGGATCATGTACTCAAAGATAAAACTCTTCTTTCTGTCAAGTGATACAGGAGTTGCTGAATGAATTGCAGCAGTGGTACACAACAGCATATCAAGGCATCCTTCATGCTGAAATGACTGACTGCACAGTACATAGCTGCCCTTAAGTACATCTCTCACTGTACTGCATCTTTGTCAGATGGCTGCCATCAGCTTCTAGACTGTTATGCTCAGCATTACGTCCTGTCTTAACACTGTTCATGACTGCTACAGTGTTAGTCTTTCCATGCTTATAACCACATTGTGGTGTACTGGTAACAATATAAAGAGCAGGGAGCGTGCATTACATCCAAAGTGATTTCTCAACTCTGAACTAGCCTAGAACAGATAACAGGGTGGGCAGACTGCCCTGGATGACAGACCAGGTTGCTAAACTTAGTGCTGAGAGAACAGTGTCTTTGGCCAGTGACCTGAGCAGCAGGTCCTTCCCCATTTTCCTTGGGGAAATCAAGTAGTGAATTGGTGCAGAGTGTCACAGATGCCTTAATCTTGTAATGCTAAGGACCCTTCTCTTCGCAATTCAGAGGTTTGTTTTTCACCTATATCCCAGTAACCCTTGACCTAAGCTGTTGTGGCTGTATTTTTCTGAAACTTTTGTAGCAGTGTTTTTCCCTTGCTGCTTCCATGCACACTTATGAGTTGCTGTCTAGTAAAAAAATAAGTCTATCAAGCCTTTTCCCAACAAGGTGTTTTCTGCTGATTTTTAAAAGATGCCACTATACTTTTATGTCTACAAAAATGTTTTGAAAAATAAAACAATGTGAATATTTTTAAAAATGGAACAATGTTCTATTTAGTTGTTTTACCTTGATTTTCTTTTTTATCTTAATTCTATTCTATGTCTTTATCTTTTAGAATTTCTCTCAGTCATCTTTAAAATGATCATGTGTCTTTTCTGCAAAAAGTTGTTTTCTGAATTAGAGGACCAATTTGGATGCATCTTTTTTATCCCCTTAATCACAAGTTAATGGGACACATCAAAGTATCAAATGCCTGTATTTCTATTCAACACATGAAACCTTCTTGGAATTATTTATGTATTTGCTTGTCTCACAAATACGGTTACACTTACGGTTATCTGACTGCGCAGTTTCAGAGAAATGTAGTTTTTGCTCCCTTACACCTGTTATTCCAGAAGACTAAAGTCAAACTGAAATACTGACATGAACCACTTGTTTGGTAATATGTGATTTTGGGTTTTGATGACTGCTTAGGTATAGATGAGAAAATAATTACCTACTCCAGTAAATATTATACATAAGTATAATTTTACCATTCACATATTTAGAGTTTGAAAACATTTGTAATTGGGGTACAAAACAGGTCTGCTCCTTTTTTGTCCAGACCAGGATAGAAAACTGAGAATTAAAGAGTTGCAAAACAGACTTTATGTACCTACTATACCTAAATATAATATTCCTGAAAGCTGCCATGTCGTGAGACGTTATTGTACTGTTTTCCTGACACAATAGATGTCATTCCTGTTTCAAGAATAACTGTGTTTATGGAAGACTTGTTCCCATAGTCTTTATTTTATGAAATTGTTTTGGAACTTTAGTTTATGCACATACAGTATACATACATATTGATTTAATTCTAGAAAGTCCATACATATTTTCTGGGCTAGTGTTTTCAATATATTACATTTTGGCAGTTGGAAACAAGTCAAATTTGGGTTTTACTGGTTACCAGTTCATAAAGCATCAACATCATTTTAACTGAATTCTCTATCTTAGAATGTTAACATGAAACAATTTCTGACAACATACTAATTTGCAGAAGAATGAGAGTTCTCTCAAGGTATGAAATTAATACATAAACAAGTAATGAAGACTTTCAAAGTTACCTTCTCCTCCATAAGTATGCATTCAAGTGACTTCAATGATATGCATATTTGACTAATTGCATTTTAGAATTCAAGAAAAAAGAAATATACAAAAAAACTTCCTTACTGTGCACAGTTGTTTTTAAAATCATCTAAAAAGCTTATAGGCATTTAATATTACAGCTGAATTTCTCAGCCTTCTTTAGATATTGTGTGGGTGGACTGAAAGGAAAAAAAAGTGATTAGCTGCTTTATTTCTCCTGACTTTTAAATTGTCAGCATCTTTCTATTTATTTCTCAATATGTCCTTTATGACTAACACCCAAGCATAGATTCTATCGATCAGAATTTTGTCCTTTAGGTGTCATAGAGCAGTGTAGATTATCAGAATCTTTGAAATCTCTACAGAAAAATGAGCACAATTCCACACTTATTGTTTTATTCATAGTATTAATGAAAAATAATAGTAATTTTGAATATTTTACATAAGGAAAAATTTATTTTAAAAAAAAAGGTGTTATGGATATATGTAGAATTAAGGTTGAAGATTAAAAAACTAAGCTAATATCCTCAAAATGACAGTAGACTAGCATGAAATAAACAAAATTACACTGGCATGAAATAACCTCTGCTGCGTAGGAGGTGAGATCAGATGATCTAATGGTTCCTTTTGACCTTAAATCTGTGGTATTATGAAATTTCCCATCTTGTCACAGAGTAGAATTTTTGTTGAAGAAGCAGTATGTTCAGCCAGAAACTAGGGATCAGATGAGGAAGGCGGCTCTATCAGGTACAGTAGAAATGAGGTTTGGGAAATCAAATCCAATACATCAGAAGTGGCAAAAGAATTGTGAATTTGAAACTGCTCAAAGTAAATGTCAGGAGTAAAGGAGGACTTTAATAAAGGGAGGCGCTAGAAAGTTTAGCAGTTTTAAATTATCTGAATGAAAGTTGTTAGAGCTCTACATTCCTCTTACATCTTTCATAAAGTGCATGCTTCCTTTCACAGATTGCTGTGCTTGAATCCTTGTTGCACAAGCATTTATATGATTCTGCTAAATGTTTACCTGTGCTGTGTATATATGAGAGGTGCAAGTAAATTGATTAGCCCTGCCACCTTACACAGTCACCATCCAACTCAGTAAAGAAGAGCCTGTTTCTCGTGTGATCCATCTGTTCCATAGGCTGGCAGCTCCCTGGCATGGCAGAAATCCAAGGACTGGCCAGGTTTACAAAAGAAAGGAGAAAGGTTTACAACAGTCATGCCATCTGGGAGGTCATGACAGGAACCAGACAATGAAAATTAAGGGCTTCCTGTGAAATATGATCACATTAGCACTGAACTATTCAATGTGCCTGTTGTGATGAGGATCCTAGTGTTTAGTGTTTAGCATTTATTCCATGGCAACTGTGGCATCAGTCCTCGTCTCTCATCAGTAAGTGGCAACTGTCAGTATGCATGTGGTTTGGCAAAGGACTTGATAGACTTCTGTGACAGACAAGCATTTCCTAGCCCACTGAGAAGCGAGTTGTTAACAGAAAGGTCCAAGGATTCACTAAAGGTATTGGGAAAAAAATCTGGAGTTGAACGCCAGTATAAGCAGCATATTCTACATTGCTGGCATAGTTATCATCTTCACAAAAAAACCCCCAAACTTTTATCCTGAAGCCAGTTCAAACAAATGCAGATAAACTTCCAATTTACGGAAAGACACAAGCCACATTTTTTCTTTTAGTCCATCCACATAAAGACAGTTGAGAAATTCAACTAAAATATTACATGCCTGTAAGCTTTTTGGATGAGTTAAAAAAATAACTGTACACAACAAGGAAGATTTTTTGGTACTATTTCTGTCTTTTTTAATGCCACAATGCAATTAGTCAAATGTTCACAGTTTAGTAGTTACAGATTTTACTTCAGAAACTGTTTGTGAAGTTAACAGCAGCTTTGATGAATTTGAGCAAGTTGTTCTAAAAGGAAAAGGAGAGCAGACAGTGAGACAGGAAATCTCCTTCTTTAAAGTTTTGTGCTCAAGGTACCTGGTTTTATATAAAAGGTCACCATCACCCCTCAGCACTTCATGTGTATTACCACATACCCTTCACTTCCTGTAAATCAAAAAGTGGATCATGGGCACCTGTATGCTTACAATGGTCACTTTTGTGCCTGCAGGATGATCACAAGCTTATAAGTTTAGTCACCTACATGTTTAGGCAGTTTTGAACTGATCTGTTTTTATAGCATTTGCTGAGTTTTAGGCAATTAAGGCCAATGTAACTAACGCTATTTGCCTTCTTAATAGAAAATACCAGTCACTAGGAGCAGAGATTCTCTGAAACCTTTAGACCAAAAGATACTGCTAAACACAAAGAAGCATCTGTCACACGTCAGTTCTGGTTGTATTCAAAGCATTGTTTGATTCTCATCTGTTTACAATAGGACACACATCTGCAATATGTTCCAGAAAATAAACAAGTAGATCAAAAATGCAAATAAATATTTGAGCTTCAAATCAGGTGCCTTCTGTTTCCTGAAATTACTGGCTATCTCTCAGTTGTTAGTACATTTGCCAAACTCATTGTGCAATTTGGCTCTCTGGACATTAATAAAAATGTAAATCCTCAAAGGAAATCCAAAGTCACTGGCTTATTTCAGAACTTGCAGCAATCTCCTGCTTACTATTTTATGCTTACACTGCTTGACCTGTAGCCTTGTACATGCAGCCCAAGCCTTCTGAAACCTTTTGGTGAGGTGACTGATACAGAAAGAGGCACTTTTTTCTCCATTATGTATCAGGGAATGTATAATAATGCCAGCTGAATTAGCCCACTCCTGCAGCTGAAAATACTCATAAAATACCTCAGTGCATGTTGCATTGTGTTTGCATTTGCAGCAGTAAAGGTCATTGTCACAGCTCAGTAAATCAGACTGTACACTCACTTTTCCCTCTGACAGCATAGTGCCTCATACTACCTACCATATTTCTTGCAGGCAGCCTGTACAGAAAATTACTTATTCAAAGCCTGTTCCGGGAAGCAAAAACATAAGAACATTAGCTTCGGTTAAAAACCAGCATAATGTAAAATTATATGATGTATGTACAGACTAGGGAAAGAGATGGTGAAAAGCAGCACTGTGGAAAGGGATCTGGGGATCTTTGTTGATGGAAAGTTGAACGTGAGTCAGCAGTGCCCTGGCAGCCAGGAAGACCACCCATGTCCTGGGGTGCATCAGGCACAGCTTGCCAGCTGGACATGGGAGGGGATTGTCCCACTCTGCTCTGCATTGGAGAGGCCTCATCTCAAGTGCTGGGGGCAGTTTTGGGTGATACAATATAGGAAGGACATTAACCTGTTAGACAGCATCCAAAGGAGGGACATGACGATGGTGAAGACGTTCACAGGGAGCACGAGGTCAGTTGGTCTGTTCAGCACACAGGAGACTGAGGGGAGATCTCATTGCAGTCTACAACTTCCTCCTGAGGGGAAGAGAAAGGGCAGACAATGACCTCTTCTCTGTGGTGATCAGTAACAGGACCCAAGGGAATGGCCTCAAGTTGTGTCAGGGGAGGTTAAGTTTGGATATTAGAAAAATGTTTTTCATGCAGAGGGTGGTTGGGCACTGGAACAGGTGCCCCAGGGAAGTGGCCACAGGATCAAGCCTGGCAGAGTTCAAGAAGTGTTTGGAGAACACTCAGGCACATGATGTGATTCCTGGGGCTGTCGTGTGCAGGACCAACCAGCAGTTGGACTTTGATGATCATTGCAGGTCCCTTCTGACTCTATTACTCTATAATTCAATAGTAGTCAATAGTAGTTCACTGGGTGAACATATAATAGTAAGTACTAATATGAACAGGAATGCTTTTATCATGTGGTCGATATCCATGTTTGCAATGTGGCGAGATCTTGGGATGATACTTTGGTCAAGGACAGGCAAGTGTAGGTATGTAGGCTTTTGTGATATTTTTTTCCTTGCATGTAACAGTTTCTTTCGATTTTTGTTACTAGATAGTGATCACTGTGATAGCAGCTGAATATTTCTATGGAGTGGCTGAAAAGTATAAAATATCTAAAAAATAAAACTTCTCATGTTTCACATATCCTATATGTATTACTGTAAGAATCAGGAAAGGTTTCTTGAACTCTGTTCTCTGTGGGGCCACTGTTTCATAATTCCACAGAATATTTGATTTTTCTTTGACCTTTTTGAAAAGTTGATTGTTTCTTTTTAATGAAACTTAGTGAAATCACTTGAAGGACTGAAAACATCAAGTCAAGTAGGTCTATCTTTCCAAATATCTAGACTTAATGTAAAGAAATTGTTCTTTTACTAAAATCAAAGTTTATCGAAATTACCTCTGATTACTGTAGAATAAACTGGTGTGTTTTGCTAATCGTTTGACTTTGCTAGCAATTTTTTTTTGTTCCCTTCACATTTGATTATATTGCTTTGGGCTATAGCTACTTCAGTTTTTATCAGCTGACTATTTGTCTAGGATCAGAGAGAATTAATTATACCAAATTACAATTTGGATTCTATTCTTCTTCTTCTTCTTCTTCTTATTATTATTATTATTATTATTACAGCAAAGGTGGTATAACTGGAAGTAGTTAAATTGTACTGGTGAAATATTTCAGAAAAGAAAAAAGGAAAAAAATCAGGCTTTGCTATAGCTCTCAAAAAAAGAAATGAAAATAAGCATAGCCTCTGAAAGCAAAAGTTCAAGAAGCTTTTAAAAAAGTTGCCTGTGTGTGAAAGTAAAATTATAGAAAACATTCCGAACAACAACTTCTTTGTGTCTCTTAAGCAATAGTGAAGAACATACTTGGAGTGCAGTATGCACAAATACAAGGGTCACCACTCTGAGTGAGAGGTCTTTCTTTTGCTGGAGATTGACAGCCATGGTGGAGCAATCTAAGACAAAACAATGTTTGCAAGACTGAAAAACAAGAATTTATTTGAATTTTAAAGTACTAGTGTAACAAGAAGGAGAAAAGTTCAGTTCTTAGTGCAATCTGTGATGCAAACCAGTCAGGAAGTTTCTCTTCAAGACAAGTAATAAAAAAAACCCCATTCCATTGCATTCTTACAATGATGAAAAGATGTATTGTGGGTACCACATCTGTTAGAATAGGCTTAGTGAATACGACAGAGTGATTATTTCTACTTGTCACACCACTTATCTTGCCATCTGTGAATATAAATTATAAATAGACTGTAACAGTGAGGTTTTCCTTCTAAGTCTGCTTACATTCCTCACTACAGTAGTTACCAACTTCCTTTCATCAAAACAGAATTACTTTCAGTTCTTGAAAGGTTTTAAAGTGACCTCTGCTAAAATATAGTACAAAGTCATTTAGGTAAGTGATTTTCTGTTGTGTTTTTATTTATGGCAGATCATGTATCTAAACATACACTTAGAAAAAAATGACAGTAAAAATATGTATAAAGGGAGAAAAAATATTTTCTGCATTAGTGAGACTCCACCAAAATTCATTTTTAGATTTACATAATTAAAAATTATTTTATATTATGACTATGGCTGATTGTTATTTTTCAATAAAGAATAAACAATTTCATTTGTAACAGGCAAGTTCTGTTTTTCTTTAAGAGTACCTAAACATTAAAATAACAACAGAAAAAAACTCAAATGTGTAGCTCTTGAAATTAATTATTTCATATTTTTTCATTAGTTTATATCCTTTTGGAGTTGTTTCATAAAAGCCCTGGAGAGGAATTCGTATGACCTGAATTGGTCATCTCCACTGAGGGTGAGTATGTATCAACTGGTCATTCTTTGCTTTGTTTTTTTTTTTACTGCTAAAGAGCAATGGTATTCTTGGGGTTAACTGCATCTTGTCACACTGCTAAAAAGAACATAGAGGCTCAATTCAATTGTCTAACCTTACGCTTTCTAATCCGCATTACGGTCTCTAGAGCGTCTGCCCAGGAGTGGTAGAGAGGAATCAGAAACACACTCTTGAAGAGGCAGAAGAGAAACCAGAAGAACTAGCCAAGTGTCTTAAATGGTGCTAGAAACCTAGATTTAAGCAGTAAGTGAAGAGCAGGAACATAAGCTCTCATGTAGGTATCTACAAATGTTTACAGTTTGTCAGAAGAGTCATATCCCTTTACTGACTCAGTTGTGTTTCATAAAGATGCTTCTCACCATGGAATGGAGTGGGTTCAGGTCTTTTTGCTCTTGGTTTATCAATTTCCTTCAGTCTGATTTCTAGTCTATAGATCCCTTAAAGTTACACCATATGGTAGATGGTTGAAAAGGATGAGGAGTGAGTCTTAGAACTGCATTTATAGGCAACTTATTCTTAACTAGTCCTTGACAGGCTGTCTGACATATTCACACCAATATATATAGCTCACTCCCTCAGAAAAACCGAAAAGGGTGTCCTCAGAGGACAAACTTCAACCAGGCTTAAATAATAGTTGGCAGAGCTCTCCATCAGTCTGATTCAGGAAACAATGGTTATTCCTGTGTCGTGCCCATACAAGATAAAAGAGCTTATATGTTTCTGAGTGCATATGTGTGCTATGTGTACTATGTGGCTCACTTAATTGAATGTGCATGTAATAAAATATGACTTTTGTGGGGACAATTTATTCAAATTTCAGATTTTTTTGAGCTCTGGGAGCACTTAATATCAACACTATTATCACTACTTCTCCCACATTTATTGATCTGGGCTTGTCATGGTAATTCTTTTATATTAAATAAATGTGCAGTAGTCTTCATTGTTTCATAATGTTGACTTATTAGTTAAGTTCTTTATTATTTTTAAAAATTTCTCTTCAAATATTGAAAAAATTTTGCACTTTTGTGTTTTAGCTGTTCCTGTATGCCTTAGTTGAGAAATAATGTGAATACTACGTGTATTACTTTAGAGTGCCAAAAAGAATATGATGAGTAGAAGGAAGAATAAGACTTACTTTTGGTAGGTATTACTTAGATCTTTTTATTAAAGACAGGTGTGAATACAGAAGACATCAAAGCCTGTCAGAAAGTGCAATTATTTTCAAGTCTGAAAGTTTGCTTATTCTTCTTGATACTCCAAATGTGCTGCTTGCAATTTATTTCAAAGGATGAATGCTTCACAACAAAAACATGACAGAAGGTTAGAAATGGAAAGTGCTAAGAGCTGGTATATCTACTTAGTAATAGCAGAGTTAGAAATCCAGTTGGCAATCTGCACATTTGGAGTGTTAAGACTATAGAAAACTACCCTTGAAGATCTTCCACTCACATCTTCTGAGGATGACTAAGCACTGCAGAGGTGGCTGTATAATAGCAGTAGGAGTGGAAGGATTTTGAATGCTAAAGCAAATACTGTTTGAAATGTCAGATAGGAAACTCTAAGATGTTTCTCTTTTGCCTAGAGGTAGGCATTTCTATGGAAAAGTTTGCACTTATTATTCATGAAGCACACCGTTGAGTGTGCTGGTTTTGAAGCAAATCTAAAACAGAGCACTGTACCAGCTACTATGAAGAAAATTAACTCTATCCCAACCAAAACCAGCTATGAAAGTACAGTTTTGTAAGGGGCGCTGTGGAGGCCCTCATAACTGCATGATTATAGTGGGTGAAAGTTTCCCATGATTTATTTTTTTGCTAATGGTAACTAAAACATGGATAATTGCCATAGAATAGTATCCTTGTTGAGAGATAGATGAGCAACACTCATGCATTCTCACATTCTCAGCTCATCATACAATAAAGGAACTTCATAGGAATTTTTATTATGATCAACCCTAACACACTGAGGCTAAAGAGGAAACTCCATGGCTACATTTTCTTCCATTAGTTAGTGTAAGAACTAATTAGATCTTGTCTCTTGGGTTAGAATTTTGGGGTTACAAAATATACAAAACCCAAACACCTCTTTTTTTCACTCCTGTTTCAAAGTTGTTTTCTTTAACCTAAAGCTTGCTAGTTTTTGTTATTTGGTGCTAGCCTGAACATGGCATTTTGTTTGATCTGTTTCATGCCACATATATGTGACCAAAATCTTTCAGTAAGAGAAGTTTAGGGTGGACTTTCTATTGCCACGAAACATAAAAATATATATAATAATGCTTTTTTTTTTTTTCTAAGTGCTTTTAAAAATGTATTAACAGCAAATATGATTTATCATGATTAAGAGAAAAGGATAGTATGAGGTAGTTCATTTCAATGAGATTTGACCACCTCCTAGTTCTCTGTGTCTTTTAAATATTGCTACCTTGAATGTCAGACTGCAGGATTTACTTGAAAATAAATTTTAGAAGGTCTACCCAGGAACAAAGTTTTGTGCCATAATATATCAGAACAAATTCTTCAGCTCAGTCAGTGGATCTTGCTGATACAAACCCTCAGAGAACCAGACTCAGTTAATAAATACTTCAGCATTGTCAGCCGCCTTTTATTTTTACCTGGAGCATTAAAATCTTCCACTGAATTGCAGCTACAAAAGCCTTCATTTCATAAATCTAAAGGAAAAAGAATATAGATGCTCAGTGTGCACACGAAGTACAAAATCTTTATGTATTCCATCTATTATCGAAGTCACTATTAATTGGTTAAGGTTCATCAGTAAGTCTTGGATCAATTCTTAAACATCCACAAGACTGTATTTTAAGTATATGTAGCATCAGACTCTATTGTTTGTGCCCTTTCAGTATTTTCTCCTCAAAAAAATATTGCGAACTAAAATACACACAAGCTAACTTAAAAAAAAAAAAAAAAAAGACAAAGAAAGCACAGACAGCTTCCTCCATATATATTTTCAGTCACCTGCCATTATCCTTGTCCATTTCCCTCTTTGCCACACATGAAAAACAACTTCTCAGCAAGATGTCTACAACATAGTTAAGCCTAGAGACATTTCTGAGCAACCTTTCTTATGGGGTGGATATGAGATCTTTTACATCTATTTGGAAATGAATCACCACGAGAAGCCCCAGCTGTGCTAAAAGTCACATGCAAAACCAAAATGAGAATGTATACTGAGAGGATAAGACTTTTTTCCCAGTTTATTGGAGACTGTGAATGTGATAATGCAGATGAGGTGGGCAGAGTGTATTCAAGATGGATTTGATGTGTCTGACTTCAGTGGGAATGTGGATAGATGGGGAAACCAAGGCGCTGCGTTGGGCTGTACAGGGAGAAGAGTGCTTTCTTCGGGAGGAGAATGCCAGCCTGCAGCCATTAGGGACTGCCCCAGCCAGTGATGTGTGAGTCACTTCTCCCATGGCTTTTCTCCCACAAAATCTTTATGTCAGTGTCACTCCACGTTTCTTTATTCCTCCTCTTGTCTCCTTCCATTACACTTGTGTCATACAATGTCATAGCTCCTTTCGCTTGTTTTACCACTTAGCCTTTATCATCCATAGTATTTACTCATTGCCTAGTAATATGAATTACTGACATGTTTGTTTTTAAGCTCTGCCTCAGACCGCTGTCTGACGTTTCTGATCATCAACTCTATCCAATGAATGTGCTTAATTGTAGCAAAACCCATATATGGTTCATTTAGATTAAAGAAATTTGGTTTGAGTCAATGTTAGAAGGGTTTGCTTACCTGCTTTCTCCACCTCTCAGAAAATTAATTAACAATGTGTACAGTTCTGGGTTAGCTTTTCTTTTTTTAATTTCCTGCCTGCTTAATTAAGTCACTGTAGGGAAGGAATTTTTGTACTGTTTGCTATCATTGTACCACAGAGATAATACGGACAAAAGAACAATCAACAGAACAATGTGACTGATAAGGTAGTCTTGTATTCATTTTCTCCTCTGGAAATGAAAATATGTGTTCTTTCTTATTTTGTAATATGTGTTGTTTCGCTGATCTGGTTTACAATACGACTCCAACAGTTACACCATCAACAAATGTCAGTGCATTTGCAGAAACACAGAGCTGAGAAAGAAAGCATAATCTGAATGAGAAAAACTTCAGTTCACCCTCAATTAGATATCTCTGCTTGGATGGATGACAATCCCTCTACACATAGTTTGCTACATTGACTAGAAACTCAATTCACTTGTAAGAACAAAAAATTTATAGTGGAACTGGAGACGATTGACCTAACCTCTAGTGAACCTAGTAGCTTGGGGCAAAGCAAGAAGAGGCTCCATCTGAAATTTTCAAGCCCTGTGATGATATTTTGCATGCCACAGGGTTTTTCAAATGGTTCTGCACATTTAAGTTTTGGCAATTGCATTAAGCGCCCATGTTTATGTATAAAACTTACATTGCATTGCAAACGGACACATTTAGATTTTTAGTATCATTGAAAATGTTGAAAGGGCTAAACCATAGTGTAAAACACTTTCCTTGCTGTATCTGTGGATTCAGGTTCTGATTTTTTTTTTTTTTTTTGGTAGTATACTTACCAAAAGAGGAATGACTCATTCAGAAAACTGATAGATCACCCGACCTTGTAATTGTGGAGATTTTTTTCTCAGAAGCCTGGTTGACAGTCAACTCTCCATCACTCTAGAATCTGTTACCTAAAATTGGAAGACCACAGCCATGCATTTTGGTGTTGGCTAAGCAATTTTTCGTGTTAGATAGGAATATTAGAAAGAACAGTCAAAACCTATTCAAAATGTTCAGAGAAATAAACCTACAATTACAGTCACATGTAAACAGATTTTAATGCACTAAATAGTAACCATTTGCATATTTCTGTGTTTCTAAGACCACGTTTACGTTAATTTATTTTTTATTATTTTATCCAGATCCAACACTTCATATTATATTATGTTATCTGTTGTCTTGATTTTTTTTCTTACTTGTGTATTTTAACTTTATATAATTCATCAAAGTAGTAACAACAGTAGTAACAAAATCAGGTAAACAAAAAATTCCTAATGGACACCAAATTATGTACTAATAGGAGGACACAAAAAAGAGTACTTTTACTTTTGGACTTATTGCCTTAAGACTTTAGTGTAAGTGTTTGAACTGTTTTGAAAAGGTTTATGTTTTGTGTTATATACCCTCAAGCAAAGGATATGATGTCTACTAAAAACCTATCACAGTTATCCTCAGAAAAGTCATACATCTATCAAAAATCCTTGGGTTGGCAATCTCATTATAATTAGAAAAGATTCTGAACCTAAATATTTCTTTATTTTCATGCAAGTGACATTACTATCAGTGTCATGAAAAACTACCATAAATATTGCAGCTCTTCAGTTGCTGTCCTGAAGCAGCCATACACAGAATAGAAAAGGGGTGTTTTAGTAATGTTGACAGTTCAGACAGCTTCTTTATGCTGTAGGGTTTTCTATTCCTTTCAAAAATGAGAATTTGAAAGTAAAATTATTGCTTCTTGGGTTTTTTCCTATTTTTCTCCCCAGCAAGACTTTATTTTTCCTCATCCTGTTGTAATCAAGGTGCCTCTCATAGTGATGAAAGTTATCATGATTGCAAATGACCTATATGCTTCAAACATTGTAAAGACTTTTCAGTTAGCTAAAACAATGCTTTTGTTGAAGTAAAAGAAAGTAAAGTTTCTGGAGCAGTGAACTGCCTTGGTCACAGAATGTTAAGGGGTTGGAATGGACCTTAAAGACCAGGTAGTCCCAAGCCCCCATGCAAAGGGCAGGGACAGCTCCCACTGGACCAGGTTGCTCAACATCTTATCCAGCCTGGCTTTGAGCACCGCCAGGCTTGGGGAATCCACAACCCGTCTGGACAACCTATTCCAATGTGTCACCATCCTCGTTGTAAAGAATTTCTTCCTAATGTCTAAGCTAAATTTGCCTTCTTTCAATTTGCCCCTATTACTCCTTGCTCTGTTACTACAGTTCCTGATGAAGCATCTCTCTCTGGCTTTTCTGTAGGCACCCTTCAGATACTGGAAGGTTGCCATGAGGTCTCCACGCAACCTTCTCCAGGCTGGACAGCCCCTCTGGACTTGTTCCAATAGCTCCATGTCCTCTCTATGGTGGGAACACCAGAACTGCACACAGCACTTCAGGTAGGGTCTCAGAAGGGTCGAGTAGATGGGGAGGATCTTACACCATGTGTAAGAACAAAGCACACAAATACAACCACATCACTCAGACTCGGTCATTTGGTGATCTTCATTGTTTATGGAAATATTTTGATTTGCGTTAAATTCTTCATTAAAATGAACTTAAAATTGCTCTACACACACTCCCTTTCATCCAAAAAGCATATTGGATTTATAGCAAAACCCAGGGACTGTTGCCAACGTTAGATACTTGTTACACACACCATTCTGCTAGAAAATTTCTTCCACCCTCAAAAGCTTGTAACCAAAAGAGCAGTTGCAATCTAATGTCAGGAAAAAGGAAGTATCACTATCACCATTTACAGGTGGCAAGATATAGTCAATTAATTAAATTTTCAGTGGATGCCATGTTTGTTCATTTACACATTTGTATAAATACCTGACTCAATGAAAGGTTATCCCCAAATCACTTTTCAGTTTACTGACAGAAAAATAATCCTTTAGATAATGTGCTTTTTTCAGACACATTTGCATCATGTGTTACATGGCACTGAGTGCTCTTACTAAAGTTCTGAGAAAATACTGAGTTTTACCATACAGTTCAAAGCATTATTTGGCATAAAAATATTATTTCTTGAAATAATGATTATGGCAACTCTGAAAATACATGTAAGATATTCAATTCTCATAGATATCACTGGAGCACATTTTACTTATGTTTTATTTCAAACTTTTCAAGAAATAAACATATATGGATTGTTTTAGCACTTTGTTCAGGGTGAAAAGTTTTTAGTTAAAAATTCCTTTATAAAACTCAGTGAAAAATAATATTTCTTAGTTCAGCTATGATTCTTGTCATTTCATGTCATGAAATTGGGATTTAGTAATATTTTTTCATCCTTACCATTCCATAATACTGCATGTGAGGGGACCTATTAAGCAAATAATAATGACTTAGATATGCATGTAGACAATACCATAGGTGAGAAATATTTTCCCAGAGATTTAAAGCCATCTCTTTCTACTTTGACTCTTTCTTTATTTTCTTGAACATTTTATCTTTTTAAAATTTCTCTATTGAACATGTGTTTAATTTCTCTTCCTGGGTGCTTGATTTGTCTTTTTAAAAAAAATCAATTAAATTTCTAAGTTACACCTGGTGTTTTGGTAATGTTAAAGAATCTCTTTTGTACAAGTAATCACTTTGGCCTTTTGGTTTTGTTTTGGTTTTTTTTGGGGGGAGTCAGGATGATATCCATAAAGCTTTGTGTTGCTTCAAAATTATTAGTGTCAATATCAAATGTTGACATCGCAACTATTCATAGCAAGGTACCACTTTTGAAGAGACTGGTAGCTGTGATATTTACTCTGAGCTCCTGAAAACGTAAGTACAGGTCTTTGTCCATTTAACATTTTTCACTTGTACAAAGTGGAAAATTCCCAACAAAAAAAATTAGACAAAGTGCATATAGTCAGGCTAGCATCTCAGCTACTAAGATACTATTATCTGGTACTCTTGTCTACAAGATATTGGGTCTTCTGTTTTCTTACTGGTTTTTTTTTGTCTGTGGAGGAAATGCACTTTATAGAACAAACAAACAAATCAAAAAAACCAAAAAATTAAAGAAATTTTATTGTAAGGAAAATTTTTTCCTGCTCAACTCTAAAAGTTGATTTTCCACTAGTATTATCCGTAGAGAGGGATTTTTTTTATGTCACACTCGGACACCAAAATTGTGTCTAGTTGTTTATAAATGCTTTGGGAAGAAAGATCTAAAGGAAGTGTCTAGGAAGGTTATGACAAATTAAGAGAGGATATACCTATGAAAACTAGGAGAGGGAAATCCTTAACACTTCAGCGCACTTATACGTAAATTAGTCATTAATGGATTTTGTTTCTAGTGGGTAGGGAGGAAAATATGATTTGGAGCAATTTTTTATTTTTTTTTAATAATAAGGCAAACCGTATTTCAGTTATGTTGCTGCCTTGTGTAAAGGGAAGACCAGAAGAACGTGAGACAACACAGGAAATGGAGAAGACTATTCTATTTTGCTCAAAGGTCTATTCAATTGGTCTGGAAAATAAGAAAGAAAATGTAATATCTGAGACAGAATACCACAGGGACAAATGAAGGCAGAGTCACAAGAAGCAGAAAAGAAATCTTGATTCATTGAAAGCAATTCAATCAGTGGTAATTTAACAAAGTTGAGGGTGCTGTGAGAGCTTGGGGAGGATCTGATAATCTTTCAGTGATTGGATGAAAGAAACAGTTGTTGGACATACAAAAAGGGTACAGTGGAAACACCCACTGGAGTTAAAAGATTGCTCTATGAAGTAAAAGGACTTCTCAGTCACTGGTGGCACTGTGAACGCTGATTCCATGTGCAGCAGCCCTTCCCCATCTGCACTGTGGCTTCTGAAGTCTCCCTCACTGGAGATATTCAAGAACCATCTGGACAAAACCCCGTGCCCTGTGCTCGAGGATGACTCTGCTTGAGCAGGGAGGTTGGACCTCTGACCCTCTAGGGTTCCTTCCATCCTGACCCATTCTGTGATTCAGAGGGCTTTTCCTCAGCCTGGTTTTGCAGCTAAGAGAGAAAGGCATTATAACTGCAGATGACAACACACAGCCATGGAACAGAAAATAACTTAATCTACTACAGAGCATTAGAACAACCTTTTTTCAATAACAGAATCTTAATTTATGTTCTGATGTGTTTTTCCTCTTTCTCACCATTGTTCTCTGGAAATCAGTCATAAAACCTTCTCTTTGCCAGCTGTATACTTTAAAATAAAATTTAAGAAAGAGAATGATGTGCACACAGTTCAGTCTCCCATATGAGCCATAAGGGAAAAAGAAACATATTGACCTAATTTTTTGGTCTCTCATATCAACAGTCCCACAAAGTTTACAAACTAGTAAAAATTTGGGTATGATCAGGAGCATAGATTCTTCAGTGGCTATAACTACTAATATAGAATATATTGAATGATCAGTGTCATTTTTGTAAGTGTTGCAATTTTTATGTCATGCTGTAGCATATATTTTATTTAAATCTGAATTCCTGTTTCATTTCAGATCCTTGTTACATCACATGAAAATCCTTGAATAAAATTGCTCTGAATCTTTTTCATTTTCATTCATTAATTCTGAATGAATTAAATTTATCAAATATTTAACTTTTAGCTGCAATGTAAATTTAAGAAATCATCCAAGTTACAGGCAAGTAAGGCGAGAACTTGCAACGGACCATTTCTGGAAATTCTGTCGAATTTCAGCTTTGAAAAATATCATCTTTCATCATTTTCTACTATGACTTTCAAAATCAGATATCTACTTCATGTTTGTGTCTCATGTTTTTATAATAAAGCATCAAGTAATGAAGAACACCAGGCTTCCATGATTTAGCTGCTACAGCTAGTTCTACAGTGCTTTACCCTCAGTTATTTCACTAGACTTACGTGTCTAATCAATTTCAAATCATAATCCAAATCACAGAAGGACAAAAACAATGTTTGCCACAAACATAGAGGAGATTAAAATTCAGGAGACAGCAATGGGAAAATGTACTGAATAGAACACACATTAAACTGAAAATGACGTTAATCCTGTAGTGGGCAGGAATGGAGCATGTCATGTAGACAGAACTTTGATTTATCATTGCAGTAATTGCAATTTTAACAGTTTCATTAAAATGAGACTTGTAGCAAACAGATACAAGTAATCCAGTCCTATAAAACAAAGATCTATTGTTTCCCCCCCTTACAGGGTCTTTCAGGCCTTTGATCCAGGCTTTGGCAATTTAGTAATTCACAAGTATTTTTATGCTACTCTTCCTTCCTCCATGAATGACAACAAAAGAGTCATAATCCTACCTCAATCTGGTTATTTCAAAGTTCCTTGGAGAAATGTTAGATGGAAAAATTCTTCAGAAAAATTTTATGGAGCGACTCCTTAAGATGCCACAGACAGCCTTAATGGTGGTCTATGAATAATGGAATTGATTTGAAAGAGCCTCGTGAATCAGCATCTGATCTGGTTGATTAGAGCTAGGAATGATAACCTGTAGTGAACAGCTGGACTGAGCTACAATAAGGTATTAAATAATACTGCTTAAAGTTCTGGAAAAGGGGAAACAGGTAGTTGTTAAGAGGATTTGTAGGATGAAAGGGAAAGTGTGGATAAATGTCCATGTAGATATCCACAAAAAAACTTTGAAGAAACCAAAGGAGACAACATTTATACTACCTTAGTCAGAGAAGATACTCAGATACTAGAAACAAAAGAATGCAACTATGAAATCAAGTCTAATGGAAGTACAGAGTCAGAAGCATTCCATCTAGGACATAACATAAATGGTGCTAAGGAAAGACCTGAAAATATTAAACTTTCTACATTACTCTGAGAAGCATTGTATGGTACCTAACCCTTTATAGGCTCTGCTTAAAATACTTTTTATATAAAGTTTTCCAAAACCCTATCACTGAAAAATTTCAAATACCATTTGAGCTTCACCATCATTAAATCAAACCTGAACATTTCTTCCGTCATATTTTTGTCAGAAGGGTCCATGCTCTCTGTTATCTCCACTAGGACAAGAACTAGACTCCCAAAAATAAGACACTGTGTTTTTTATGCCTGTCTGCCTCTCATTCTGTTTCCTATTACATATTTTTTTATATTTTTTCAAGGGGAAAACTTCAGCAAATGATAACATATCAAAGAACATAGGTTCCTCTAACATCATAGCAGTGTTTGGGACGGTGACTGAGATGTAAACCCCTTTCTACAGATTAATGTTGAGTTTTTATTATATTTTTATGTGCTGCCTCTAGTTAGGTCAGGGTCTAGAAATATTGTGTCAGAAAAATATGGAAGAAACGGAAGAACATAAAATAGCTTTTTGGTTTGCAAATATAGATGTGTGTGTATATATATATATAGAGAGAGAGAGGGAGAGAGAAAGAGAGGTATTTATATCTCTCAAAGCTATCCTTCCTCTAAAACATCTGGAGAAAAAAAATATTGTTTTTTCTCTGGATGGATAATTCTTTTATTAATTTACAAGTGATGATAAAAGTATAAGAGAAGCTGTGCATATACCTTCTGATGACAACTAACAAATATAACTGAACACTATAAGCAGAATTCTTGACCACCTTTGACAGCTACAACTAAACAGCTTGAAGACATTTCCCAGTCATATTTTTTCTTTTTTTTTTAATACTGCACCTACACACAAGAACCCCTATATATAATCTTTGGAGACTCTTTAATCAAATAAATATCTACATGTGAACAAAAGAACCATGTGTGCTGGGTCTGGCTGGGATGGAGCTCATTTTGCCTTAGTAGCCCTCACAGTGCTGCACTTTGCATTGCTAATGCCCCAGTGCTCTGGCTGCTGCTGAGCAGGGTGGACACAGCATCAGCTCTGTCTCCCTAACATTCCTCCCCACCAAGGGGCTGGGGGAGGGCAAGATCCTGGGAGGGGACACAACCAGGCCAGCTGACCCAAATTAACCAAGGGATTTTCCGTATGACATCAGCTCAAATATAAAAGCTAAGGGAAGGAGGGGAGGGACCAGTCTTCCAAGATTTAGGATGCACTTGTTTTCAATTAATACATAATCAAATATTTTGTACGTAAGAAGCAGCAGAGGTAACCAAGTAACCAGCTGCTATTTTCCTGCCTACTCTCATATCACGCTGAAACCTCTCTCAAAAGAGAACACTTATTTTCTTATGACTGCCAAGGATGTGGAGGCTTCACGAAGTGCAAGGATTCCTCTTGGTAATCATATTATTAAGAGATTATTTGAAAACAACTTGGAGCACATATAGAAAATCTTGAAAATGTCATTAGACCATATTGTTTTTCTAAAACTGTCAGAAATACTGAAAAAGTTTACTACTAATTTATTAAGTTTTCTCCTTTTGTCAGCAAAGAAATAACATACCAGAACCAGAACACAAATAAATTTGAGTGTCTGGTCCATAGACAATCCAGAAATACAGACAGGTATTTAGGTCCAACTGAAGGTGCCACCATAATCTCAGCCTCATATAGCACTGCTGCCTGAAAACATAGGGTTTTTACTTCTCTATCAAGGACAGAAGGAGTCCTTTTAATACTATAATTGATTATTAGCTAGAAACAGCTGTGTATCTGCAGACTCAGAAGTAAACTTATCCTTAGTGTTTCCCCCTATCTTGTCTAGTAAACTTTGAAATTTACATCTCTATTCCCATAGTTTATTTGGGCATAACAGCTGTTACACGGCATATTTTTGATAGTTAGATCCTGACTCTGAACAAGGCACATTTCAAGTGACATTATCTCCATTGGGAAAATATGAATAAGTGTCATCTAAATTGCAAAAATATAATTTAGAAAAATAAACAACTATTATTGTGTTATATGTTTTACAAAGGGAAAGATGGGTTGTCGCTTTCAGCATATAAAGCATAAATATATAGGGAACATAGTCTGAGATCCATTTAAATGTGTTCACTTTTTGTCTGGTTTTCTGTTTCATTACCTCTTAATATATGTGTGCTCATATGCATTTATCTTTAAACATATGATTGAACAAGGAAAAAAATTAAAAAATCATGTATTTACCTCTCTAGCAGATTACTTCTTCTCAGAGAAAGGGGTATATAAGCTATCTAGTTATCTGTCCTACTGGTCAAAACTAATATAATTTCTCTCTTTCCTTTGTATATTTCTTTTAACACATTATTATTAATAGTAATTATTCCTATTATTATCATCTTTTAATTTTCCTTTATTTTTCCTGCCCATATAGCTGTAGCTTGGAGAAAAAAAAATAGAAAAAGGATTAAGTAAAATAGGTAAATGATCTCTTTGGTATTTTTAAGGTTGAATTTAGCAGGAGAGAGAATTTCTCTGAGTGTGTTTTTTACTGTTCCAAAACGTTCTTGGATTTTTTTCAAGGCTAATATTTTAACAGTGTTGCCAGGAAGGAAAAAAAAAATGCAAGCACAAGCTGCTGTTCTGAAAACATCGCTCTTGTAATTCCAGGCTTGTGTTTAGTATCCCCGTGAGTGCCATTCCAGCACCATTGGCTTCTCTTCTATTCTTGCAATTTCTGTTGATTGTGTGTGCATGGTCTCTTCCATCTGCTGACAGTAGGTCAAAGAAATAAGAAACACTGGTAAATATTTTTCTTCACATAAATACCACTAAACTTTGAGTTAGACACACACACACACACACACACAAAAGAAAGATTAAAATTCCTGATATTATCACACTAGCAGTACTCATTCGTATAATATATGGAGAAAATGTCTCAGGAAAATAAAAGTATTTGGATAATTTGGATGATATAATGCTACTACATGTAGTTTTCTTAATGATTTGCTAGATCCAAGTTAAAAAGTAAATTATACAACCTCAAATCAAGGCTCAGAGGGGAGAAGCAGAAGAGAAATCCTATTTAGTTCATAACGTTAGTCAAGACTTATTGGTTGACCCACACTTAGTTCCAATGCGCTTTTTACACACACACATGCATACAAACACAGACACACACATTAATTGAGGCAGATGTATATTATATATCCATAATTACTGCAACTACCTTTTTCACTTCATAAGCAGAAATTAAAACCAAATATTCATGCACAGAAGAATATCTGATCATTTCCTAATATCTGTAATAGATTCCCCAAAGCAGCAATATTAAAACAAGCTTGTGCAGCGGTAGCAAGATTTGTGCCTTCAGATTTTTTTGGTCCCTACCTTGTTCATCCTGTTATCACCAAAACTGGCTCTAGCTCCTCACTTTGCATCTGCCTGAAAACTATAATTGACAACTATAGCCCTGGGGCCTCTGATATCATCATGTGCCTGGACTGTTAAGGCCTCTGATATAATCTTCTATGCTCCAGTTGTTACTTTAGAGTCATAGACAAGTCATTCTGTATGGAACAACCAGTTTTTATCTCTGTCTGTATGCTTATATTCCAAAATTACGGTAGCCATAAGCATTACATTACACAGTTGCATCTCACTGAAACTTGAAGGAACTTTTCATGCTCCAATTTGAAACAATATTTGCTCTCAAATTACAAATAGCATTTCTTACCATCTCCCTGTCCTCCCTTCTGTATTTTTATTTTTTCCCCTTCTGTTTCTTTGGGGTTTCTTTCAACATAAACTAATTGTTTACCTTAATCTGCTTCATGTTTTTTCTTTATGGGGATACAGGTCTGTGAAAAAAAAAAGGAATCAAGCCCTACTACTTTACTGAAACTGCACCAAAGTATTTTATAGATAAGCTTATAGAGAATCATTAAGAATTTATTTCTCTCTTTTATGTTCAAGGCCTGAAAAATGATAAACTTATCAAACGTTTAAAAAACCCCTGTAACAAGTAGGAAGAAAACAAACTGTCTTAAGGTCCTCTGAAATCATTCAAGTGCCTTTATTTTCAGGAGCTTTTTTTAGTATTAATATTTATTTAAGCCTATAATAACTAGGTTCTGATTCACCAAAATATTTGCTGTTTAAGATTCCATGCAGCAATAATTTCACACTGATTTTAGCAACTTTGGCTTGAGGAAACAAGAAGAGCTGATAGTTGGTCAGAAGATGCCTTAAAAAGTTAATGAGTAGCCTTATTTCTAAATCTTATTGAAAGGAATATCCAGCAGGGAAAAAAAAAAGGATGTAATATCTTTAGACTGTTCATACATATGTTGGTGCAAATATTAGCTCTGAGCTAAGGAGGCGTCTAAATATTCCAACATTCATAAGACTACCCTGAGAATTACTGCTGGTTTTCAATAGGATTTATTAAACTGTCTTATTTTTAAACTATTTGCAAACCACCACAACAATGCTGTATTTCTCAGCTGCAAAATGTTTAATATATAAGCACTATAAAGATTATTAAGTTAAAGTTATGATTGTAATACACCTCAGATATGTTATTCCAAGGATTATGCCAATGAAAAAGTGAAAAAGTGAATATTTTATTTACCTGTGATAAATTCAAGCAATTATAAATCTGGTATTGTCATTACAAACTCTAGAGAAATTAAAACTATTCCTATTGTGCATACAATAATGATTGCCATAGGGACAATCTTAAAAGGTTCAGAGTGAAAATGGAGACAAAACTGAAGCTCATGTTAGTTTTCAGATGGTGAAAAAAATAAGCTGCAATTTCTAAAGGAAACTTTAGATGTAACTGCTAATGAGGAGTTTTGAGAGGCTAGCTTCTAGACTAGAAGGAAAACACCAAATTTGAAATTCAAGCTTTCATATTACAGATATAGTGACAGTAATCTTGCTCTTGATTATAATTGGTGTCTTTAAGCCTACCATAAGAAATTTCAACTCTGAACTTTTATAATTTTTCTTTACTGATAACTATTTTTCAGTGCCACAACACTGTGAATAAGACAATAGAGATGTCCATTTTGGATATAACATAAGGCATAACATAAGTAACCAGGAAATGGAGTAGTTGTGTCACTCATATCCTTCAGAAATTAGGTGTCTAGATTTAATTAGCTATAGAGAATCCCTCTGAAGGCAGTGGAAGACAACCTCTGAAGAAAATTTATCTTTTCTTGAAGTAACTCCAAAAAACAGACGGACTTCCTCTTCTTTTTACTTCCTCTCCTATTCTTTTACCTGAAGAAAACCATTTACCTTAGTCTAGATACAAAACGTAGGTGTCTGAAGTTAGAGAAGATGGATTTCTCCTTGATGGACTCACCATGTACTGGCTATGTTCCTAACCAGAAGTAAGCTTTCAGATAAGTATCACTCATGACTTACTGCTTTTGTTTACTTGTTTTTGTCATAAGTAAAACATACTTCCAAAAGGACTGCAGAATATTGTTGGTAGCCTCTCACTGGTTAAAAAAAAAAAAAAAAGAGATCAAAATGCTTGGGATTTTCTTGTTGTTTGTTTTGAGGTTATTTTTTTGAAGACTATATTTGAGCTAGTCAGACTAAAGTCTGACCATAATTGAAACAGGTACTTTTATTATGCTGTATTCATCATAATTTGACAGTTGTGTACATGTAAACAACTGGGTAGATGAACTTCATCTGGTAATATCCCATCCACCAACACATGCACACATGCCTGGGGAGAAGAGGGCACAAAAAAAGCATTGTAAAGATACTCATTTTATTCCTATGTAGAAACATAAGAAGTCTATACATTTCAGTGCAAAAAATCATGGAGTGTATGGGTATGTATGGATATATATGTATGTATGTATGGAGTGTATGGTCATTGAAAGCTGCAAGATTTAAATCAAATTCGGTAGGTACTCATACATTTTGCAGAAACAATGAAAAGTCTTTACCTTCTTTATGAAAAGTGTGTAAGGGTTTATTTGCCCAGGTTTAATCCATTCTGCTGAGGGAAATATTTCAGCAGAGGAAAGAGGTACATCCTGTACAAAAGGGTTTCAGTAATTTCTTGTATTATGCAGATTTGCTCCTCTGCTTTTGGGCAATGACATTCAAAAAGTAGACAAATACTAACCCACATGAAAATGGATATAATAACTACCAAATATTTGTCTACTGTTGAACTTGTTTCTCTGTTCTAGAAATCTTTTTGAGTTAATTTCATCTAGATTGCATACATACCTTTTTTTGTAAATGCAAAAGTACTTGAATTATACTCTGCATTATATGCCGATTCACTGCTAAAACTAGGAATTAACATATATGTGTATATGCACTAGAATCTTTCTCAATCATTTTTCTAATGTTCAAATATTATCAAAACCAATATGATTTTAATTTTAATGTGTCTTTTCTATTTGTAAACCAGGATCTCCTTATGTTCTACATGTTAAACAGAAAGACTGAATAGCAAGTCTAGTCTTGTATACGATTTGGTGGAAATTCAGCAGTGAATAGCATGAAAAAATTTTACTAGTGGAAGCATCCCAACTAACTCACAATAAAAAGGTTATAGATGCAAGAATGTCAAAAAATCATAAAATCATACAATCATTAGCTTTGGCATACAGTAAGTTCTTTAAGAGCATCATTACTACATATTACATGCATGTTTAGAACACATAGAACTGATTCAATGGTTTTATTATAAATACTATTGTGTGTTTGCTTTTTTAAACAACCAACCAACCAACCAACCAACCAACGAAAAACAGCAACAACACAAACAAACAAACAAAAAACTTCACCAAAAAACCCCACCAAAACAGGATATTGGATGAATGTCTTCATATTTCACAATTCCTGACCAAAAGGACATATATTTCAGTAACATAACAGCAAGACTTATTTCATATCCAAAATTACTGTGAGATAATGATACAGCAGCTACCTGTTAGCATTATACTGGGTACTAGATGCCTTAGAGACTTGCATTTGGCAAATGAATCATGCCATAGAATTAATTCATGAACTGTCTTGTGGTGACAGGCACTATTTAATTGCTAGTATGCTTAAGAAAGTCTTGGGTGATGAGAACATGCTGCAGGACAGATTTCAAATATACAGACATGACCTGTGCCTCACTGTTTGCTTTTGAGGCTCTGGCTCTGTTTAATTTAGAAACTCTTTATGTGGTCAAGGCCAAAAGTTTCTTTCTCCTTTTCCTGAAAATAATTCAAGTGCCAGCTTCATGGCTCAGTCCAGTATTCTTTACAGAGGGCACTGTTAAATTTTCAGAACCAAAGGCCTAAATGAAAGGCAGAGAAAGTTCCTAATATAGCAGCTAACTGCATTATATGATGCAAAATATATCCCAATATATAGAATGGAAAGAAATCTTTAGGACTTTGTAAATGTTGACTAAATTAAAGGAAAAATCATACTTCAAAGACAGGATTGCTCTGAAAGCTCATATGGGTTATTACTGAATTGGTGCTGTTAAATTTCCACAAGGACTTCTTCAAAAGGAAGGAGAGAATCATTGATAATTGTGACTCATAGTGACACCTGTATGAAACTGCTGTAAATAAACTCCGAAATACATTTAAAACCAAACCAGAAGAAAACCAAAAGCACCAAAAAAAATCCCCACAACCAAACAAAAAATAAAACCCAACAGAACAACCTTATTTCAGGCTTTTCAAAATCTTATGTACAACACATCATCAAAGAAGCTGCTTAGCCTCACAAATTGCTCCAGTAAAAGAAGGGTACTGTATCAATTAAGGGAAAAAGTCTAGCATACAAAAGAAGTGAAGTGGTGGTAGTTGTAATTATCAGAGTGATAGAAAGTAAAATTTATTAAACTTGATTGACTTTATTTTCAAATTTGAGAAATATTATCCTGAATGGTTAATATTATGAAGCTAAAATAAGTAAAATTTATTAAATTTCTTATCACAAAACTTAGATTTTATGGTTTTGTCACTCATTGATTTTACTGAATTTTATAGAATCGTGGAATGATTTGGACTTGAAGCAACTTCAGAGGTCATTTAGTTCCAACCGTCCTGCCTTGGTCAGGGACATCTTTCACTAGACTGGTTTGCTCAAAGCCTCATGCAAGCTGGCCTTCTAGGTAAATGCTTCCACAAAAGGAGCATTTACAATGTCTCTGGACAACCTGTTCCAGTGTGTCACCAGCCTCATAGTAAAGAATTTCATTCTAAAATTCAATTTAAACCTACCCTCTTTTAGTTTAAAGACATTCCCTCTTGTTCTATCACTACATGACTTTGTAGAATGTCCTTCTCCAGCTGCATTGGGAACTCTGTTTAGGTACTGGAAGGCTGCTATAAGGTCTTCCCGGACCTTTCTCTTCTCCACACTGGGCAACCTCAAATCTCTCAGCCTATCTTCATGGGTGAGGTGTTCCAGCCCTTGATCACCTTTTTGGCATGCCTGCATACTCCAGCAGTTCCATGACCTTCTTAAGTTGAGGGCGCTGGAGGAGGATGCAGGTGGGGTTTCACAAGAGCGGTGTAGAAGAGAAGAACCCTCCCTCAACCTGAGGGCCACACTGATTTTGATCCAGCCCAGGATGCAATTGGCTTTCTGAACTGCAATTGCAGGGTGCAGGGTCATGTTTGGCTTGTCATCAACCAACGCCCTTGTCGCTCCGTCCCAGAGGATGAAGAGAAAGACTCCAAGGTTTCTTTGAATCAGAAGGGGTTTTTTTATTGTAATAATGTGACCACTTTTATAGGGTCTTTCACTAACAGTTATTTGATTGGCTAAATGGCACAACGCCTCTCTACCACCATTGGTTGAGATAGAGACAGCATGTTTTGAGAACACACACAAGGACAGAATAAACTAAAGTGAAAAGCAGCACCTGTTATTTTGAGAACGCGAGATGCTTACACAACCTCTATCAATCCTTCCCTGAGAACATGAAATTCTTCAAAGAGCTGTTCCTTAGGAAGGAAATTGCTTTCCCTTGGGAAAGCCAGGGCTTGCTGCTGAATTTTTCTAAGTCCCACTGAAAGTCAGTCCCACACACCCTCAATTCCTTCTCCACAGGTCTGCTTTCCGTCTATTCCCCTCCCAGCCTGTACTTGTGCTTGGGATTGTCCTGACTCAGGTACAGGACTTTGTATTTGGCCTGGCTGGACTTCATGAGATTTATACAGAGATTTACACAGAGATTTACCTATCAAGCCTATCGAGGCTCCTCTGGGTGGCATTCCTTCCCTCCAGCTTGTTGACTGCACCCCACAGCTTTCTGCTGTCAGCAAGCTTGCAGTGGATGTATTAGATCCCTCTGTCCATGTCAGCAAAGACATTGAACAGTGTTGGTCCCAATACAAATCCCTGAAGAACATGTTTTTAATTTCACTATGAAACATCTCTTTAATAGTAACTGTCAGGGCAGAATATGAAATCCATTTGTAACTTTTATTTTAATCCTGACCCCCTGTGTTTCTTTGTTTCACTGTCTAAAATTCACTGTTCTAATTTCAAGGTCAGATCCCATCCCAGTTTATGACCATATTCACTACAAATAGGTAAATCAATGTATTACTGTTTCTTTCTGATCTTCAGTTATTCACTAGAAAAAAAACGTCAAATATCATCTAGGACCTGCAGGGCATTTCTCTTGAAAATCCACCTCCATGAATTGGTTCTACAATCCTTTATGTAATCACTATCATATCCAAATACTTTATTGGATTTTTTTTCCTTAACAATACTGTTTTATTTCCCATAATTTTCCTATTTGATCAGTTTTTTTACTGATGGTTTGTTGTTTCCACAGATGTTACTCTACAAAAACCAAAGAGAATGCTGTGAGTTGTTGCATAGTGGACTAGGAAATACACAAGGCAAGATTTATTTGAAAATCTGATCTTTGTACTGAAATATGCCTGTAGTATGCAAACAGTTAAGCAGTAGTTAAACCAGCAGTTACTGTCTCAGCAGGTTATGGCACTGCTTTATTCCAACAGAACAAATGCAGACATCAAATACTTTTTTTGTTTCTAAGTTCATATACACATTTTCTGTTTTCTTGTTTGAGTTTTTTTAATTATCTAATATACATGTCCTCTTTAGAAGGACAATCACGTAGTATTAAATCTTCATGGAAAAAACTTTTCAATCACAATTTTTGGGTTAAAAAACCTCCACAACCTCAACATGAAAGTCCAGAGGCATACATTTGTGTGTTACAGAGAAAGTATGACTCACTTTCCAAATTAAATAGAATTTCCTAATCTAAATGTAAGACTCAATTTCATTTTTTCTCTTTAATCTACAGATGCAATGTTTAGTCTTGCAGCTCCAGTTGTGAGCTTTCATCATCAGTTATTACAGTCTCTCTTACTATTTTGTGTAAAAACTAATTAATTTTAGAACTCGCAGAATTTCAGGAATCACTCCTACTTTTATAACAGTTAGTTGGCATAATATTGCCACATCCTTTAACATCAGAGTCTGAAATTTAGGTTTCTAACTTCTTTCTGTTGGAGGAAGAGACTAGGGCAAAGAAAACTTGCTAGTATATGCTTTTTGTTGAATGTGAGGTATAACACAGATCAGTTCATAAATTCATACAAAATTATTGTTTTCTTTACCCATATATTACCTATACTTCTAATCTAAGTAGTATCAATAGTTCAGTTGTATTATCTTAGATATTCTTCTTTGATTTAGCAATATACAAATCTAGGAAATAAAATTAAATCTTTATCTGTCATATTCTATCTCATTCCCAATAGATGTATTATGTTATATTATTATTTTCATAAAATCAATTGCATAATCTGTAGTAATTTGAACCATGTAGCTAAATACTGAAAAATGTCTTTGTATTCAAATTTTTTATCAGTCCTTATCAATCACATTAATTAACATGGAAATGCCTTAATAAAAAATAGGACAATCAAATAAACTCAAAACCAGAATGCTACAAATCACCACTTATTTTTCCCACTATGGAAATTCTTAATTTGGTGTATGTGAGATACTTACTGCAGTGGAGATCCTTTAATTCTTTCAAATATTGGTCAATCTTTGATGTCCTAATACCATCTAGTTCCAAAATGCTAAATACTACAAAGCTGTAAGACAAAGAATTAGAAGGATTTAGGACAGTGTGAGAATGGGAAGATGTCTTTATCTTTTTTTGGTTTTTTGTTTGTTTTTTTTTTTTGTTTGTTTGTTTTTGTTTTTTTTTTTTTTTTTTTTTTTTTTTTTTTTTTTTTTTTTATTTTTTTTTTTTTTTTTTACTAACACTCTCTTGCTTGCTTTCACTTTTTCTGCAGAGATAATTTGATCTTTTATCAAGACTAGGAGCTTGGATCTTCCCCTGAGGGTTGTTACTCTCTTGCTGTGGACTATTACACAGAAACATGAAAATGTCCCCAAAGCGAATTATTTTGGTATGAGAAACACTATGCTATTACAGATTAATTTCTCTCCTAAAATCTATTGATTTCACACTGATTTCCCAGTGCTCTGTTTTGTTCCAACATTTTGCCAGGGAAAAGAAGAAATATTGCAGCTGGGTTAGGAAGAAAAAAGGGACAAATTCAGGGTTTCCAGTTCTTCTCCCTGTTGGTGTGGAAAGATCAGTAGCCATTCCATGCTTATAGTAAAGAAATTAATAAGAAGCTAATTACGGTATAGCAGGTTTGAATTGTGAAGGGTCCAATACAACAAGGTCAAGCAAAATAAGACAAAGCAAGGAAGGTAGCAGCATGTGTAGCTCAGATATTTAGCAGTATAAAACCCTAAGGATTTTGTTTTTCAGTGATTACACAATACAGAGATGAACAGTATATTATCTAATTCCATTTCGTTTAGTAAAGCACATTTTGGCTTTCTTACGTGATACTTCTTATGGTATACTGAATAAGTTTTAGTTTTTACTTACTGTATCTTCTCTGTGCTTCAGCCAATACATAGCCTCTTTAATCAGCCTTTTTTCTCTTTCAAGATGATCCAACACATTAAATGTTAGCTTCTGATATGGACTCCTCTCAAGGGACCTCTAAAAAATCTTATCAAAAAATGTTTATTGCACATCTTCATCATTCTGGCAGCTTGATTAACACCGAGCTCTCACAAATCAAAAACATGACCATTACTTTAAAATTATAAACCAAAAAAATACATAAAAAAGAATTTGTGTTAATCAAGCTGTAGTTTTCCAGATTTGGACTCTTAAATTAGCTTATAAGATTTCAGATGGCTGTGAGTTAACTGATTTATAACTGTTTACTATAACTACAGTACTCAAAGTTTTTTTTCAAATTATTATGTTACAATTTTCACTGCTCCAAGAAATTTTGTTTCTACCAATTTCATAACAAATAATAATCCAGATTCAGTGGTTTCTTTTCTTAATTGCTCCCCTTGTTCAGTTGTCAACACATTTATAAAATATAAAAAGATGTCTGCTCTGCTTTTTTTTCCTTGAAGTTTATTTCTTATTTAACACTATGTATATACATAGTATTACATACATTTAACACTATGTATATACGTAGTGTACAACTTCTAAATATTTATTTACCTAATTATATAAGATAATGCAAAGAGTTATAACATATGCTTTTTTTGTTTGGTTTTTTTACCAGTGTCTCTATGTTACATTTTATTAATTAACATGATATTCTTTTATCATAAATACATTCTTCCATTACTTTCTTTCTCTTTGAAATGGAACTTTGACTACAGTAAAAAATCTGGGAATAATTAATGTGCAACACAATATGCATATATGCTGTTAAGGATAGGGCATGTTATCAGTGTGAACAGTATTGAGAGTACCTAGCTATTATGCTCTGCTTTCCTCCCATGAATATTGAAGAACTTTTTAATGGCAGGTAAAATCACTGCCTTCCTGTATGAATAATATTAATGAATCACAGAAGATTAATTTGCCTTTTACAAGCTGTGCTATCAGAGAACTGATGGTGAACTCGTTACAAGGTGCAACAATTTGGATTTTCCTTGTTTCCACATCAGTGTGAAATCCTATTTCTCTCTTGTAAAAAATATAGCGACAACTTTATTTTTCTCTTACAACAACATAGATCTTAGATAGTCAACAGCAGAAGGCCAAGCAGGTTATTCTGCAATGTGTGAACAGACATTAAAGACCTATGATTACACAACTGAATTGAGCTACAAATAGCTGAGCTTCTAGCCAGAAACTCAGACATGAAGTTTCTTGAACTGGGTGCATTCGTGCCAGTTAGGTCTCTCCTCTGTGCTGAAGGATTGACAACACTGAAGTACCAGAAAGATTTTTTGCCTCTTTTCTCCCAAAACACATACTAGAAGTTGTTGCTGTCTTTCTGAATTAGAAAGTTAGTCAGCTCGAGAAGTATAAAATTTTCAACCAGTTAAATTTACTTAGTATATCACTGTTTTAACACTCTAATTTACAAAGCCCAGCCTACATACTGCATAACTTCCATTTACAGCTTCTAGACTAATGGCATTTTCATCAATGAATGATGCTGTCATATAAAGGGGCTGTTCATTTCTTGGAAAGAAGTTAAAACAATCTATTCCTCTAGTTGCTTAAAGAAAATGAAAAACAAAAAAAAGTTTTTCTGGTGCTTGCATTATACATCTGCGCCCAGAGATAGTACAGCTGTTATTCATTCAATTTTTTAAGGAACTGAAAATCCCATGATTGGTGTTCTGATCATCTTGCAAATATTTTATTACACATTTTCTTGTTTGCCTCTTCTTTTATTATTTTCATTGCAGTAAAAAAAAATATATATATATCATATATATCCAAAATAGCAAAACATATTACTCTATTCTTTGTTAGTGTGCTTTTGTAAACCATTTCCGTTACATACTATAGACTCAGAGAGAGTCCTGATGCAGAAAATCATGCCTTCAGTTATTCTGGACTTTTTTTCTTACATTTGTTACAGGAAAAGTAATCAGTATGGAGCTTGCCTTTTATTTCTTTGTTTGAGTATTGATCATTCTGCACTTTGAATCTGCTGCCACTTTTCTCCTTGACAAAAACATTTTTTATGCCTGGAGCTTCTACTGTTCTAAAATTAACTTCTGTGTAATACATCATTTTTATTCTTCATTTTATATCACAGACACTAATGTGCCACATATGCAATATTTGTGTAAAAATGAAAGTTGTGAATATTGGATGTTGTTGTAGCTATGCACAACAAAATATTAGGTATTCAAATTACTGTCCCAGAGCTGTGTGACCACCTGATCAAAGATGGTCTCATGAAAGGTATTTGATGCGCATACATTCCCTTTTTAGCATTTGCCATACATGATGAGGAAAAACATGAAAAATAAGAAAAGAAAGAGACACACAGAACATAACATGCTTCTCTAATCTACATGACCTGATTTTATCAAGAGCTCTTATTAAGCTACTGCAGCTCAGATCTGTCAGAACTTCTGTTCTCAGTTCATTTTCAGAAATAAAAAGAGATGCATTCAAATGGATTCAGTCACTGGAAATGTTTTACCTGTATAAAACTGAGGTGAAAGCAATAACCAATGAACTATTTCTGTGTCCATATTCCTTGGTTTCTTATGAGGTTTTAAAGAAACTATTTAAACAAAGCAAAAATCATGACTAAACTGCTTTTTTAGTGCAAATACTGGCCTTTGACTATGGTCAGCATGGATGAACCTCATTCAAATAATAATTTGTTGTCTAAGTAGTGTCACAGAAGTACATATATTTGTGGATGTATAAAGGGGCAGGCTGCATTCATCTGTAAATGTATGCTGAACATTGAAAATCTAACCTTTTTGTTGAATATGGTTTAGTGAACTCTTTTGCTAAACCCTTTTTCCTTTAGGAAAAATGGAGTGAAAAGTCATCAGAGACTGCTGTTGAATAACATGTATTAACTGTATGATGCATTTTTCTAAGGAATTTATTGAAATGTGCAATAGCAGCTTTTGCTCTTCATACAATGCCTCATGTAGTTGTGCACATTGCGGATGCCAATACGAGAATATATTCTGCTAAGTATTTCGAAACAAATTCGCATGGGCATGAATTCTATAAGCAGTTTTCACCTGAATTCCAATTAGATGAGATTTACAGACTGAAGTTCTAGAAACAGGAGGCAGAAAAACTTTGCCTACTTTCCTGTGCTTAGGATGCCACTCAGTTCAGAAAAACAAGATATACACTGTATAAGTATTATGGGCATCTACACAGATCTATTAATTCAGAAATATATCCTTGCATACTGGTGATCATTAGGCTATGGGATAAAAGGCTGGCCTCTGCTCATGAAGTGTCACAGGCAGAGGAATTAGAACAAACTCATCACTGAAGTGAGCAGTCATGCTCCCTGCTACTCTCACGGCTGTCACAGGAAGGCCATCACCCTCATGGTCTGGGTATGTCATGAAGCACTTCTCTGTATCACCATCCAGACTAAGGAGGGTTACTGCCAAGTGTGTGGAATTCATGGGAAAAGGGGAATATCATCTTTGGATTGGACAAGATTTGTTAAGGTATCTTTAGGGCAGGTTAAGGGAGGGATCAAGGTTGTTTTGGGGGAAGAACTACCATTGGAATGGAGGGTCAAGGGAATATAAAGAGACAGTTGCATGTACACAAGCTGATGATCACAATGCTTCTCAGGTTGTGCCTGGTTACCAGAGACTGTTCTACCTTCTTACTGCATTCCATTACTATCTTTTTTCCTTTTATGGAGACTGTTCTGTGTGTGCTTGTTGGTGCACATGCATGCATGTGGACATCAGAATGCCAGTAACCATAACAGGTCTGGGGGTGACAGGTGCCCAGGTGATTCCAAGGCTTGCAACCAGGGAAGGTGGTGTTATCAAGTCAGTATATTCACTGGTGAATATCAATCTGGACTACCCAACAAATAAAATAAAGGGCTTGGAAATGGCAAACTTGGAAGGTCATAGTTTGGGGCCTGAGGTGTGTGTAATCTCTGAGAGAGACAGATGGAGAACTTGTCTACTGGAGGGACCAGCATGTCCGGACCAACTTTCAGAAGGACTATGGGATCTGTGGGTTGACTAGGAGATGATGTGTGGCAACTGGATATGAAATGATCCAGGCTCAGCCACTAGACAGACTCATTGTTTAAGATCAGTTATTGAATTTTTTCGTATTGAATGTGTTTACAGAAACATGTATTTCTCACTTTTGGACACTCATCCAGATCTGTCAGAGTGGGGAAGATGAGGAATTGTTCAGTGTTTCCTATTTCCTTGACTGCTGAAGGTTTCTGTGTGAAATGATCTTCAGAAGAAATTTTGTGTATATTTACATACATATTGTATTAGTGTGCTGGCATAGGTACCTGTCAGAAATATATGCTCACACTTGCTACTGGTTGGATGTGGAGGCATAGAGCTGCAGCAGTCAGGTCTCTATTGGGCTGCAGGATTTAGCAATCCATGACAAAGAAAAATGGGGGTTTTAAGAAGATGCGTATTTTCTCATTAAAGAAAACTATAAAATCACAGCAGAACAGATGAACAGATAAACATTTATATGTAGATTTTCATCTCCCCCACACTCCATAGGAGGTACATTTTCATAGTGTAATGCATCTTATCTTAACATAGATTCTTACAACAGTTTTTCTACATTCTTATTCCTCCAGTTAAGGATGAATACAGACTAGAAAAATAGTTTTACTAGTGACACTAATTTTAAATTTTAGACATTTAAAAGACTTGAACCTCTATTCCTTAGACCTGTGCTTAAATTTTTGCTGAGTGTTCTAGGGACAAGTTCTGTTGCTGCATTTAAGATATTACATAGTATGACTGTTTATCTTTTTTTTATTATTTCATATACTCTATAAATCAGAAAACACATCTTACTAAAATATTACTTTCTGCAGATTGAGACTTCTAGATAAAGCTTTGCACTTTGTATTTTAGATTTGGAAGAATTCTGTGTCCCTCTTACATTTACACTAAGGCCAGTCACTGTTCTGTTTCTTTCCTCGTGCTAGCATATCCTGTACTTGTTCACTGTATCATTACCTTGGTTCACCATACACTTTTTCCTAACTTGTTATTTCTTCCTTTTCTGCCTACCACTGCAGTTCTAGCTTTGGAGACATTATTCATAAGGACAGTAACCTTGATGTTTATGTCAGACTCTCTTAATTGTAAAAAAAATGGAACTTGAGCAAAGTATAGGTTTTTCTTATAGGGACAGATAACATTGTTCTTTAACCTGAGGGTGATGTCATTTCTAATTTTTTTGTTCACAAAATAAATCTCATCAATGTGATTATGCAGGTTTTTTTTTAAATGGGAAAATCAATGTAGTCTATCTAAACCTCTTTTAGAAGTAAAAAGGTTTAGCTCTGAAAGTCTGGCACACTTTGAAGCACCTGATAAGAGAGGTCTATAATGGAAAGTTATATTACAGATATTAAATATATATTTTTATGACAGTTCAGTCATCATTCTTTCCTTAGTGAAGGGGAAGGATATGGAGAAGCCTTAGAAAAAAACTTGAAGCGACCTCTGCTCATTTGAAAAGATGAGAAGATAAAGAGAGGAAATACAAATAATATATTGCTTCACTAGGAAAAGAACAGACATGCAAAAAAGAAAATATGTCAAGTTATTCCTCAGACTCCTGTTTTTCAAATTTGC